>CM060678.1:143907413-144311599 GCA_030686995.1 Artemisia argyi | reverse complement strand
TATACCAAGTAGACAAATAGTTCGTGTAAAAATATTAGGGGGTCGTGTGTCGAATTTAGAAATGGCGAGGCCAAAATGTAGCTAAAAACTCAACGCGTATAACTTTATAAAACTTGAAAATAAACTAAGTCTTTTAGTAAAATCGTATAGGTCCAATGTGACTTAGGAACGTGTGATTATTTTCATGAATACGTTATTATTAGCTTAAGGTTATCATATGTACTCCAAGTGTTTGTTTATAACATAACATACGTATGTATAAATATAGAAATAAAGGTTCGTGGTCTCACCTCAAATATAAAAGGTGGCGTAAAAACAAGGGTAAGGATCGTGTGAAGGTACAAAAGCTCCGTGGTTCACTTCACGTTCCACCAAGGTTCAAGAGGTTCCAATCCTTGCTTCATAGGTTCACTTCAAGGCGTGGTACACTTGAGAATCCGTTCGTCCCTTACAACTCTTCTCTCGTTAATATTTTTAGTGATATGGTTCATTTAAGTGCATGTAGTGATTTAGGTGCATGTAAAGCTTATATAGGCAGTTTTTGGGTATGTAAGAACAAGATAAGTTCACAAGGAGGAGGGTAGCATGTGAGGGCGAATAGTATTGCCACAAACAATGCCCAATCGGTTTCGTACAAAGCCAAGATCTTGTAAGATCTCATCCTATTCATTCCTGACACTCCACATATGCACATTGTTAGTTTAGATGGGATTGGCGAGCAAGGGTGGCAGCAAGGAATGTATTGCTATGTTTAGACTTATCTTTCAAATGGTGAGTTTGGTGATTCACTTGGGTGTTTTCTAGGGTAGTAAACGAGCAAGAAAAGGTGTAACAATTATCATTTCTGTTTCCTTGGCACTAGGTGATAAAAAACGAGTAAAAATATTGACAGGTTATATGTAGAAATCATAAAAACATAGGGGTGTTTTAGGTGAGGTTCTCGACAGGGAACAAAGAAAAGAAAACAAAAATTAAAAGGGTGCGTTTGGGCTTGGAGTCTGGTGGGCTGCTGGTTTTGTGTCGGCCCAAAACAAAAGAAAGAATAAAAGGAGTTTGTTTGGTTTTGTAATTGGATTTCGTGGCCCATTGGGTGTTGGGGGCCCACATGGTGTGTCTCGATTATCGTGTCGAAGTTCAAAAATATTAGTGAGCGTTCTCGGGAAGTTTCGTAGGTTCGGGGAATATAAAAATAATATACGGTATTTAGACGAAACGTATTGTTATAAATATAATCGTTTTATATATATTTATCGTTCGCAATAATCATAGGTTATCTAGGTCGTGTGTAAGCATCATTCCTGGGTAAACGGTCAATCACAGTTATCGTAGTGGTTCAATATCAAGCCATATTATTAAAAAAAAATTGTTACCTGTAAAATGGTGTTAAGTTATCGTAACATCGTTCTATTTATTCGTATGTATTTACTAATCGTAAGGGAAATTTACGAGAGGTTACATTACCTACCTCTTACAGGGAATTCTGTCCCGGAATTCTAGTCTAAGATAGTTGCCAAGGGTGTCTTAGGTGAAAAGATGTGGGTACTTGGAGCGAATCTGATCCTCGCGCTCCCAAGTATATTCCGGTCCTCGCTTGGAGTCCCAAAGAACTTTGACAATAGGGATACGGTTTTGTTTGAGTTGTTTAACTTCTCTATCCATGATTTCAATGGGTTCCTCGGTAAAGACAAGGTTATCATCTAGTCGAATTTCTTTCAATGGAATCACGAGAGATTCATCGGATAAACACTTCTTAAGGTTTGACACATGAAAGGTGTCATGGATCCGACTAAGTTCTTCGGGTAGTTCTAGTTTATAAGCCACGGGTCCTATCCTTTCCAGGATTTTGAATGGACCGATGTATCTGGGGTTCAACTTTCCATGCTTTCCAAATCGTACCATTCCCTTCCAGGGAGATACTTTCGATAAGACTCTGTCTCCTATTTGAAATTCCATGGGTTTCCTTTTTAGGTCTGCATAGCTTTTCTGTCGGTCTCGGGCTGCTTGTAAGCGTTGCTTAATCTTAACGATTTTCTCGGTAGTTTCCCGAACAAGGTCAGGTCCTATAAGTTGACCTTCTCCCACTTCTGCCCAACAAACGGGCGATCTGCACTTTCTACCATACAGTACTTTGAAGGGTGCTGCTTTTATGCTGGCGTGGTAACTATTGTTGTATGAAGACTCTGCTAATGATAAGTGCTTATCCCAACCTTTTCCAAAATCAATAACGCATGCTCGGAGCATATCTTCCAAGGTTTGGATAGTTCTTTCACTTTGACCATCAGTTTGAGGGTGGTATGCGGTGCTCATATCTAGTTTAGTTCCTAAGGCTTTCTGTAACGATTTCCAAAAGTGAGAGGTGAAACGAATATCTCGATCCGAGATAATTGAAATTGGTACTCCATGTCGAGTGACAATTTCCTTTACATACAGCTGAGCTAGTGTATTCATCTCATCGGTTTCATTGATGGGTAGAAAATGAGCGGATTTTGTTAGACGATCCACAATAACCCATATTGTGTCGTATCCAGATGAGGTTCTTGGGAGTTTGGTGATGAAGTCCATAGTGATTCGTTCTCATTTCCACATAGGAAGTTCTGGTTGTACCAATAGACCTGAGGGTTTCTGATGTTCTGCCTTTACTCATGTATACGTCAAACATTTACCGACATATTCTGCGATGTCAGCCTTCATGTTTGGCAACCAATATAGTTTCTTTAAATCCTGATACATCTTGTCGGAACCTGGATGAATGTAGTATTTTGACTTGTGGGACTCATACATGATGAGCTCACGAAAACCTCCAACCATAGGGATCCAACTTCTGTCCTTGAAACACAGTGTTCCATCAGATTTCTTCACGAAACCATTCTTATTCTTCGGTATGCCGTAAATCTTTTCCTTGGGTCGGTTTTCTTCTTTGAGTGCTTCGTTCTGTGTGGTAAGGATTTGGGATGGAAGGGGTGAGTGAATAGTCATCCCTAGTGATCTAACTCGAAGGGGTTTCAATCGTTCTTTTCGGCTTAACGCATCTGCTACTACATTAGCCTTTCCTGGGTGGTAACGGATCTCACAATCATAATCGCTGAGCAGTTCTAGCCAGCGACGTTGCCTCATATTCAAATCCTTTTGATCCAAAATATGTTGAAGACTCTTGTGGTCTGTGTACACGGTACATTTGGTGCCATATAAGTAGTGCCTCCATAACTTAAGCGCAAATACTACAACTCCTAACTCCAGGTCATGAGTCGTGTAGTTTTCCTCATGTTTCTTCAGTTCCCGGGATGCATAAGCTATTAAATTGCTTCTTTGCATCAAAACTGCTCCTAGTCCATGATAAGATGCGTCGCAATATACTATAAAGTCCTCATCTCCTTCCGGGAGGGCTAATATTGGAGCTTCACAAAGCTTTCGTTTTAACAACTGGAAGTCTGCTTCTTCCTTTTCTTCCCAGATGTACTTCTCATTCTTTTGGGTTAGCTTAGTCAAAGGTTTTGCAGTCTTGGAGAATCCTTCTATAAATCTTCGGTAGTAACCTCCGAGACCTAAAAATTGACTTATCTCCGTGGGGTTTGTAGGAGATGACCAACCTTTTACAGCCTCAATCTTTGCAGGGTCTACGTGAATGCCTTGACTATCGATGATGTGTCCTAAAAATTGTTCGGTGCGAATCCAAAAGTCGCATTTGGAGAACTTAGCGTACAGTTCTTCTTTCTTGAGCAGTTCTAGAATGATTCGTAAATGTTCTGCGTGTTCTTCTTCGTTGCGAGAGTAGATCAAAATATCGTCAATGAATACTATTACAAACTTATCCAAGTAAGGTTTGCATACTCGATTCATTAAATCCATGAAAATTGCTGGTGCATTGGTCAGACCAAAGCGCGTTCTGAATGCAGTTTTCGGGATATCCTCTTCTCGAACTCTTAGCTGATGATATCCTGACCTCAGATCAATTTTTGATTACACACTCGATCCTTGCAATTGATCAAATAGATCATCAATTCGAGGCAATGGGTATCGATTCTTTACCGTAAGTTTATTCAACTCCCGGTAATCGATGCACATTCGAAAGGATCCATCCTTCTTCTTAACAAATAAAATTGGAGCTCCCCAAGGTGATGAGCTTGGTCGAATAAATCCTTTGTTCGACAATTCCTTTAGTTGTTCTGACAACTCTTCCATTTCAGATGGCGCTAGCCTATAAGGTGCTTTAGCCATTGGTGCCGCTCCAAGCACTAGTTCAATCTGAAATTCTACTTGACGTATAGGTGGAATACCAGGTAATTCTTCAGGGAATACTTCAGGAAAATCCCTAACGATAGGAACGTCATTAAGCTGCTTCTCGGATGTCTTATTTTCCGTAACTTGAGCCATGAATACTTGACATCCTTCCTTCATGTATTTTATCACTCGCATACATGAGATAATTCCATATCGAGGTTTGCTTTTGTCGCCCTGGACAATGAGTGTTTCATCCTTGAGTGGTATATGGACGGCCTTTTCGTCACAGTGAATCCTAGCACGATGGTGGGATAGCCAATCCATACTGACGATAGCGTCGAAACTACCAAGTTGAACCGGCATAAGATCAATGGCAAAAGGTTTTTTGGATAAGGTTAGGGTGCAATCTTTCATGATAGTATTGGTATCTATTAAATTTCCGTCAGCCATTTCGACTTCGTAGGTGGTGTTTAGCGTAGAGGGGGTGACATTAAGTAAAGGGGCAAACTTATCTGATATAAAACTCTTATCGGCGCCCGAATCAAACAATACTCTAGCATTATGATGGTTTAGTAGAAACGTACCGGTGACTACATCGGGTCCGTTTCCAACTCCGAGAAGGTATACCCTAGCTTGGGCGTTGACTGGTTCATTTCCTTTTGGGCAGTTCCTCCGGATGTGTCCTACTTCTCCGCATCCGTAACAAGTGGGTGATATAACCTGTGTGTTGCTTCCTGTAGCTGGAATCCTACAGTTTCTAGTTTGATGACCGATCTTACGACATTTGTCACATCGGACGGTACAACGACCCTCGTGATGAAGTTTGCATCGTTGGCATTGGGGTTTCTGTCCGTTGTACCCTACGCCTTCCGTGGCGGCGTAGACTCGGGGTTTTTCTTGTCTTTGATTCTGCTATTGAGTGCTTCGGTTGTTGTGATTTTGTTGGTGGTTCCGATTATTGTTGCGGTGGTTGTTGTTTCGGTGATGACTGTTGTAGCTTTGTTTATTGTTGTTGTGATGGTCGGTGGTTCTCTTATCGTCCAATTTCCTTTTAAGCTCATTGCATTTCACTTCTCGGTCTAGAAGTTTCTGATCTAGTTCCATTGCTGCTTCCAAGGTTGGCGGGTTTGCTGAGGTGACGTTTCCTTCGATACTCCTAGGGAGTCCTTCGACATATTTCTCTAATGTCTTCTCATGATCGGGTACCATGGTAGGGCATAGTACTCTGAGTTCTTGGAATCTCCGGTTGTAACTTCTCAAGTCAACTCCTTTCACTATTAAGGCATGGAACTCATCCTCGAGTTTTCGTAGTTCGGAACGGGGACAATACTTCTTTAGTATTTTAGCCTTTAATTCAATCCAAGTAAGCTGATGTGCTGCCTCTGCTCCTAGTGTTTGAACGGTAGAGTTCCACCAGGATAGAGCGTCTTGCATCAGTGTTCCCGTTGCGAAGCTTACCTTGTTGTTTTCCGAGCATCCACTTCTTTGGAAAACAGTTTCACTTCTTTCAAACCATTGAGCTAATTCCGACACTCCTTCAGTTCCTTTGAAATACGTTGGTTGACATGCTATGAAGTCCTTGTATGTGCAGTAGCGGGGTGCAGGTGCATTTTCATCTCTATTACGGGCTTGTCCGGCTAAAACGGCATTAACGCCATAATCAATTGCTTGCTGGATCGTTGCCGGGGTCATAATTTCAGGGTTTGCTGGGCGGCGTTCGTGGTTGTTCTCCTAGTTCTAGCCATGTTGCTATTATAAAAGAAGGTATATTATTAGAACATTTATAATAATCCTATCACGTCGAAAATACATATCGAGTAATAAATAGTTTAATATAGGTCGTAGTTACAATGATTCGATCATTGAAAAGGTTTAAATCGTAATTATCGTATGTTGGAATGACACACATAGGAATTACGAATAAGTTTGACCTGTATGAACCAATATATTACGATATAATGTATAAAGTTTGCAATGTAAATAAAGATAAAATAAACTTCCATAAATCAATGTCAAGGTGTTACAACACTTATTGATACTTGTGCAAATGTTTACAAAACACGACAAGATACTCTTATTTGTAGGACATTGATTTTTACTTAACAAGGTGATGGTCTCATGGTTTTCCTAAGGCTTTGTCTAGGCGGTTTTGGAGTTCTTGAATGGCAGTGGACATGGTTTCCATGGTTTGATCTCGAGTCCTTTCCCTTTCTCGAGATTCTAGCAGGGCTTGCCTAAGGCGTAGGTTTTCAGTGTTGATCCTCTCAATTTCTCGGTCTAAAGTTCCCAATGTTATTTCTGTTGAAGTGTTAGCCCCACATAGTGCTCCTATGAATTCCATTGATTCCCAAAATAGAGAATCCAACTTTTCAACCTTATCTTCTATTGCAAGATGACCAATTATGAGACTGTTCATGTGGAATCTTGTTGAGTATACTAGTGATGGAATCAAGTCGGTCTTCGTGGCAAACCATTCTTGCAGCTAACAATGGTATGGTGTGATGTATGGGTTCCCCAGTGACTGGCAGAATTCGGTAGGTTGAGTAAAAACTTTCCCCAATTTCCCTTGTTGTTGGTGTTCCCTCCTGAGATCTCCAATATCGCATAATGGGCAACAAGAAAGACCATCTACGAGCATCCACTCGCTTGTGAGTCCTTCGGCATCTGCGTTGAACACAAGATTCTGAGGTGGTTGGGCGGATTGGGTAAGTCCTTTGGTGAGGTGATATTGGGACACTTCTGTAAGGTGCAGGTGGTGATGCTAATGGAGGTGATGCTATGGGTGATGGTGTTAGTGGCACAGTAATAGTTTGGCTGTGGAAGATTGTTGGTAGTGGTGGTATCACTGGTGGTGCAGGTGGTGATGGCACAACTGATTCAGGTGGTATGACAAGAGCTGGTGCTGGTACAGCAGTACTTGCTTCATACGGCTGAAGTTGTCTAATTTGCCTAGATCGGCGAATCGGACCAGATGTTGCCAGAGGAGAAGCCTCTGTGTCAGATGCTGGCAGAAATTGTTGGCTTTGCATGTATCTATTGGTAGCAGGAGACATAGGCATAGGTGAGGTAGCATAGGCTGAAGTAACATCTTCAGTTCCTGAGTTTGAGGACAAGCTGATAGGGTGGGTGTTCGAAGACATGACACTGTAATAAATTTCCTGATTAGTAGATGTAAGCATAATTATAATCAATTTAAAATGCTATAAAGTAAATAATACTTTTTACCAATTATTGGAATGCTCAGGCACGAAGGGCATAGGATGGTATTTTATGAAAAATTTGTCCCGTTTAAAGTGTAGTTATAGTCCAATGTTCCAAAAACACTTGGTTCACTATAACCGTAGCTCTGATGCCAATCTATAACACCCCCAAAATCGATCAGTACAGCGGAAGATTTGAAATGTCAGCGGAAGACTTTTGGGATATTATATCGTGGATCTTTGTCACAATTATAGAAAACGATTCAAGTGATCGTTTTAAGTTTTATTTAAAATACCAAATATTCGTAATTCCAAGAGGATTCATTATTCAACAACAAGTTTCTATTTAAAGAGAAATAAACGTTTCTTTATTTGCCCACTTCGTGCCTTTGCCATCCATTCCATTTAGTTACCTGAGATAAACATGCTAAAAGTCAACAAAAGTTGAGTGAAATTCATATGTTTATAATTAAGAGTTTGAACACAAGAGATAGGTGCTTATTGTATATAAATACAAATAAACAAGTTAGAAAATTGCATTCATTATTGCCTTAAGCTCATGACACTCAACGATTCAACAGACATCAATATTTTCTGTAATAATGATGTAAAATATATACAGCCCCCAAGATAGGTTTTTGCCAGTAACCTATGATATTCAAATAAAGTGCATTTGGTGACTTTCCTCTAGCAACCAAATGGGGATTGTCAATCCCTAATAGATCTATTCACAATTATTTACGATCACCCTTCAAGTGATTAAGGTTCATGATCGAGGGACTTTTGGCAATAGCTACTTAAGCAATAATAAGATCAGAAAAAGACTTGTGTTCGGTTTTTGAGCATGTATCCCCCCCACAAAAATAAGTTAAATGTGGGCTATCGACTCACCTTAGTAGGATAGTAGAACAAATGTAATCTCAACGATGCAAGGAAACGGCTTCACACACAACCTATAAGATATGGCAAGTTTCAGTTTTTAAGTCTCGTTTTATTGCGAACGTTTATTATTAATTATGAATAATCCATAAAGTGCATAGGTGATGTGTTACGTAGTATATAAAATAGATAATAGTTACGTATTGTTTTATTCGTCTAAATTTAGTTATCGTTATATAAATTTTATTACGTATATATATATATATATATATATATATATATATATATATATATATATATATATATATATATATATATATATATATGGACTCACAAAAATAAGTTAAATGTGGGCTATGGACTAACCTTAGTAGGATAGTAGAACAAATGTAATCTCAACGATGCAAGACAACGGCTTCACACACAACCTATAAGTTATGGCAAGTTTCAGTTTTTAAGTCACGTTTTATTGCGAACGTTTATTATTAATTATGAATAATCCATAAAGTGCATAGGCGATGTGTTACGTAGTATATAAAATAGATAATAGTTACGTATTGTTTTATTCGTCTAAATTTAGTTATGGTTATATAAATGTTATTACGTATGTATATATATATATATATATATATATATATATATATATATATATATATATATATATATATATATATATATATATATATATATATATATATATAAAGTTACGTTTATTATTTCCATTATTTCAATTTATATACATACATATATATAATTATATATAAAATTTATTATTTAAAATAAAATCAATATTATTATTTAATCCTTAAAGTTTCTCCAATTTACACATTTTACCCTTAACGGAAAACATTTACGTCGTTAGTCCAAAATTATATATATTTACGTTTTAATTCCAAGTATATCAATATTTACACTTTTCAATCCCAAGTTTTAATGTTAACAGTTTTTATCCTTAGAAAACTGTTTTTTAACACTTTTTACCCAAAATTTACAAACTTGACACTTTTAGTCCATATCTCTCGAAAATTTGCAAACTTAGTCCAAACATTACCAAATTTAAAACTTATCATTTTTATTAATTCAATAAGCTCAGGAAGTGTAGAAAAGCTTATTTAAACAGCTTATTAGCTTAATCTCCTTCTTTTTCATTAAACGGGCTTAACGAGTCCAAATTAAGGGCCCGTTAACATTTTTCGAACCAAAGGGTTTTGGGAAACTTTGGGCTTATCAAAATCCATCTTTTTAAGTCCTTGTAACATTTCAAAATAGCTTTTTCACCCAGCTTATCGTGATAAGCTAAAATTAGCTTTTTGGGCTTTTCGGCCCACGTAAGGTTTTTAGTTTCTGAAAATCCTTAAGTAGACTCGTTTAGCTTTAGGCTCGTTCAAGTGATCAAACCAAGTCGTTAGGCCAAATTAATTACCATTCTCGTTAGTATACCAAGTAGACAAATAGTTCGTGTA
This sequence comes from Artemisia argyi, assembly GCA_030686995.1. Lineage (NCBI taxonomy): Eukaryota > Viridiplantae > Streptophyta > Magnoliopsida > Asterales > Asteraceae > Artemisia > Artemisia argyi. The sequence goes on along the minus strand of CM060678.1, from coordinate 144,301,839 downwards.
AAAATATTAGGGGGTCGTGTGTCGAATTTAGAAATGGCGAGGCCAAAGTGTAGCTAAAAACTCAACGCGTATAACTTTATAAAACTTGAAAATAAACTAAGTCTTTTAGTAAAATCGTATAGGTCCAATGTGACTTAGGAACGTGTGATTATTTTCATGAATACGTTATTATTAGCTTAAGGTTATCATATGTACTCGTTAATGACATAACTAAGAAATAGTATGTTACATAAAACGTATATGTTGTTTTTAAGATTTACGATTTATAAGCTCCAAGTGTTTGTTCATAACATAACATACGTATGTATAAATATAGAAATAAAGGTTCGTGGTCTCACCTCACCTATAAAAGGTGGCGTAAAAACAAGGGTAAGGATCGTGTGAAGGTACAAAAGCTCCGTGGTTCACTTCACGTTCCACCAAGGTTCAAGAGGTTCCAATCCTTGCTTCCTAGGTTCACTTCAAGGCGTGGTACACTTGAGAATCCGTTCGTCCCTTACAACTCTTCTCTCGTTAATATTTTTAGTGATATGGTTCGTTTAAGTGCATGTAGTGATTTAGGTGTGCATGTAAAGCTGATATAGGCAGTTTTTGGGTATGTAAGAACAGGATAAGTTCACAAGGAGGAGGGTAGCATGTGAGGGCGAATAGTATTGCCACAAACAATGCCCAATCGGTTTCGTACAAAGCCAAGATCTTGTAAGATCTCTTCCTATTCATTCCTGACACTCCATATATGCACATTGTTAGTTTAGATGGGATTGGGGAGCAAGGGTGGCAACAAGGAATGTATTGCCACGTTTAGACTTATCTTTCAAATGGTGAGTTTGGTGATTCACTTGGGTGTTTTCTAGGGTAGTAAACGAGCAAGAAAAGGTGTAACAATTATCATTTATGTTTCCTTGGCACTAGGTGATACAAAACGAGTAAAAATATTGATAGGTTATATGTAGAAATCGTAAAAACATAGGGGTGTTTTGGGTGAGGTCGCGACAGGGAACAAAGAAAAGAAAACAAAAATTAAAAGGGTGCGTTTGGGCTTGGAGTCTCATGGGCTGCTGGTTTTGTGTCGGCCCAAAACAAAAGAAAGAATAAAAGGAGTCCGTTTGGTTTTGTAATTGGATTTCGTGGCCCATTGGGTGTTGGGGGCCCACATGGTGTGTCTCGATTATCGTGTCAAAGTTCAAAAATATTAGTGAGCGTTCTCGGGAAGTTTCGTAGGTTTGGGGAATATAAAAATAATATACGGTATTTATACGAAACATATTGTTATAAATATAAACGTTTTATATATATTTATCGTTCGCAATAATCATAGGTTATCTAGGTCGTGTGTAAGCATTGTTCCAGGGTAAACGGTCAATCACAGTTATCGTAGTGGTTCAATATCAAGCCATATTATATAAAAAAAAAAAAAAATTGTTACCCGTAAAATGGTGTTAAGTTATCGTAACATCGTTCTATTTATTCGTATGCATTTACTAATCGTAAGGGAAATTTACGAGAGGTTACATATATATATATATATATATATATATATATATATATATATATATATATATATATATATAAATATATATATATATATAAATATATATATATATATATATATATATATATATATATATATATATATATATATATATATATAGATAGAAAGAAAGTTAAAGTCTCACCTCACCTCTAAAAGGTGGAGTAAAACGAGGTGTAAGGGCTTTGTGGTTCACTTCACGTTCCACCAAAGGTACAAGAGGCTTCAAGCTTGATGTCCTAGGCTGCTTTGAGACGTGGTACACTTGGGCAATCCGTTCGTGTTGGGAATAAAATGCACAAGTTAAAGAGTCTGCCAGAAGAGCCTGCTAGATGATAGTTAAGCATGCCTCTTCAGTTTTGTTGATGTTGAAGATACACTAACAGTACCTTCTGGATAAGAAGGTACTGCTAGTTAAAGAAGGTCCTGCCAGTTTTAACGACAAGTTGTTATATTTTATTTAGAGATATTTAGTTGTATTATTAGTCTTTGTACAAAGTTATACGTTAAGTAGAAGTAGTACAGAAGTCTCAGTAGATATAATGGAGTGTTTTACCTTGAAAGATGTAATATTAGGATAAGATAAGTCTCTAATATATTATATTAAGCAACTTGACAACTTGTAATAAGGGCTCCTTATACTATAAAAGGAACCCTTAAGTCACCTTCTTAGACATAGTTTTCATAGATTTCCATGCATAACTTCCATCTCTAAATCCTTTTCACGTATCAAAGATTCAAGGTTACATTTGTAATCCTGGTGATAGTTTAGATCACCCGTATTATTTCATAAATAATATTGAATCGTTTTATGTTATTCATGTTGTGTTCATCATTATTCACGTTTACTTATTCACCACCTTTGTTCCTTTATTGTGTTTTAGTAAATTCCGCATGCTAAATCACATTCATTCATAAATATCCCAAACACATTATTAAGATTAACATCCCAAGTGTTTACACAAATCCTTCCACAAGTGGTATCAGAGCAAGGCTGATATTTATGACATAAAAGAACAAAACAAAAATGGATGTTGAGCACATTCAAACCAATGTGGCTGCAAGACTTCCATTACTCAAACAGAATGAGTTTGAGATGTGGAGACTGAGGGTTGAACAATACTTCTAAGTGCAAGACTATGCACTTTGGGAGATTATTGAAGAAGGAAACTCATTTAAACCAGTAACCACCACCTCTACAGTAAACGATGCACTTGTCACAACTGTGCAAGTAAACCCAACAACCGCAGAAGAAAGAATTCAAAAGAGAAATGATCTTAAAGCCAGGAGTATGCTTTTCATGTCGATTCCAAATGACCAGCTCTTAATCTTTAACAAGTACAAATGTGCTAAAACCCTTTTTCAAGCTATTGTGGCTAGATTTTGTGGTAATGATGCCACCAAGAAAACTCAGAAAACACTTTTAAAACAACAGTTTGAAAACTTTTCAGCCACAACAAATGAGTCTTTGGACAACATGTTCAATAGACTACAAAAGCTTTCAAGTCAGTTAGCCATTCATGAGGTAATAATATCTCAAGAAGACTTAAACTCCAAATTCCTTAGAAGTCTACCCTCTGAATGGGCCATGCATGTCACTGTCTGGAAAAACAAACCAGATATTGATTCCATGAGTCTCAATGATCTTTACAACAACTTTAAAATAGTAGAGCATGAACTGAAGAAGTCTACCAGTTCAAGCTCAGGAAATATGGCATTTGTGTCATCTCATGGTACTTCCAAGAAAGTTGATGAAGAAAAAGATGGTAGAGAAGAAGGTACTGCCAACACAAATTTTGGTACTGCCAGTACTTCCAGCAGTACCAAAACCATTTTAGATGAAACAATTGGTTGTGCTTTCCTAACATCACAACACAATGGTTCCACATTGACCTTTGAAGATCTTCAAGAGATCAGTGATGATGATCTTGAAGAAATGGACATAAAATGGCAGCTTTCACTTCTTAGCATGAGGGCTAAGAAATATTTAATGAGGACTGGAAAGAAGATTGTCATAAATGGCAATGAACCTGCTGGGTATGACAAGTCTAAAGTGGAGTGCTACAACTGCCACATGAAGGGTCACTACTCAAGAGAATGTAGAAGACCAAAGAATCAGGGTGATAAGGGAAGAGGTTTTGAGAACAAGAACAGGGGAAACAATGAGATCAAGAGCAAAGAAGTGGACATCACTGAAACAAAAGCTATGGTAGCTATTGATGGGCTAGGTTTTGATTGGAGCTTTATGGGTGAAGAAGAGTCAGCTTCAAATGAAATGGTTTTAATAGCACTCTCCAATCCTGAGGTACAAATTACTAAATGTTCTGTTACTTTTGAAGCTTTTAAAGAATTAGAAATCTTAAGAAAACTTTATGATGAACTGAAAGTAGAAGAAAGAAAAACTCATCAAGACCTAGTTAATCATAAGTGTGGTATGGCCAAACTTGAAAAGCAGATAATTCACTTTAGAGAAAATGAACTCGCCTTTTCTGACACAAAAGCTATTCTTAATAGAGACATATTTTTTAAAGATGCTGAAATAAACCTGTTAAGAACTGAGTTTGCTAAAGTGAAACAAGCAAAAGATAATATTCAACTAACTGTTACAACATTAGAAAATGCTTCTGCATGTACTAAAAGTATAGTTGAAAACCAAATAAATAAGAAAATAAAATCTGGGATTGGATACAACACATGTCCACCTCCTTACAGAGGAATTCCCTGTCCCCCAGGTTTAGATCTTGCTGAATCAGGTTTACATGAACTCTCTCATAAACCACTAGAAAAAGTGAAACCGATAGAAAATAGTGAACCTTTTGAGAGTGCAAGTGATACTTCACTTTTCAAAGAAAAGGTGCTCACTGATAAGAGCTCAGATAATACATCTGGTGAAGGTTGGACATCTGATGAGAATGAAAAAAAAAGACTGTTTCATTGAAAGAAAACAAAGTAGGACCAACCAGTCCTAAAAGTGTAGAAAGTATCACAAAGACTAAAGTTGTTCTAAAAATAGTTGAATGTTGTGCTAAATGTAATAGCAAACCTAGAGGTAGTCAGAGAAATTGGAACAATCTTAAGTCACACCAACTTGGTGATAACTTTGTTTTGTACAATAAGGCATGCTATTACTGTGGTAGTTTTAATCATACTCATGCTTATTGTAACAATTAGGTTTCTGGGAGTACATCAAGGTCTAAAACAAATAAAACAAACCCCAGAAAAGGTTCTATGAAATCTAACACACCAAAAGTCAATCATAATGTTAGACCAAATGAGTCTGTTTACCCAAAATTCACTACTAAGGGTACAAGTAATACTTTCAAACATACACCAAGAGTTGTGAAAAGTCTCATTGAAAGGGATTATGTGGTTAAAACACAAAATTGGAGACCAAAACCAAAAGGTCCTTCTAGACCAAATGGTACTGCCAAAAATGGTATTGTAAGACCAAAAACCAAAAAATGTGTTAAAAATGAAAATGCTGTTAAGTCCTCAGCATGTTGGATTTGGAGACCACTCCAATCAAATGGTGCATCAACAGTCCTAAAAAGGTTTGATTACATTGATGCACGAGGCAAACCCAAGTCAGTCATGGCTTGGGTACCCCAAGGAAACTAATATGTGTATACATGTGCAGGAACATTCAAATGATATTGCTGATCAAGGATATGTAGATAGTGGATGTTCAAGGCACATGACAGGCAACATGTCTTACCTCATAGACTTCAAATCATTTGATGGAGGATATGTTACCTTTGGGGGACGAATCAAAGGAAAGATTACTGGTAAAGGTACAATTAAAACCAGTAAATTAGATTTTGAAAATGTGTACTTTGTGAAAGAACTACAGTTTAATCTCTTAAGTGTCTCACAAATGTGTGACATAAAGAACAATGTTCTTTTTACTGAAACTGAATGCATTGTACTTTCTCCTGATTTTAAAATTCCTGATGAAAGTCAGATTCTTCTTAAAATCCCTAGAAAGAACAATATGTACATTGTTGATTTAAAGAACATTGTTCCTAAAGAGAGTTTAACCTGTCTAGTAGCAAAAGCCTCATTGGATGAATCTATGATAGAAGACTTGGTCATGTAAACTTTAAAACAATCAATACAATTGCAAAATATGATTTGGTTAGAGGTTTACCCAAAAAGATTTTTCAAAATGACCAAACCTGTGTTGATTGTCTAAAAGGCAAACAACATAGAGCTTCTTGTAAGCCCAAGACCCATAACTCAATTTCTCAAGCTTTATACATGCTTCATATGGACCTCTTTGGTAAAAGATATTGTCTTGTAGTTACTGATGATTACAACAGATTTTCTTGGGTTTTCTTTTTAAGAACTAAGGATGAAACAAGTGAGATCCTTAAGTCCTACATTACAGGGATAGAAAACCAAATTGATAAGAAAGTAAAAGTAATTAGATGTGACAATGGGACATAATTCAAGAATAGAGTTATGGATGAATTTTGCAAAGAAAAAGGAATAAAAAGAGAATATAGTGTAGCTAGAACCCCACAGCAAAATGGAGTAGCAGAAAGGAAAAATAGAACTCTTATAGAGGTTGCTAGAACAATGCTAGTAGACTCTAAGTTGCCTATTTCATTTTGGGCTGAAGCTGTAGGTACTGCTTGTTATGTGCAGAATAGGGTTCTTGTGATTAAACCTCATAGAAAGACTCCTTATGAACTTTTGTTTGGTAGAACACCATCTCTAAGTTTTATGAGACCTTTTGGATGTCATGTCACTATTCTCAATACCAAAGATCATCTAGGAAAGTTTGAAGGAAAAGCTGATGAAGGCTACATGATAGGGTATTCTTTGCAAAGTAAGGCCTATAGGGTGTATAATAGATGCACTAGGCTAGTGGAAGAAAACCTGCACATAGAGTTTCAAGAAAAACTACCAAATGTTGCAGGCTTTGGACTAGATTGGTGTTTTAGCATTGATAAGCTTTCAGAATCTATGAATTATGTGCCTGTCACAGGTACAAATACTAATTATAATGCAGGTCTTGAAGACAATGTTGAAACAACTGAGGATCAAGATTACATCTTGATGCCAATTTGGACAGGATTGGATTCATCTTCAAGTCATAGAGAGCCTTCAAATACAACAAATGAAGGTATTGGAGATGATCATGGAACTCAAGATCAAGGGAATCAAGAAAATTCTGAAAATGAAAATGGTACTGCCAATTCACCAGATGGTACTGCCAGTTCAACAAATGGTACTGCCAGTTCACAAATTGGTCCTGCTGAACCATTAAATGTTCTATCAGATGATTCCTTACCAGAAGATGTAGGGATTGGAAACCTTCCAATTTCCTATGATGTTCCTACAACACACAACACAAGAATTCTCAAAGATCACTCCATTGATAATGTGATTGGCAGCATTGATTCTGGTGTTAAAACAAGAACTCAAGTCTTATCTTCAGACAAAGATGGGTTTGTCCTAGCTGTGTATGAAGAAAAGAACCAAGAAGTTGCCCACATATGCCTGTTTTCATGCTTTCTCTCACAAGTAGAACCCAAAAACATTACAAAAGCCTTTGATGATTCAAGCTGGATTGAAGCAATGCAAGAAGAGCTACTTCAATTCAAACTTTAGAAGGTTTGGGTACTGGTTGATTTGCCCAAAGTTTACAGGGCAATTGGAACCAAATGGGTTTTTAGGAATAAGAAAGATGAAAGGGGAATAGTGATAAAAAAACAAAGCCAGATTGGTGGCCCAAGGGTATACTCAAGAAGAAGGAGTGGATTATGAAGAAGTTTTTGCTCCAGTTGCAAGAATTGAAGCAATTAGGCTATTCTTGGCCTATGCTTCTTTCATAGGATTCACTGTCTTCCAAATGGATGTCAAAAGTGCCTTTTTATATGGTACTATTGAAGAAGAGGTGTATGTTTCTCAACCTCCAGGCTTCATTGATGCAAAATATCCAGACAAGGTGTACAAGGTTACCAAAGCTCTTTATGGTCTACACCAAGCTCCTAGAGCATGGTATGAAACATTGGCTTTCTATTTATTGGAAAATGGATTTCAAAGAGGCAAGATTGATCCAACTTTGTTCATCAAAAGAACCAAGAAAGACATCTTGCTGGTGCAGATTTATGTTGATGACATTATCTTTGGATCCACAAATCAGGAGTTGTGTGTGGAGTTTGAAAAACTTATGCATAGTAAGTTTGAAATGAGTTCCATGGGGGAACTTACTTTCTTTCTGGGTCTCCAAGTGAAACAATCAAATGAAGGCATATTTATCAGCCAAGATAAGTATGTAGCAGAGATCCTAAGGAAATTTGGGTTTACAGATTCAAAGGTTGCAAGTACACCAATGGATCCAGAAAAGGGGTTACTTAAAGATGCTGAGGGTGAAGATGTTGATGTGCACAACTACAGATCAATGATTGGGTCCTTGATGTACCTTACATCATCAAGACCAGATATCATGTTCTCAGTATGTGTATGTGCAAGGTTTCAAGTAAATCCAAAAGTTTCTCATCTCACAGCAGTCAAAAGGATCTTCAGATACCTCAAGGGTCAACCTAAGTTGGGTCTATGGTATCCAAGGGAATCATCTTTTGATTTGGTAGCTTATTCAGATAGTGACTATGCTGGTGCAACCCTAGACAGAAAATCCACAACTGGTGGATGCCAATTTCTTGGCTGCAGACTCATATCATGGCAATGCAAGAAGCAAACAATGGTGGCCAATTCTACAACTGAAGCAGAATATGTTGCAAGTGCAAGTTGTTGTGGCCAAGTTCTTTAGATCCATAATTAATTGCTTGACTATGGGTACAATTTTCTTAACACCATTATTTACATTGACAATAGCAGTACTATTTGTATCATTAAAAATCCAGTTCAACATTCAAAAACAAAACACATTGAAATCAGACACCATTTCATAAGAGATTGCAATGAGAAAAGGTTAATTCAAGTTGTCAAAATTGATTCTGAAAAGAATTTTGCAGACCTTCTCACCAAAGCTTTTGATTTAGGTAGGTTTAAATACCTGGTAGCAGGTATTGGTATGATAAATCTTTGAAAAACATGTGTTTTTGTACATAAAATAAACAAGTTCTGTTCTTTAAACATGGTACTGCTAGTTAGTCATAAGGTACTGTCAGTGCATAATTGGTACTGCTAGTTCAAAGTTTGCTCTGTTTTTGCTTATCTTGATGTTTAAATGTTAACAATGCTATAAAACAAGTGCTTTGCACTCTGTTCTTTTGGTCTACAACTAACCATTTCAGGTTACTCAAGATTGCTAACAAAATCAGGATGAGGAAATGGTAATCAGTTCACCAAGTTTTTCAAAACTTAAGAGCTGGCTAGTCCAAAGCAAACGACTATTGGTAAAGACTTCTCAAATCTGTTGATAGCTGATAGTTTGCTAAAAACTATAAGGTAATCAGTTCACCCAGTTTTAAAAACTTAAAGAGCTGACTAGTCCAAAAGCAAACGGCTATTGGTAAAGACTTATCAAATCCGTTGATAGCTGATAGTTTGCTAAAAACTATAAGGGATTTTTACTAAAATTTCAAAGAGACTGCCAAGTTATATTTCTAAATACAAGGTACTGGTAGTTCCAATTTTAGTACTGGTAGAGTAAAATGGTACTGCTACATAGCCGTTGAGTCTGTCAGGTTAAAAATATAGCCGTTGTTTTGAAGGGTATTTTTGTGAATTACTCATGTTTGCCTCGAATTAAGGATATAGTTATTATAATAAAAAATCTTTTTGACCGCCTCTTCAATTACTTATCCATATCTTTAATAGTCGGTCAAAAGTAATTTTTCTCATAATCAATCCTTATCACAATTCACACTCACCTTTCATCTTCTACCAGTACAACAATAAAATCCCACCATCATAATCAAATTTTTCATCAAACCTTTCACCATGACTCGTCTAAGTTTTGTCAAACGTCACAACCAATTAGCATTTTTGGAAAAGTCTGATGACTATGAAACTTTTCATCAAGCAGTGGATTTTCTAAATAATTCTTATATCAGGTTTGCTTTACTCGTGAATCCCACTATTTTTGAATCTGAAATTTTACAATTTTGGCAAACTGCTAGAGTTAACACTCTTAGGAATGGGATTCAAGAGTTAGAGGTCAAAGTGGATGGTAGAACCTTGACTTTTACCGAATCATCCGTTAGAAGACATCTTCATTTGGATGATTCAGATGGCATTAGTCAACTGCCTGATACTAAAATCTTTGAAAATTTGACAAAAATGGGGTATAATGTAACTTCTACAAAGCTTACATTTCTTAAAAAGCATTTTACCCCTCAATGGAGATTTTTGATTCATACCATCCTTCATTGTTTAAGCCAAAAGAAAACCTCATGGGAGCAGTTTAGTGGTAACATGGCTGCAGCTCTCATTTGCTTGGCAACAAATAAGAAATTCAACTTTTCAAAATATATTTTTGAAGGATTGGTTAAAAATGTGGACAGTGAAACAAAGTTTTTGATGTACCCAAGGTTTATTCAGTGCCTCATCAACAAATCCAAATATTTGTTACTTCCCCCAAACAAACCTTTTAAAACTCCCAAACTTACACACAAGGTGTTTTCAAACATGAAAATTGGTTTTCAAGGAGAAGAAGTAATACTTTTTGAGGAAATGTTACCACAACATTCTGAAGAACCATCCACATCATCTGATCATTCATCACCACACCCATCACCAGTACCATCACTCACACCACCAGTACCATCACTCACACCACCAGTACCATTAGTCACACCACCATCACCAGTACCATTACCATCTCACCATCCAACACAAACACCATCTGCAACATCACCATCATTATCACATCATAACTCACCACCACAATCTCCTCCACAACAAAGTGTAGATGCTCAGACTGTCAGGGAATTAAAGGAGCAAGTGCAGCACTTGCAATCAACTCTTGAAAGTCAAAACAAACATTTTACAGAGATCAACACCAAGTTAGTTAAGAGGGTTGAGAAATTTGAGTTGAAGGTGAAATTGTTGAAGGGTAAAAGAACATCTCAGTTCGTTGTTTCTAGTTCCTCAAGTTCAGATGAAGAAGGTTTGGGTCTCTCTTCCTAAAAGGGGAGGATGGGTAGTTCTAAGAGTGAAGAAGAGATTCAATTTCAATTTCATGAAGGAATGCAAGTGATTGATGAAGAGCCTGCTATTCAAGAAAAAGAGCCTGTTAGTGAAAAAGAGTCTGTTAGTGCAAAAGATACTGCTGACGCAGAGCAAGAGCCTGCTAGGATTCAGAGGCTATTGGCAATGGAGTTAAAAGGTTTTGATCAAATGTTTTACAAAAGAAAGAGGGGATCACAGCCTCAGGGGAGGTTTCTTGTTTCTGATGAACAATCTGCTGCTCCAAGTCTAGAATCATCACCCAAAGACAAGGGTAAGAAAATTGTGGTTGAAGATGAACCAAAGCCTAAAAAGTTGAAGAAGAAAGAGCAAGCACAATTGGATGTAGATGAAAGGTTATCCAAACAGCTTTATGAAGAAGAAGTTATGGGGGCTGAAGAAGAATCAAGAATGCTACAAGAAAAGTTTGATGCTCAGCTACAATACATCATTTCCATTGATCCAATTGTAAGAGGTGAAGCCTATACTCTGGTGTGTGATGAGTCTCTTAGCTCAGATGAAATGACAATCAAGCTCAATGATTTCATCACTAGGAAATACAATCAAGAGGCATTGGATGATGTCTATCAGCAGATCCAGAAGAATCAGAAGAAAGGATTTAAAATGCCACATTCTGAAGCAGATCAGAAGAAATTCTTCAAGATATATCTGAAAAGAGAAGTGAACATGAAGGATCATCAACTCAAAGGTAAATCATTTGATGAATTGAAGCTTCTATACTTAGAGGCTTACAGAAGAAACAAAACCAGTTTTCTCATGGATACACAAGAAAGGCCTTCCAAAAGAAGAAAAGATGATCAGAAGGATCAAGCAGAGAAAGCAGATTTGCCTCCTATTCAATCAAGAGAAATGGTTGTCCATGTTCCACAAGTTGTATTTGCTGAACCTTTACATGCAAGGCATCCAATCATAGATTGGGAAATCTACAATGACAAGTTTGGCAAAGCATGGAAGATATCAAGAGTTGGAAATAAGGTTGAAATTTTCAAGAATTTTGAAAATTTACTTAGAGCATGTAGCAGAATGGATTTAGTGAATTATGGGACTTAGTTCAAGAGAAATTGAAAACCAAGTATAAGCATGATGCAAAGGAGCAAGAGCTATGGGTGGAGTTCAGCAGATTATATGATCCAAATCCTACTGATACACATTGGAAATTTCCTTACTATGATCTATCTGTTACATGGGAATACTTCAGCATGAGCCTTGTTCATCATCTTTCCACTCAGAGTGGAATAGAGCTCTTTATGCTAGGTGAAAAGGAGTACCCTTTAAGCTATGAAGTATTATCAGTCTTGATCTCCAATAAGCTATTGTGTGAAGAAGAAACTGATGCAGTTAAAAGATTGAAGGAAAGCATATTTGATCAGTATGAAAGCCTAAGGAGAAAAAGATAAGGTTTTTGGAAGAGTTCCCTCAAATCCTCAAGGTATGAATTTTATTCACAAAGAAACTTGGTTATTTTAAAAGGGAATAACAAGTTTAGGGGAGGATTGTTGGGAATAAAATGCACAAGTTAAAGAGTCTGCCAGAAGAGCCTGCTAGATGATAGTTAAGCCTGCCTCTTCAGTTTTGCTGATGTTGAAGATACACTAACAGTACCTTATGGGTAAGAAGGTACTGCTAGTTAAAGAACGTCCTGCCAGTTTTAACGACAAGTTGTTATATTTTATTTAGAGATATTTAGTTGTATTATTAGTCTTTGTACAAAGTTATACGTTAAGTAGAAGTAGTACAGAAGTCTCAGTAGATATAATGGAGTGTTTTACCTTGAAAGATGTAATATTAGGATAAGATAAGTCTCTAATATATTATATTAAGCAACTTGACAACTTGTAATAAGGGCTCCTTATACTATAAAAGGAACCCTTAAGTCACCTTCTTAGACATAGTTTTCATAGATTTCCATGCATAACTTCCATCTCTAAATCCTTTTCACGTATCAAAGATTCAAGGTTACATTTGTAATCATGGTGATAGTTTAGATCACCCGTATTATTTCATAAATAATATTGAATCGTTTTGTGTTATTCATGTTGTGTTCATCATTATTCACGTTTACTTATTCACCACCTTTGTTCCTTTAGTATGTTTTAGTAAATTCCGCGTGCTAAATCACATTCATTCATAAATATCTCAAACACATTATTAAGATTAACATCCCAAGTGTTTACACAAATCCTTCCACAGTTCGTCCTTCTATGCTTCCTCTTCTCGTTATTTTTGGTGTAATGTGGTTCGTATAGTGCATGTAACGATTGTGCTTGCATGGTGAAGTTTATTGCGAGCTTATGAGTGTAAGAACAAGTTGGGTTCACATGAAATGGGTAGTAACATGTTAAGCGAATAGTATTGCCTCTTCTCTTGTCCAATCGTGTTTGTACAAGGCTTTGATCTTGTGAGATATGTTCCATGTTCATTCCTGACTTCACATGAGATGTATAGTGTTTGATTACTTGTCATTGGGGAGCAAGGGTGGCGATAAGGAATGTCTTGACACGTTTAAACTTATCCTTCAATTATAGCGTTTGGTCTTTTACTTGGGTGATTTCTAGGGTAGTAAACGAGTGAGTGAGGGTGTAAAATTTATCATTTATGTTTCTTGGGTATTAGGTGAAACGAGACAAGCAAAAGTATGCATATGTTGTGTATAAAAATTGTTAGAAAATAGGGGTGTTTTGGACGTGTATCGCGACAGGCAAAAGAAAGAAAAAGATATTAAGGGTGCAATTTGGGCCAGGTTTGGTGGGCTTGTGGTTTGAGTCGGCCCAAAGGAAGAAAAGAAAGAAAAATGAGTCCGTTTGGTTTGTAACTTGGCATCCGTGGCCCATTGGGTGATGGGGGCCCACATGGTGTGTTTCGGGTATCGTGTCAAAGTTCAAAAATATTAGTGATCGTTCTCGGGAATTTTTGTAGGCTCGGGAAATGTATAAATAGTATACGGTAATTAGACGAAACGTATAGTTATAAATATAAACGTTTTATATATTTATAGTTCGCAATAAATATAGATTATCTAGGTTGTGTGTAAGCATCGTTCCTAGGTAAACAGTCAATCACAGTTATTGTAGTGGTTCCAGCATTAAGTCATTAATAAAAAAAAATTGTTATCCGTAAAAGTGGTGTTAAGTTATCATAATATCGTTTTATTTCTTCGTGAGCATTTACTAATCGTAAGGGAAAATTACGAGAAGTTACATTACCTACCTCTTACAGGGAATTCCGTCCCGGAATTCTAGTCTAAGATAGTTGTCAAGGGTGTCTTAGGTGAAGAGATGTGGGTACTTGAAGCGAATCTGATCCTCGCACTCCCAAGTATATTCTGGTCCTCGCTTGGAGTCCCAACAAACTTTAACAATAGGGATACGGTTTTGCTTGAGTTGTTTGACTTCTCTATCCATAATTTCAATAGGTTCCTTGGTAAAGACAAGGTTATCATCTAATCGAATTTCTTTCAACGGAATAATGAGAGATTCATCGGATAAACATTTCTTAAGGTTTGACACATGAAAGGTGTCGAGAATCCGACTTAGTTCTTCGGGTAGTTCGAGCTTATAAGCCACGGGTCCTATCCTTTCCAGGATTCTGAATGGACCGATGTATCTTGGGTTCAACTTTCCATGTTTTCCAAATCGTACTATTCCCTTACAGGGAGATACTTTCAATAAGACTCTATCCCCTACTTGAAATTCCATAGGTTTCCTTCTTATGTCGGCATAGCTTTTCTGTCGGTCTCGGGCTGCTTGTAAACATTGCTTAATCTTAATGATTTTCTCAGTAGTTTCCTGAACAAGTTCTGGTCCTATAAGTTGTCTTTCTCCAACTTCTGCCCAACAAATGGGCGATCTGCACTTTCGACCGTAAAGTGCTTCGAATGGTGCTGCTTTTATGCTGGTGTGGTAACTATTGTTGTATGAAAACTCTGCTAATGGTAAGTGTTTATGCCAACCTTTTCCGAAATCAATAACGCATGCTCGGAGCATGTCTTCCAAGGTTTGAATAGTTCTCTTACTTTGACCATCAGTTTGAGGGTGGTATGCGGTGCTCATATCTAGTTTAGTTCTTAAGGCTTTTTGTAAGGATTTCCAGAAATGAGAGGTGAAACGACTATCTCGATCCGAGATGACTGAAATTGGCACTCCATGTCGAGTGACAATTTCCTTCACATACAGTTGAGCAAGTGTATTCATCTCATCGGTTTCTTTGATGGGTAGAAAATGAGCGGATTTTGTGAGACGATCAACAATAACCCATATCGTGTCATAACCGGACGAAGTTCTTGGAAGTTTGGTGATGAAGTCCATAATGATTCGTTCCCATTTCCACATAGGAAGTTCAGGTTGTACAAGTAGACCTGAAGGTTTTTGATGTTCCGCCTTTACTCTTGAACACGTCAAACATTTACTGACATATTCTGCGATGTCAGCCTTCATGTTTGGCCACCAATATGGTTTCTTTAAATCCTGATACATCTTGTCGGAACCTGGGTGAATGGAGTATTTTGTCTTGTGGGACTCATGCATGATGAGCTCATGAATACCTCCAACCAGAGGGATCCAACTTCTGTCCTTGAAACACAGCGTTCCATCGGAAAAAGCTAATGTAGTAGTAGTAGTAGATACGTTAAGCTAAAAAAATAAAAAGGAAAAAGTTAATGTAGTAGTAGATACGTTAAGCTAGAAAGAAAAATTAAAAAGAAGAAGCTAATGTAGTAGTAGATACGTTAAGCTCGAAAGGAAAAATTTAAAACCGCTTAGGGATTAGATCGTTAGGAATGACTATTTGTTCACCCTTTCCACTCACCTTTACAGCTACCTTATCTTAGAATCCCGGGACGGGATTCCGTTTAACGGGTAGGTAATATAACATCCCGTAAAATTTTTCTACGATTAACACGTTACCATAACATAGATTAACCATTTTTACCCATAACAATTTATATATATATATATATATATATATATATATATATATATATATATATATATATATATATATATATATATATATATATACATATATATACTTTGTCAATTACAACGTTATTCACTCTTACCTTGAAACGACATTTACACCTAAGCCTTAGTAACCTAGATACCATACATAATTTAAAACATTGATACTTAATAAGTATACGTTTCAATAATTAACAAATACAATTTAAATAAATCCCGAACCTACAAAAATTCCCATGTGTACTCGCTAATAATATTTGACCACTAAGAACCATGAACGAAAATTATTATCAACTTTCAAATACAATCACTATACTAGAATATTGTTCAAGTTAAGGCACCTTACAAGTTTCATCTCAACTTGACACAAATAGCATTTAATTTCAATAACAATTCGTATGAATTCTAATAAACCACCAACTCTCTGTAACGTATTTAAATCCCAATTTTAAGGCCCTTCTGCTCCGAACCAGGAAAAGTGTAAAGCACGAAAGTTGTCTGAAATAATGTTTTACGTCTAGACTCGCGAGATTTTGAACCAAAAATGTAATTCGTTGCTGTTATTTATGGAATACAAACCTGACCCAAGTAAACCTCCCTCAAATATAACTCACACCTTCACCCTCCCTCCCTTGTTACTTCCCCAAATGAAGCCTAAGGAATCCATGTGCATATCTTACACCACCTTCCTGCTCCATTCTATCGCTTATCACTTTCTTGTTCATGTATATATGGATACATGTAAATCGACAGCTCACACACTCATTTCTCCCACCTCCTATGCTCTCCAATCCAAGAACTTGTACACTTACACACTCAATGAGATTCCCTACCCATTTCACCATTTGTCACGCACAAACTCGAGTATATAAACAAGCCATGCAAACCACCATCTGTCTCATCACAACTCCAAAAAACAAACGCAAACACAAGTTGTTTTTCTCTTTACTACTGAAGTGAGAAGAGCAAGAAAGGAGAAGCAAAGTTGAAGCTTGGAATCTTTGAAGTTTTCTTGGTTCTCGCTCGTCCTATGTTCCATTACGTTTCGTTAGCTTCGTTCCCCGCCATTCTTGGTGTAGTAAGTCTTCCTCTTATCATACTTTCTCATCCTCATGTTATGATTTCATGCGAACCATAACTAGCTTGCATGTTCTATCATTAATCATTTTCACTAAAAGTTGTGGCAGCTAATTTCCTTGCGTGGCTAGGTATAGAGTGGTATAAGAATAAACTATTAGTATAAACATATAACAAGCTTTCTAAAACACGTTTTCATTATACTCACGCCACATATAAACTCAAACCTAAACAAACCTAACGTATTGTAGAAGCTTGTGTAATATCTATAATGTTTACGTTTACTACAAAGAATCAAACTTGTGCTCATGCATTTCCAGCACTTCGACCCACATTCACATGCAGGGTCATTTTAAAACGTCTGAAGTTTATAATGACCAACGAAAAAGAAAATGAAATATAAAAGCTTAAAGTTTTGGCTCGATTTGGAACAAGTGCCCGTTTGAAAAGTTAAACAAACTATTTAACTCTACCCTACATCGGTTTACATTTTGTCACGTTTGAAAGTTTGAATCGAATAGACTCAAATGAGTCGAGACTCATTTGAGCTTATAAACTTGAGCTTATTATTATTATGAAAAACCAGAAGAACCACGAATTATAAACACAACTCAAGAACACACTATATTATACGTAGTACATACAAAATATGACACCGACTCGTAAGTATATATGAACAAATCATTGGATATTCAAACACAAAAGGAGTACTAGTCCAAATGGTTGGGACGTTTCGCTTTGATCGAGAGGTCATGAGATCAAACCTTGTCCATAGCAGTTTTGCCCATTTTTATTATTTTTCAACTTTCACCTCTTGGCAGATTTAACCACTCAACTTTAAACTATTTGACATTTCCTTAAAATACTTTTATGAATTTATAACTTATCTCAATATTTACAACTTCAACCCCTATAAGTTTGATACTTTGACATTTAGACACTTTCCATTATAAAACTTTTATACTTTTTATAAACGTATACACTATACCACTTTCATCTAGATAAATATATCAAGTACATATTTTTATTTAAACGACCACATTAACGTAAACTATAATATATTTGTCTAAATATATTATTTGCACACAACTTCGATAAATAAATAACATAGACATTTACACCTCGAGACCTAACGGAATAATAAATATAAATTGAAAAGGTAATGTTTTATGACGTCATCATAATATAAGATATCGGAGGCTACATTGTGAGACTATAACAAAATAATGTTTTTAGATAACTTGAATTATAAAATTATATAACTTGACGTTATTATCGGTTAACTTGAATACACATCAGGAAATTATTAATTCTTAGAACTCATCCATTCATTTAATTAAATTGACATTTACTATAATTTATCATTCACCAACTGTTGACACACATCATTAATTCATGACGAGAAATATAAATAATAAACGATACTTATACATAAAGACAAGTTATATGGTATATAACTTGCTCTTGAACTATTAAGCGTTATGCCACGCAAGCCACCTCTGCCACAAGTCATTCTGTCATCGAACACTATTCAAATCATGATTCTCGATAAGTCAAACTTATCTCGGACTTCCGTATCATTCAGGTTATCTCTTGAAGTCAATTCCATCTTCACTTCTGACATTACTTATACTCTGTCTATCGTACTACTAAGGTGAGTCATAGCCCCTACTTTTACTTGTTTTACAATGGTTTATAAACGTTTTTGGGGGAGATGCATGCTTAACTACTGTTTTTACTTTTACAAGTATTCATTAACTAAATACATGACTGTATTTCAAATAAAATTTACTGGTTTACACATTTTTATATCTCATAAGGAAATACCTGCTATAGAAATGATTACAAGTGATTTTTCAATGGTATGCTATATTTGATCTCTATTGCCTAAGTACCGATTACCAAAAGTTCCTCGTTCATGCACCTTAATCACCCAAAGGGTGAGCGTAAGTAGTTGTGAATAGATCTATTAGGGATTGACAATCCCCATTTGGTCGCTAGAGGAAAGCCACCAAATGCACGCTATTTGATTTCATAGGTTACTGGTAAATACCTATCTTGAGGGCCACTGTTTTACATCATTATTATGGATAATTTTGATGCCTGTTAATCGTTGAGTGTCATGAGCTTAGAGCAATAGAACGGTAGTACTGTAGTCATGATACAGTATCACAATGACTGATGTTTGGGGTGTACAATGCTGCAGCCCACTGTTTTATTAAACTATGAGATTGTGCTCACTATATAGCAGGAAAACTATTAATAATTGGCAAACGAACTACTATTTTGGTGTTGACCCAATTAGGTCAAACAAACTACTATTTTGGTGTTGACCCGGTGAAGGGCAAACCAACGGACTATTTTTGAATTAATAAGGAAATCACTTATTTTCTGATTTTGATAAATCAACGATTTAAACTATGAATATTATGGATTTACTCACACTTTAATTTGATAATCAACGGTTATTATAACTACTTTGGACTCATAAACTCTTTGAATTTGGAAATCGATATTCGAAACTATAAACTCTATGAACTCACCAACCTCTGTGTTGACACTTTTAGCATGTGTTTATCTCAGGTAACTAAATGTAACACCCCCAAAATACCGCAGCGGAAGACTGTGTCATAGGGATGCCACTTCAGGGCACAAAGTACAAGATATAGAAAACGAACTCTAAATGAGACGTTTTTGAAAAGTTACCATTCGTATAGATAAAAGTCATAGTTTACAAAACAAAGATCCTAAAGTAGAATGATACATAAATTTTTAAAGTGTGTCGAATGGTAAACGATAAAAGTGAAAATCTCCAAAAGCATGCCCTAAGACTCTCAGCTCCACAAACCTGCTATCGCCTTTCTAACCTGAGATAAACATGCTTAAAGTGTCAACACAAAGGTTGGTGAGTTCATAGAGTTTGTCTTAATGCAGTTGAAAAAGCTTATAAAGAATGTTCACACAGCAAAGGCATCGTAAATCCACTCAGTTGCAAGTCCCGTCATAAGAGACTTGTAACCTGTGTGTTCACAACCCACTGCTACAATATATAGTATAAGTAAGATATGTATAAGTTCATAACAACAGTTTAGCAACTAGTAGTGAGTCTACACTTCATCTCCGAAGACCTCACCTAGTATGTATACTTCCATGGTTGTGCCCAGAACCTTAATCTGGGGCCATAAGAAGTATATGTGTCTCCATGGTAGTGCCCAGAACTAAATCTGGGGCCATTGGAAGTATATATGTATGTATCCATCACAGTTTAGTATAACACAGTTAAGTATAACACCATCACGTATGTATGACATCAAGTGTAATGTAATCAAGTATAATGTTATCAAGTATAATGTTATCAAGTATAATGTTTCCCAAGTATAAATGTGATGTGAATCTGTACAAGTAAGCAAGTAGTAGCATGTATCTCCCCCAAAGAGTTGATAAAACAATTAAAAGAGTAGGGGCTATGACTCACCTCGAAGTAATGATACTTGAAATGAAATGAAGTGAACAACAATGTTCGGTTAACTGCCGCAACCTAGTATGAATGATGAACGATCTAGTTTAGATCATGAAATGATGTTATGAATGTCCATGCTCATGTTTCTATACCACTCTAGTCTTTGGAAAAACACTTGTGTTATCAAAAATATATAATCCAAGAATTTGGAAAAATATTGCTATTAGAAAATATAATAAGCTAGTTGTAATATATATATACTTATATATATATATATATATCGTAAGTTTCCATGTTAGCATTGAAATACTCGGTTTGTAATTCTTGTAATATCGCCTTGAAATGATGAAAACATACTCGTAATAACTAATACTACATTAGTTATAAAGCTCGGTACTTAATATTATGTCTAGTTCAAAAATGTACTTCGTAGTTTTTGTGCCAAATTTATATAAAAGCTGTCAATTATAAAATGGTTTTAGCCGATATTCAAACGTGAATATCTTTGTCGTTACTTGTCCGTTTTACTTGTTCTTTATGTCCACGGTTACGTCTTAGTATGTAGTAATATATTTTGGAAAGCTCGGCTCCTCCGGGTTACGTCTAAAGTCTCTTTTTGTACCATGAAAAACGTCCAACAGCAAACAAATTTCCAGAAAATACATTTCGTCAACAATCTTGCAAAATCATAACTTCTTCGTTATAAGCTCTTTTTAATCCGTTCTTTCGCCTACGGATTCGTTTTTGAAACTATTTTCTAAAAATTTTGCCAAAGTTTCCTTGGTGTTTACTGAATTTCCAGATTTTCACAAATTGGGACAGCATGTCTAAAATATGTTCCAAATCAAGTTTTCAAGGTTTATAACTAATTTCTACCATCACCAAACCTCTTGTAATCACCACATGGCTAATCTAATCCTACCATACACCTTCTTAGGGTGCCATGGACTCCTAACCAAGTTATTATAACAAGGGGATTCATAACAAATAAGTTAGGGTTTGTATGTTTGTTTTTAGCCAAAATAAAGTGTGGTATAGCTACTTGTACATGGTTTTTAGCATGATTCTTATGTAATACATGTAAAAATAGGATGATTCATGAAAAAATAAAGATGAAAACTTACTTGATAAAATGAGATGATTATAGGATGATTATGCTTGATGTTCTTGTGTTTTTGTTGCTTGATTCTTGATTAGACTTGTAAAATGAACAAGTTTTGTGTTTTACTTTATGGAAAATGATGGATGGATCATAGTGTTGTGTTTGGTCGTGGGTTGAAGAAAGGAAAAGGGTGAGAAGAACTTTGATCTCATTGAAAACCTTAGATTATGATTTAGTGATTTTTGTAAAGTTATGTATTAAGTGTTTATTAGTATAAAATGATAATTCAATGCACATGGTTAAAAGGTTGTATCATATGGCCGGTTTTTGGTGTGAAGGGAGTAGCCAAAACGGTTTTGATCACTTAGAAAATATAGTGTAGCGTTTAAGTGTTATTACGCGTTATTCGTTAAAATCGGGTACCGGGTTTAATAGCAATAAACGTTCACGAAGTTAACCGGGGTGAAATAAAGTCATAATAATGATAAAAACATATTAAAAATATGTTGGGTACATTTACTGAGTGATCGGGTGATTATTGTTTAGTTTTCACGAAAACCGTCGTTATATTCATACGCGTACGTTATAAATAAAATAAATTTCCAAAATACTGGATAACTGAATGTTATAAGTTTTATGAGGTTAAAATGGATATAAAAATATGTCGGGACCATCGTGGGAATATTTAGATATATTCGTCATGTATAAACCGGGTGTTAACGTTTACTATAAATACTTATACGTAAAAACGTTAAATGTACTGAATATAGTAATTTGAAAATCCTGAGAGTGGTATAATATGACAATGCTGTTATGATGATATGCAGACTATCTCCAGTCCGTATGCAGTGTTCTTAGCACTAATGAAATGAATTCGCACCTAAACCAATCCGGTTACGCAAATTTGAATACCCGTAAACTAAATTTACGATGAAATGAGTAATGCAAGTGAATGATGAAAACTTTTCCGGGAATGAATAGTGTTTAGTGAATAGTAAATTTCCCAAATGTTTCTCAGAATATCAAAATGACCTCGAAAATGATGAATAGTAAAACGATGAATAGTGTTTTGATGAATAGTGATTTATGAATAGTGTTTTGATGAATAGTGATTTATGAATAGTGTTTTTTCCAAAGTTCCCGAAATGACCTGAAATGGTGAGTTGTGACAGTCTTCCCCTCTAAAAGGAACTTCGTCCCGAAGTTCAGTTAATGTTAATCAGTTAAATGTGTCAAAGCTTATGTATGTGGGTTTCCTATCCAACTAGGTATGTTCTCGTGGTCAGACTTGATGAGGCAAACCTTCCCAATCCCGAGCATAGTCCTCAAAAGACCTCTTTTAGGTTAATCATTTAGGTAACCGATTTTCACTTAAGCCCACAACCCAATCAAACAAGAACAGTCATGAGATTAAGCTAAATCGGTTTGAGTGATGACTTTAACTTTTAGCTTGATTTTCGCAACCCAATCAAACAAGAACAGTCACTAGAACCAAGCTAAAAATCAAGGTCTGGATTCAACATCCTTGAAAAAGATCTTTTGAAAGATTGGCTCGACTTTGGAATTGCTTACACTAATCAAATTACTAATGTTAGTGTGACTAAGGTTAATGCTGCTAGGTCTCAGATTAGTCAATGTTGTGTATAGGTCCTATATTAAGACTTAAGTGCTACTAAAATACGATAGTTGTTCAAGAGAATGTACCCGTTGTGCTATCGCGGACATGTTGGGTGATAGGATTTCCTAGGAAGTAAGCTCTGCCAATTGCGGGTGGAATCTCATTGGCCTCATCTCGTAGCCCTTCAATTGCTGCTGCTAAGTTTGGACGATTGCCTCCTTGGTTAAGATTCCTTTTCAACTTAGGACAGTTGTTCCGAAAGTGATCCGGGCTGTTACACTCATAGCATGTCTTTTGGTTCACTGGTTCTCTACACTGATTTGCATAATGACCAGACTGTCTGCAATTAGCACACACACGGCAGGGCGCAATCTTTTGATGATGAAAGTTACATTTCGTACATTTAGGATGCGGGCCTAAATACTCTTTCTGACCAGAATTAGTTGCCGCAAAGGTCCTTGCCCTTTTGTTGTCAGCTATTGTGCCCATTTGCTTGTTTGACTCGCTTGTTCCCTTCCTTTTATCACTGTTCCTCAAGCTTCCATTTCTAACCATCTCATCTGTCAGAGTCCCTGCTCTCAATATTGCACTCTGAATTGTAGAAGGCTCAGTTGTTTTCACAATCCCACGAATTTCTGGGACAAGGCCATATATGTACCTCTCGATCCTCTTGGACTCAGGGGTAACTAGGTGTGGAACTAGTCTGGCAAATTCATGGAATCTATCTGTATAGGCTGCATGACCAGCCCCTATCATAGAGAGATGATAGAGTTCATCCTCCAGCTTTTGCATCTCGTTGTCCGGGCAGTATTCCTCCTTCAGTAATGCCTTAAAATCATCCCATGTCATACCTACAGCTGCCGCTCTACCCCTAGCTTGAATCTGCGTATTCCACCATGTCAATGCCTTTCCTGATAGTAAGCACATGGAATACTTCACCATTTGATGTGCTGCACAGTTACTAATGTCGATCACCGACTCCATCTTTTCAACCCATCGAGTATACACCAACGCGCCTCCTACACCATTGAAATCAATTGGCTTACATGACGTAAATTCCTTATACGTGCATCCGGTCCTAATGTTGTTGTTGCCATTACCATTCTGGCCTATACCATTGGTGTTGTTAATTCCGCTTTCGTGGTTTGCCAAGTTATTCATATGATCGCCAACTTGAGTGACAATAGTGGGGAGAAAGTTTTCAAGTTGTCGAGCGATGATGGCTTCAAAATCAGTATTTCCACCGTCGTTGTTATCATTGTTTTCAATGCCGTGACCACCTCCTCTACCTCCACGTCCACCAGTTCTTCCACCATCGTTACTTGGGTTTAGTGAACGTCAGTGATGAGGGAAAACCGTTGATTAACCAAAGTCTATACTTAACATCCTCATATATAATACCGTGCTACCAGTTGTTTCCTAAGTTGTGCCAACACCGATCTACATCTGCATAGTCATATGTCCACGTGTGTCGTGAAGCACTTATAATTATGTTGGCCACCACAATTATAAATGTTTCCTTTCACAAGTGTACATATCACCAGGCACACATATCTCAGTGGTAGACGTTGCTTAAATGGGCATCTAGGGAATGTCACGCTTAGTACAAAGGAACAAAAGATTCTCCCTTAAGTGTTAAAGTCACTGGGAAGTCTAGTTTCTAACGGTTTCTACAAAGTATCTAATAGCGTGGGTCTAAAAATAAATAAATTACCAGCAGGCGTAAGTGTATGTAAAGTGCAAGGCGATAGGGAGGAGAGTCTACATGTATGTAGTTATAGTCTAGACTCTAAAACAACCTAGTTCTCTATAACCAAGGCTCTGGTACCAATCTGTAACACCCCCAAAATACCGCAGCGGAAGACTGTGTCATAGGGATGCCACTTCAGGGCACAAAGTACAAGATATAGAAAACGAACTCTAAATGAGACGTTTTTGAAAAGTTACCATTCGTATAGATAAAAGTCATAGTTTACAAAACAAAGATCCTAAAGTAGAATGATACATAAATTTTTAAAGTGTGTCGAATGGTAAACGATAAAAGTGAAAATCTCCAAAAGCATGCCCTAAGACTCTCAGCTCCACAAACCTGCTATCGCCTTTCTAACCTGAGATAAACATGCTTAAAGTGTCAACACAAAGGTTGGTGAGTTCATAGAGTTTGTCTTAATGCAGTTGAAAAAGCTTATAAAGAATGTTCACACAGCAAAGGCATCGTAAATCCACTCAGTTGCAAGTCCCGTCATAAGAGACTTGTAACCTGTGTGTTCACAACCCACTGCTACAATATATAGTATAAGTAAGATATGTATAAGTTCATAACAACAGTTTAGCAACTAGTAGTGAGTCTACACTTCATCTCCGAAGACCTCACCTAAGTATGTATACTTCCATGGTTGTGCCCAGAACCTTAATCTGGGGCCATAAGAAGTATATGTGTCTCCATGGTAGTGCCCAGAACTAAATCTGGGGCCATTGGAAGTATATATGTATGTATCCATCACAGTTTAGTATAACACAGTTAAGTATAACACCATCACGTATGTATGACATCAAGTGTAATGTAATCAAGTATAATGTTATCAAGTATAATGTTATCAAGTATAATGTTTCCCAAGTATAAATGTGATGTGAATCTGTACAAGTAAGCAAGTAGTAGCATGTATCTCCCCCAAAGAGTTGATAAAACAATTAAAAGAGTAGGGGCTATGACTCACCTCGAAGTAATGATACTTGAAATGAAATGAAGTGAACAACAATGTTCGGTTAACTGCCGCAACCTAGTATGAATGATGAACGATCTAGTTTAGATCATGAAATGATGTTATGAATGTCCATGCTCATGTTTCTATACCACTCTAGTCTTTGGAAAAACACTTGTGTTATCAAAAATATATAATCCAAGAATTTGGAAAAATATTGCTATTAGAAAATATAATAAGCTAGTTGTAATATATATATACTTATATATATATATATATCGTAAGTTTCCATGTTAGCATTGAAATACTCGGTTTGTAATTCTTGTAATATCGCCTTGAAATGATGAAAACATACTCGTAATAACTAATACTACATTAGTTATAAAGCTCGGTACTTAATATTATGTCTAGTTCAAAAATGTACTTCGTAGTTTTTGTGCCAAATTTATATAAAAGCTGTCAATTATAAAATGGTTTTAGCCGATATTCAAACGTGAATATCTTTGTCGTTACTTGTCCGTTTTACTTGTTCTTTATGTCCACGGTTACGTCTTAGTATGTAGTAATATATTTTGGAAAGCTCGGCTCCTCCGGGTTACGTCTAAAGTCTCTTTTTGTACCATGAAAAACGTCCAACAGCAAACAAATTTCCAGAAAATACATTTCGTCAACAATCTTGCAAAATCATAACTTCTTCGTTATAAGCTCTTTTTAATCCGTTCTTTCGCCTACGGATTCGTTTTTGAAACTATTTTCTAAAAATTTTGCCAAAGTTTCCTTGGTGTTTACTGAATTTCCAGATTTTCACAAATTGGGACAGCATGTCTAAAATATGTTCCAAATCAAGTTTTCAAGGTTTATAACTAATTTCTACCATCACCAAACCTCTTGTAATCACCACATGGCTAATCTAATCCTACCATACACCTTCTTAGGGTGCCATGGACTCCTAACCAAGTTATTATAACAAGGGGATTCATAACAAATAAGTTAGGGTTTGTATGTTTGTTTTTAGCCAAAATAAAGTGTGGTATAGCTACTTGTACATGGTTTTTAGCATGATTCTTATGTAATACATGTAAAAATAGGATGATTCATGAAAAAATAAAGATGAAAACTTACTTGATAAAATGAGATGATTATAGGATGATTATGCTTGATGTTCTTGTGTTTTTGTTGCTTGATTCTTGATTAGACTTGTAAAATGAACAAGTTTTGTGTTTTACTTTATGGAAAATGATGGATGGATCATAGTGTTGTGTTTGGTCGTGGGTTGAAGAAAGGAAAAGGGTGAGAAGAACTTTGATCTCATTGAAAACCTTAGATTATGATTTAGTGATTTTTGTAAAGTTATGTATTAAGTGTTTATTAGTATAAAATGATAATTCAATGCACATGGTTAAAAGGTTGTATCATATGGCCGGTTTTTGATGTGAAGGGAGTAGCCAAAACGGTTTTGATCACTTAGAAAATATAGTGTAGCGTTTAAGTGTTATTACGCGTTATTCGTTAAAATCGGGTACCGGGTTTAATAGCAATAAACGTTCACGAAGTTAACCGGGGTGAAATAAAGTCATAATAATGATAAAAACATATTAAAAATATGTTGGGTACATTTACTGAGTGATCGGGTGATTATTGTTTAGTTTTCACGAAAACCGTCGTTATATTCATACGCGTACGTTATAAATAAAATAAATTTCCAAAATACTGGATAACTGAATGTTATAAGTTTTATGAGGTTAAAATGGATATAAAAATATGTCGGGACCATCGTGGGAATATTTAGATATATTCGTCATGTATAAACCGGGTGTTAACGTTTACTATAAATACTTATACGTAAAAACGTTAAATGTACTGAATATAGTAATTTGAAAATCCTGAGAGTGGTATAATATGACAATGCTGTTATGATGATATGCAGACTATCTCCAGTCCGTATGCAGTGTTCTTAGCACTAATGAAATGAATTCGCACCTAAACCAATCCGGTTACGCAAATTTGAATACCCGTAAACTAAATTTACGATGAAATGAGTAATGCAAGTGAATGATGAAAACTTTTCCGGGAATGAATAGTGTTTAGTGAATAGTAAATTTCCCAAATGTTTCTCAGAATATCAAAATGACCTCGAAAATGATGAATAGTAAAATGATGAATAGTGTTTTGATGAATAGTGATTTATGAATAGTGTTTTGATGAATAGTGATTTATGAATAGTGTTTTTTCCAAAGTTCCCGAAATGACCTGAAATGGTGAGTTGTGACACTAAACAAGAAGGAACTTGAAGGCACGGAGTGGGCTTGTAACCCGGCATGGGCTTAAATAAACATTTTGACATATTTCAAATAAACTTGTTGTTTAAATTATGAAACATCTTGATGTCTCGAATATTTGGTATTTTGAATGAATTAAACTTTAAAGCGTCACTTTTGTGTCGTTTTCTATGATTGTGATAAAGATCCTTGAAGTAACACCCAAAAAGTCTTCCGCTGACATTTTAAGTCTTCCGCTGACGTGATGATTTTGGGGGTGTTACACTTGAGTTTAGCTACAAGATTCGTAAATAAAGAAAAATGCTTCTTGGGACGCAACCCATGTTTTGTGTGATTTTTATTTTGTTTGTTTGTTATTTGCTTTCGTATGCATGCTTTATTTTTATTGTTGGTAGATCATGTTTCAAAACTAAAATAGTGAAAATACTTTACTTTGTTGTTTAGCTTAGTCTTAACTTCATCCAAAGGTATTTTTGCAAAAGATAAGTGTAAGGGGAAACCCCAAATATGATTTTAAGAAACAACACCGATCATGATTCTCCACAATACTAAGTGAACATGTATATTCGTATTTGTTAGAGTTAAATGCTTGTATCGAGTCATGATGATGTGTTGCAGGATTTTCCAGGAAGTAGGACGAAGTTTTTCCAGAAATTTTCCGGAAACTTAACATAAGAATTTCTGCAGGTCACTTCTGACGGCGTCACGAGTTTACTCTTGACGGCGTCACGTGTCAAATTCTGGAAATTTTACCAGTTTTGTTTTTCTAACTGAGTCTTAAAGTTTTTGTTGAATTATTAGTTTTATAATCTCCAGAAATCTGCAAACATCATTCCACAAGCATTATATCTTACTTTGTTTTCTAGGATTTATTAGCATATGTAGATTGCCGCCGATTTTATGCGAGGTTGCCTTGTCTGTTTTCTCAGGTTTTACAGGTTATGTATGACAAGAAGATGATTATTATTCTGGAAGGGAAGCTTTGATTGTTCATTTTCTTGGAGGAAGATCTAACCTGGCCACCTTATTATCCATGCCGAGCGAATCAGGGGAGTATTTGATTTCATTTGTTTTACTTTTTTCACTTTTACATTCTTTACTTGAACATTGGGGACAATGTTCATCCTAAGTGTAAGGGGAGGGTAAAACTATGATACCTTACAGATACACTTTCGCTTGAGTTTGTTTTTTTGATGGTAGATGTGTAATAAATCTATGAGAAATACTTGTTAGTGCAATTTTAGCGCCAAATTTAAAATTTTTTACAACATTTAGGATTGAAACTTTAGCCATAGCAAGCGTCTCATGGATAGGAGATTGTATAACTAGCACAAAACCGTACTATTCAGAAAAAAAATTTCCACCCAAATATGTGAGGTTCGCCTTTAGATTTGATAGGAAAAGCATTTACTATTAGTGCTTATGAGTGTACCGGTAGCATTTAGATTCTAGAACTTGCGTTAGTGATGCATCCCGAGACCACTAGTGAGACTACATTCGTGTAGTAGGATTTACTACATGATAAGAGGCATTAGGATCACCCTTGTGTTAAACCCGTATCATAATTACTTGACCATTTAAGTCATATTACTTGGCTAGTTAAGTCAATTAATTTTTCCCACACCTTAGCGTTGTACTAATTTTTAGTACACGAAACCCCTAGTACACCCCTCCGAGCCTATCTTTTTGTTTCTAACTTTAAGCATCTTACTTAAAGGAAGAATTTGTTACACCCCACTTAAATGTACACCCAAATTGCCTTAGCCTTCCGTGTATGCACTCATCTTTAGTGCATTATTGTTATTTGTTAAACCCTAAGTTAATTATCTAATTGATTACATGGTTGCTAAATCAAGTCATATCCTTGTACATATTGTTTTGGGACGATTGGGACTCATGGGTAAAGTACTTATGTTATGGAGTAATGGGGAAGAACATCATTTATTACCCCCGTATGTGCGTTAATCTTAAAAGTACTCCAAGTGTTTTGATTTTCTTAATTCGAGTCATTAGATTAGTTTATTGTAAAGTGTGTAAAAATTCAAGTGTAAGGGGAATGTTCATTCCCTATTATGTATTATTTTGGATGGTAGGGTAAGAGTGTATGCAAATAAAATAAAAATAAAAAAAATAAAAAAAAATCAAAAAAAAATAGAGAAAAACATACGGACTACCATCCCGTTTCATTCTATGTTTGTTTTATGTTCTTGTTATTTTTGATTTATTAGCTTAAGTCGAGTCTAGTCTTGGCTTAGCAACGCCATATTGTACATGTAATTAACCAAGATTGTTAACTCGCCACCAGTAAAGACTGCCTATATCCAACAAAACCGTGTATTCCATATCCCTACACCTAACATTACAACCCTTAAAAAGACCTCTTTGATAGTTTATCCTAGGTGCTTACGCCATGTGGTGGAGGTTTGATCCTTTCCCAAGCCTATGGTAATCTATTTTGCTATGACAGGTAGTGAGAGATGTTTTCCATTTCCATATTGTGATATTACTTTATTACACCCAAGAGATGTGAGTATCTAAACACTATTTGTGAGGTGCTAGTATATGACCTCCGTGCTTGTCTTTGGTCTTTAGGGAATGATTATTTGTTGTAATTACTTTTATATTAGTGTTAAATGACCCCTAACTTGTATTTTGACTAGAATAAAAGTGCATTTGCTTGAGGACAAGCAAATCTCAAGTGTAAGGGTAAATGATGAGGCGAAAAATGAACCACTTTTTGGGGGTCATTTAAGCTCGGAATTGAATTTATTTGATCAAATATTACCCTAAATCATTCCTTTTGTGATTTTAGGTACTTTGGGAGTGAATTATGGAAAAGGAAGCAATTCGGACGTTTTTGGAGCATAAAAGTGAAGAAAATGGCAAAGACTTAATTTTTCATGCTGAGAATAGTACCTGACGGTGTCAAGAGGAAGATCATGATGACGTCAAGAATAAAATCCATGACGACCCAGTGCAAACCTGAAGGCGTCACAAGAAGGGCGTCAAGAGTTAATTTGGTGACGGCCTGCACAAGGGAAACACATGACGGCGTCAGACCCAGATCTAGGCAGTCCGAGAAACTATTTGGCGGCGAGATGACGGCGTCAGACATTTGTTCTTGACGCCGTCACCTATCAAAATCTATATATAGTTTTCTATTTTTCATTCATAAAGGAGGAACTTGTGTGGAGAAAACTAAGGCCAAACTTTGTAAACCCTAGGTCATATTTTACAGTGTTTTCAAGGGTTTTCACCCCTTGAATCCTTTCATGTTCAATTGAGATAAGTCTTCTCTTAAGTCATTCAATATGTCTATGTGTTGTTTGAATATATCTTATGCTTGTCTTGATTTCAACATGCTAGGCTAGATCTATCTTGTGTTTGCTTAGATGTAATGAAACCTAGATGTTAATTATGTGTTGATTACTTGTTTATGGTTGTAATGGATGAATGATTTCAATGTTAGGCTTAAGAAAACTGGCAGATCTCCTTTGTGTAACATGCTTGAACGTCTTAGGAAACATGAACCGATGTGTACTAGGTTTTATTGGTTGTATTTAATGCATGAGTAAATTCTAGTGATCCCATGTTAGGAGCTTCTTAGCCGGCTCGACATAGGAGTGAAGTAGGCGCTCATAGGATTGGGGAAGTAAGTACGTCACCCCATTAATGGTATTAAGGAATACAATCCGTCATCCACGCAACTATTACAAGTAATTAACGTGTAAAAGATATCTAGGGAGTGGTGAAATCTAAGTAAACAATTCTCCCACATATTGCTCACAACTCTAGTTTAATTTAGTTTTATTTTCATTTTCAGTATTTTATTTTGATTACATCTTTAGTATTAGGTTAGTTGACTAGCAACTAATTCCGCCCAACTCCTTCAAACCCGAGATTTTTAATTGCTTTCATAAAAAATACAAAAAGAATCATCCCTCATCTCTAGACCCAGTCTTTAGGTTTTCTAATCCTAGCGACACTATTTCTAGCTGAACGATCAATCCCCCGGTACTTGTCATTATACTATACTACATCAATCAGGTACACTGCCTGGTGGGGGTTGTAAGCTTCTCGAAATCCCTCGAGAGGTAAAGCCTGGTGCAATCCCTACGTATCAAAAGGGCTTACCATCGATCATGAGACTTCTCGGAACCCCTGTCATATCGGAGTATGTCCATGCGAAAATATCCTTGTTGTCCTTCAAGAGTTTTTCCAGGCTTGCTTTGAAGGTGGCAGGGAGTTGTTTTCCGATTACTACTGTTTGTTCCGGATGAAGTTCATTTACAACGATACGCTCTTCGGCATCCCCGCAGCTCAAA
The DNA here is from genome assembly GCA_030686995.1 of Artemisia argyi. Taxonomy (NCBI): domain Eukaryota; kingdom Viridiplantae; phylum Streptophyta; class Magnoliopsida; order Asterales; family Asteraceae; genus Artemisia; species Artemisia argyi. The sequence goes on along the minus strand of CM060678.1, from coordinate 144,269,628 downwards.
ATATCCTTCGGAGGCTCCTGAGGATTTTCTTTAATCTTCTTTCCTGCCTCTGGGTTCCTTTCTTGTTATAATTAGATAGTATGGTCCCTATACCGTTGGCTGTTTGGAACTTGATTGCTGCATGTATGGTAGATACCACAATGCCCATCTTTTGCATGGCGGTTCTTCCTATTAACAGATTATAAGGGGAATCTGACCTTACGATTGCAAAAGTGAGGGTCTCCGTCCTCGAGAGTTGACCTTCGCTAATGGTTACATCTAGGGTGATTTCTCCTAGAGGTCGTGAGTGTTCCCCAGAGAAACCTACTAAAGGTACCTTCGAATCTACCCACTGCGATCTTATAGAAGGCTTGAGCTTTAGAAAACAATGCTCGTATATGATCTCACAAGAACTTCCGCAGTCCATGTAGGCCCTGTTAACTTCTTGGTTGAAGATGAAGACCTTTATGACTACGGGGTCATTTGAGGGAGGTTGACCCATTAAGGGTGGAAATGTTACTTCTTCCACGCTGGGTGCTCCTTCCTCAATTTCTTTCCTTTTCTGGCTCGGTCCTCCCCTTCGAACCATAAGAATTGGAGCTTCATGGACGTGATTCTTCCCATTCGGGGTGTCGGCGACCTTTTCTTTTCCCTTTCTTATACCTTTTATTAGATGTGTTAGCTGTCCCGATTTGATTGCTTCCTCTATTTTCTTCTTCAATTCTCTGCACCTATTTGTTTCGTGACCAAAATCTTCATGGAAGTGGTAGTATTTGGTCATGTCTCGGTTCGTCCCGTTGCTCGTCATACGAGGAGGGAGTTTGAAAGCCTTTGCTGCCCTTTCTGTTGCCAAAATTTCTTTTGGGGACTTCGTCAAGCTTTCCAGCAGGCTATGATTAGGGACTTTATTATAAGGAGAGAATCTGTGCTGATTCTTGTTTTTATTCTTTTGTCCTTCCCAAGAAGATTGCTTTGAGAACTTTCCACTATGTTCCCTTCTTTCCGCAGGAGCTCCGTTAGTGGATACCTCCTTGGCCTCTATCCAAGTGTATGTTTTTTCCATCAGGCCTTTATAGGTTGCCGGAAGGTCTGTGGATAAGAATTCCACAAGATTCCGGTTGCGTAAGCCATCGACGAAGCCAGAAATGCGTTGCTCTTCGTGTAAGCCTAGATTTTGCAGAGTCTCATCCGTGTATCTAGTGGCGAAGCTTCTTGTGCTCTTGTTCTCCTTCTGCTTAATGTTGTGCACCGTGAGGTATGTTCTTGTAAACTTCTTCTGTTGGCTGAAGTGAGATCGAAACTTAGCCTTCAGATCATCAAGGTTAATGATGCTTCCTGGTTTTCGCCCATTCCACCAGATACGTGCAGAATCTCGGCAGGTGTAAGTAAACATGTGACAGGCTACGGGCATGACCAACTTTTGCATCTTTATAGCTCCCTCGAACAAGTGCAGGAAATTATCAGGATCTCCTTTCCCATCATAGGTGCCTATGTGTGAAGGCATCTTTAAACTGTCTGGTAGAGGATAGTCCTCAATCCATCTTACAAAAGGTGTCGTAGGGCCCGTAGATTCAGGGTACGAGTAGGTGTAAGGCGGCATGTTCATGGGGGCATTGCTGTATGGATTATGAGGAGGGGGTATCCCCGAAGAGGGTTGATTAGGATAAAAAGGATGAGGCGTGTTCATGCTCGGAGGGTAACTATTGTACATGGTATACGGGGGGTATATCATGGGATGGCTATATGGTACGGCAGTTTGTGAGGGATATTGATTGCTAGGTTGCCCATTCATGGGGGGATAAAGGTTTGGAGGATAACATTGAGCTGGAAACTGGGGGTACATACCGACCGGAGGAAGACTTCCTCATGTGTTGTATGAACATGGGTTACCTCCTACACCGGATGCATGGGAGGGCTGTAGTGGAATCCCTGCTTCGGTTCTTCTTAAATGCACAGCTAGCAGTGGAGGTAGGTTTACCTCCATATTATCCCTTTGTCGACTCCTCCCATTAGAGCCTTCAGCAACCGTCACCTCTCTTCTTGTGGGAGTTCTTTCGGGGACTCCCTCAAAGCCTACATTCCTTCCTCCAGTTCTCCTACCAACAGGAGACCCAATACGCAGGACTGGGTGAGCAGTTCTAGGAGCCAACGGCCTCGGCTCCATTTCGATCTCCTCATCATACTCATCACTGGAGTATTCAAACTCTCTTCGCATCTCCGTGTTCCTAACTTGTCTCCTTCGAGCCTTTAGCAAGGACTCTAGCTCTTCGTAATTAGCATCAATGAAAGCAGGGCTAATGATAGGTTCTGGGTTAGCTGATGAGGATGTATGGTGATTGGGCGTTATTTCAGGATGAGATCGTGTGGTAAAAGTGGAGGCCGTGATTGGGGGAAGACTGTTGGTGTCAGTTACGGGTATTGGGGTTAAAGTCGAGAAACCCGGTGGCGGTGTAACTTCTCTTTCTGGATTCATGCCGGAATAATAGTGAGTGTATTTGACTGGTTATTTTACTTGGAAATAACGGGACTAATTGTAGCGGGTCCCACGGATGGCGCCACTGATTGTACAATAATTTGCATGACCAGGCCTTTGATGATGATCAAAGGATATAGGGGATGTTGTGGTTGAGCCAAGCTTGTGTCTAACCTAAAAATAAGAAATACAAAGACACTACGTTAAGTGATTGCGTAGGGGTTGGGGCCTGCGAACCACCTCCGGCGTGTGAATAAGTATTTGGTATGATAATGTAGGTGAAATGTAGTTAAGTAAAGTAGTTGAGATTGCATACCATAACTGAAACTCATCCAAGACTATTTATAGGGGAAGAAAACAGCCTTGGGGAGTGTTTCCACGTTTTTAGGAGATCATGGGGTGTCCCATGATTTTATGGTTAACCGCTAGGGCTGGATGTCCACACTTCCTGAATTAACGGGTCAGTCAAGGAAGAAGAGAGAACATGGATAAGACGGGGGACGTGGGTAAGACTTGGCTTGCCCTCTTTCCATCTTATGTTCATTGTAGAATACCCCGGAGGACTTATACCTTCGTTTGGCAAATTCCCATCTGGTAACTAGATCATAAGAGATTAGTTTTACGCCCTAGAAGGATTTAGGAGGCTAGCTAGAGCCTGCGATTATGTAGGTTTCGATCAGATCGAAGGGGAGTCCTTTGAGCTAATCGAAGGGTACATCATCACACATCTAATACACTTAATTCTTTAAGAGTTGGAAAGGTTTGATCTTTAGTGCTCAAAAAGAATACCCAACAAAACCTGTTGTAGTCATCAGTGATCACCAAACAAAAGTACTTATGATCAATACTTCTGATGGAAGTAGGACCAAATAGATCCATATGCAGCAACTGAAGAGGTTCTGTAATAGTGCTCTCAGCAATAATGGCTTTGTAAGAAGTCTTGTGTTGCTTCTCTTTATTGCAGGAAACACAGTTGTTTTCATTGGTGAAGGTTTTGGGAGGAAGTCCATGGACTAAACCATGTTTAGCAAGTCTGTTGATGGTTTTGAAGTTCACATGAGCCATCCTTCTGTGCCACATAGTAGACACATTCACAGATGCTTTGGCCACCAAACATGCTAGATCACCTTCAGTCTTTACATCATTCAAGTTGAATGAGTAAAGATTATGATTTCTTGGAACTCTTAGTAGAACAAGACTCTCATCAGGCATTTGAAAGTCTTTAGATAGAATGAGACCGCCCTCCTCAGTGAATAGAACAGGAAGCTTCTTGTCACAGATTTGTGAAACAGAGAACAAATTAAAATTTTGTAGCTCCTTCACATAGTAGACATTCTCAAAATCCACCTTTGGAGTTCTGATGGTTCCTTTTCCAGTGATCTTCCCTACACCTCATCCAAATGTCACTGTACCTCCATTAATGGGTACAAAGTCATGCAACTTCTCTTGATTCCCAGACATGCTTCTAGAGCACCCACTATCAACAATACCTAAATCTTTACTTTTAAGAGGATCTACCTACAACAACAACAACAAAAAATATACAACAACATGAGTTACCAAAGAGAGACTCAAGTCATAAATGACTTGAGCCTGCCTTGTGGATCATTATTATGAAGCCAAGTAGATTAGATAGATCCACCATTTCCTGGAACGCTTGTGTACAATTGGTCTGTCAAACATCCAAGAACAATCTGCTGAGGACTTTACAGCATAATCCCAATATGCCCTTCCCAAAAACATTCGGTCATAATAACCAGACCAAAAACCATTTTGAAAGTAATTATTGTTATATCTAGAAAATGGTCTAGCTACATGTCTGTTCCTATCAGCAGGAAAATATCTACCAGCAGAAACAGAGCCACCAGCAGGAATAGCCCTATCAGCAGAAACTGAGTTGGTTCTGCTGGTGGTGTGGGTTGCATGTGGAACATATGAGGGTTTGGCATTAACATTGGTCCACTTTGGTCTGGGTCTATGATCAGCAGAAACACCCATCCTACTTTCATAAAAATCACAATCCTTAATCAAATGCAATTTACTTCCACAAACAAAACACTTCTTCTTTCTAGAAGATTTATTCAAACTAAAAGATGTCTTATCACAAACAAAATTATTCAAACAAACACTAGAACCAGAATTGTTTTTTAATGACTTAAAGGAATTGTTTTTCAAAGAGATAAATGACAAGTCTTCAGGAGATGTTGTCTTTGAAGAAACTTCATCAGCAGCAACTCTTGAGTCAGCAGACTTGACAGAGGACTTTGGTGAGGACTTGGGTGAATCTGTCTTGGCCTTGGAATCACAACTGGCATAACTAGAGGTCTTTGAAGTCTTGTCACTGAAAGAACAAGAGACGCAGTCATTAAAATCAATACTAGAGACACTACTAGAGTCAAGGGAGTCATCAGTAGAAAGGTTCCTATTGCCAGCTTTTAATTGTGATTCAAATGAGTCTTTAGATTTACACACCGGGTCTGGTGAGTCACTTGACTTTTTCCCATATAAATGGTGTGAACCATCAAAGTCAGTGGTTTTGGTGGTGGGCATAAATACTCCTCTAATAGGTCCTGGTACAACATGCATTTCTCCCTCTTTTATGAATTTTGTATTGTTCACAGGTGCAGGGGTAGACTTTCTTTGCTGTACAGAATCATGGAATACTTCTGCACCTACATATTTCTGAAAACCTAAACCTAACTCAGATGTTACAGACTGACTACTATACAACATACTAGCTAACTTATCACCAGAGATTAGCCACTCTCTATGCCTAGTCACTTCCTTATCAAGCTTATCTTGCAAAACTTGTTTCTCTGACTCAATTCTAACTCTGTCTTTTTCTGAAAATTTTAACTCATTACTAGTTATCTCTAAATCTCTTTTTAATACTCTTATTTTCTCATCATAAGCCAATTGATTTTCTTGAAACCAAACTTTTTGTTGCTCTAAAGTTTTAACAGCTTCTTTATTAACTTGAGCCTGAATAAAATAACTTTTATATTTTGGTTCCAAATCATCATAAGCTTCTTTAAGGGCATTATATTTTCTATCACAACCAAAAACACAATCAGATACCTGAGGAGAGATGCCCATGAAGGCAAATTCTTCATCACAACTATCCAGGCAAGATATTTGCTGAGAAGTACTGCTTGCAGCATTCTCAGTGTCATTCTCATTCCAATCAATGCAAGTATCCACAGTAGTCACCAAGGCCTTTGAATCTCCAGCTTCCACCTCCTTCTTCTTGTAGGCTGAATACCTTGTATTGTCTTCAACCTTCTTACATTCTCTTGAAAAATGGCCTATCTCTCCACATGAATAGCACTTGAACTTTCTTCTATCAAATCTAGCTGAATCTCTTCTTTGAAGGTTGAGTTTCCTCCCAGCTTTTTGTTCAAACCTTTTGACCTTGACAGTAAGCATTGCCATTTTCCACTTTAAATCCAATTCTTCCAAAGCTAGCTCATCAATTTGTTCAAAATCTTCATAAGCTAGTTGTTGCTTTTGATCATATTCAGCAACAAACGATTGAAGTACATCTTCCATCACATTACTAGTCTTTGGATGACTCTTTGGACCAGTAGATGTGTAAGATAATGTTGTAGAGGAAGAACTTGGACTTGGAACATGTGTCACCCTGTTTGCAGTAGTGTTTACAAAGGCAGAGTGTGATGGAGTTGGTGTATAAGTGGAGTGTCCCTTGATGTCAAGCTCCAGGCTTCTGAGCTTGTTGTACAAGTCAACAAAAGAAAGATATTCCAAGCCACCTTTGGTTTTTAGTGAGATGCTGACCTGGGACCATGAAGGAGGTAAGGCCCTTAGAAACTTGGAATTAACTTCCTTATTTTCAGGCTTGGCTTGAAGTTGTTGCAACTGACTCAGAATCCTCTGAAATTTATCATAGCCCTTGTGAATGCCATCCTCTTCTGATATCTTAAACTCTTGAAACTCTTGCTTCAGCATATTCTTCCTCATTCTCTTGGGTTCCTTATTGCCCCCGAATCTTGCTTTAATGGCCATGCAAATGTCCTTGGGATCATCCATAAAGTGGAAGTCGCCCATATGGTCATCTGGAATGGCCTGAAGCAAGATGGTTCTTGCTTTGTTTTCCCTTTGCACAGCAATGATCTCCTCTACAGTAGAAGGAGGATAGACAGAAATTTTGCCATCTGCGTCTTTTCCTATCTTCTTTAGACTGTTTCCATTCAATACCACATTCCATAGATTGAAATCAATGCTAGCAATCTAATTCTGCATCTTCATAGCCCATATCTTATATTCATCCTTCCTGAGATATGGGAATTTAGCATTACTGCTAGTGAGAGCAATCTGCTGAAGCTGTTGTGTAAGGTTGTTGGTGATATTTGGTTGTGTGAGATCTGAAGTAGACAAGTCTGTCATGGTTATTCAGAAAGAAAAAGATGTTTGAAAAGAACTTCTAATACAGAGATGATCCTTGTGGCTCTGATACCACTTGTTGGAATCTACCTCCTTGATAGATCTTTGAGCTTTAAGGATCGATAGCTTACTAATGTAATCACTAGTAAAACTATACAGACAATCTCTGTGAGCCTATTGTGGAATATAAATACAAACCGTATACTAAAACTTTGATCCTCTATGGATCGTAATATTAATCACTAAAAACTGTTATTGAAATCGTACATCATACATTGACTAAGGGTTCCTTTTATACAACCAAAACCCTAACTCTTCTTACAAGATATGAATAAAATTAAACTATGAAAGATATTCTAAATATCTTGTCCTAAAATAACTTAACTCTATCTACGGATCAACTATATCCGCAGAAACTATCTATCAGCAGAATCCTGATCATCAACAGGATCTTCATCAGCTTCAGCAGGATCCCATCAGCAGTATCCATCAGCATAATCATTATGCTGACTTCAATAATTCCTAACACAATTTTCCCCAAATTTCATCCATTAATTTTTGGAATCTCATTTTGGAGCCAAAACTGAATTCTGAGTTTTCTGCTTTTTTTCGTATTTCTCGTTGATTACTAGTATTACTAGTGTACTTTACCAATACTATTAGTCATTTTTGTTCTGAATATACAATAATATCATCTGATAGGCAAGGTTTGAAACGAAATATTAGGGCACCAAGGAGATATGGGAATTATGAGATTAATACGGGGAAAAAAGCTGGGAAAGTTACTGTTGCAAGCAATAATAGTGGTGATAAGGAAATTGAGGGTAATAAGGCAGATCTCTTGAAGGTAAGCCAAGAAAGTGTTGAATCTTGGAGTTGTGTGGAATCAGAGGAGGTTCAGAGTACTGAGAAGGAGAAGAATGGAGAAATTGATGTGAATAATGATGTAAGTGTCACTCTTGATGTTAATACAAGTGTTGAAAATAATAATGAAAGGATTGATAATACTGTACAGGTTGATTTGGTGAATGATGTTAATAATAAGGAGAATACTAATAATGTTGATAATAGGAAGGATTATGCTAATGTTGTTAGGGGGAATGAGGCTAAAATTGATAATCATTTGATTTACATTGCACCTAAGATTAGTGAGGATGGTATTGAAACTTTCCTTTTTGATGATGAAATTGTTCAGAAAGGGTGTGTGAAATGGCAAACAACATTGTGTGGTTACTTTGTGGGACAGAACATGGGCTTTAATGAATTGAGGTATCATATAAGAAGAATGTGGGGAAACAAGGTTTTAAGGAAGTCATTGTGAATGATACTGGCATAAATTTGTTCATGTTCAAAGACCTTGAGGGGATGCAAGTTATGTTGGATAAAGGACCACGGATGGTAAACAATAGGCCTCTATTTGTGCTAAAATGGAATCCTGAAATAGGAATGAAGAATATTGAGCCTACTAAGCTACCTGTTTGGGTGAAATTACTTAATGTTCCAATGGAAGCTTCGAGTATGGAAGGGTTAAGTGCAATACCTAGTAGTCTTGGCAAACCTCTTATGATGGATGAAATGACAGCTAGAATGTGTCAAAATGGGGTGGGAAGATCTGATTATACTAGGGTACTAGTAGAATGTGAAGCTATTAAGGAGCTGAAGAATGAGATTAAGATTGTGTATACTGATAAAGAGAAGCAGGTGAGAGGTTCTAAAATGGTTAATGTGATGTAGGCTATGTTTGGCAAAAGTAGCTGTGAGCAGTAGCAGTGAGCTGTGAGTAGTAGCTGTGAGTAGTAGCAAAAAAACTTCACAGCTTCATAAAGAAGCATTGGGAAAATGAGCTTTCCTAAAAAATAGCAAAGCCCACAGCTCTCATGCCAAACGAACACTAAAAATCAAAAAGCTCATTGTTCACCGCTCATTGCCCAAAAAAGCTCCAAAAAGCTTTGTGCCAAACATAGCCGTATTATTGGAAACCTGAGTGTTGTAGTCATTGTAAGGTGTTTGGACACAGTTTGAAGGAATGCATTATGAGGCCAAGAACTGATGAGGAGTTAAAAGCTAAGTCTGATGAGGAAGAAAGAATTACAGCATTGAATGTCAACAAAGTTGTTCAGGAAAATGAAGATAAGCAGGACAAGAATGGGAACTGGCAACAACAAAGAAGGAATGGATACTATAAGAAGAATAATTAGAGACGTGAATATAGAGAAAAGAATACAAGTACAGAGACAATGAATAAAGGCAAGAAGAATGTGGATCTCGATAATAGTAAAGGGCCTACTACAACAAATGTTAATAAAAGTAAAGGTAGCAATTCAACTGTGCAAGCATCTAGTAGCAATCAATTTGATACTCTTGATGGAATAGTCGAGAATGAGGAGGCTGAGGTAAGAATACTAAAAGGAAGAATGGTGGTGGACAGTTTTCTAAACAAGAAGCTTCAACCAAACTGTATTGAATCTAGTACTTGGACTCCTGACATGATAAGATATTTCAAAGATCAATGGGAATTGGATAGGCTCAAAGAAAAAGAAGAGGTGAATTTGAATCAGTTGGATGTAATGGAGAGTGGGAATGCAATTGCTCAAACCATGACCGCTGATAATGTCACTGGAATGAGTAAGTCTGCCTTGAATTGATTTACTCATTTGGAATAGTTTAGTTAGTAGGTTTACTTTTCTGTTTAGCTATGGATTTTGAATATAGTAACATGGAATATTAGAATTATGAATAAGTTGGAAAAACAAAAAGAAGTTAGAAGAATGATAGTTGAAGATAATATACAAGTATGTGCAATTTTAGAAACTCGTGTTAAACCTCACAAACTTCATAAAGTTTGTGAAAGAGCATTTGGTAGTTGGAATTGGGTATCTAATGTGAATCATAGTATGAATGGTTGTCGGATCTTGGTAGGATGGAATAATAATGTAGTCAATTTGATGGTGTTGGCTAGCACAAAACAGTCTATGTTATGTGTTTTAGAGACTATCCCAAGCAAAATCAAAGTGTATTGCAGTTTTGTGTATGCTGCAAACAAAGGTAGAGAAAGGAAAGAGGCATGGATGGAGTTAAGAAGAGCGAGTAATATAACCACTGGATGGCCATGGCTTGTTATGGGGGACTTTAATACCACTATTAAAACAATGGAGCATTCTACAGGTGGTTCATTGATTACTCCTGATATGCAAGATCTAATTGATTGTATTAATGATACTGAATTGGAGGATCTATGTAGTACTGGTCTTTTTTACACCTGGATCAAGTCTCCACTGAACCCACACAATAGTATTCTTAAGAAGCTTGATAGAGCTATGGTCAATGAGGAATTTCTTGATGTTTTTCCAAATGCCATTGCTGAATTTCTACCATACCTCATTTCTGACCATAGTCCTGTGAAGGTAAAGTTCCCAAAGTGTTTTGACAAGAAGATCAAGCCTTTTAGGTTTGCTAACTAGAAGAATGGTAACCTGTTTGAAAGAGTCAAAAGATGCAGGGAAAAGTTGATGATTGCACAGAATGCTCTTGATTCCAATCCTCATTGTGCAATCCTCAAGAACCATGAAATTGAAGCTTTGAATGAATATAATGTGGCTCTCAATGATGAAGAGGATTTCTTATTTCAAAAAGCTAAGGTTGATTGGATTAGTAAAGGGGATAGGAACAACACTTATTTTCACAAATTAGTGAAAAGTAGAAGGCATAATAGCATAATATTGAGTATATGTGATGAAAGTGGCAATAGATATGAAGGAGAAGCTATGATGGATCAATTTGTCAAGCATTTTCATAATTCTCTTGGAGCAGTTAATAATGGTGAGGATGATTGGAATTTTAATGGTGTGTTTGGTACTAAACTTACATCTGATGAAGCTGAGGCAATGATTAGGGAGGTCACTGATAAGGAAATACAAAAGGCAACGTTTGATATTGATGGGAATAAGGCTCTAGGCCCAGATGGATACACTTCTACTTTCTTAAAAAAAGGCTTGGTCAGTGATTGGAATGGATGTTTGTTTAGCAGTGAAAGAATTCTTTAAAACAGGTAAGTTACTTGGAGAAATCAATGCTACTCTACTATCTATGGTACCCAAAATTCCAAATCCTAACAAAGTATCTGACTTCAGACCCATAGCATGTCGTAATGTGATTTACAAATGTATAAGCAAGATACTCACTGAGAGGATCAAGCATGGGCTTCAAAAATTGGTGAATTTGAATCAAAGTGCATTTATTAAAGGTAGAGCTATCCAAGACAATATTCTAATTACACAAGAAATTCTTAAAGGCTATGATAGAAAGAATGGATCCAGAAGGTGTTGTATGAAGATTGATTTAGTAAAAGCATATGACACTATAGACTGGAGATTCCTGGAACAAATACTTAAACATTTTGGCTTTCATGATAAGATGGTAAAATGGATTATGCTCTGTAATACAACCGCCAAGTTACAATTTGCATAAATGGGGAAAGGAAAGGTTATTTTAAAAGTGGTAAAGGACTAAGGCAGGGTGATCCAATATCACCTTACCTTTTCACTCTTGTTATGGAGGTTTTCACTTTATTGATGACTAAAAATACCATTAACAATGGTAATTTTAAGTATCATGTGGGCTGCAAAGAACTTAAATTGACACACCTATGTTTTGCATATGACTTGCTAGTAATGTGTAATGGAAAAGTTGAATCTGTGAGGGTGGTTAAAGAATCTCTTATGGAATTTAGTAATATGTCAGGATTGCAACCTAATATGTCTAAGAGTACTGTGTTTTTTGGTAGTGTGAGTGATGAGGTGATCAACAGTATCCTGCAAATACTTCCATTCAAAGTGGGTAAGTTTCCTATGAAATACTTGGGAGTACCACTTATTACTAAGAAATTGGGAGCCAATGAATGTAAGCAACCTGTTGACAAAGTGAAGAATAGAGTGGATGATTGGAAGAATAAATACCTCTCTTATGCTAGGAGGTTACAGTTAATAGCATCTGTTTTATCTACTTTAAGTGTGTATTAGGAAGCTGCATTCTTATTACCTAAAACAATTGTGAAAGACATTGATAGAGTACTGAAAGGATTCTTATGGTGTAAAGGAGAATTGAAAAAAGGAAAAGCTAAAATTGCCTGGAAAGATATTTGCAGGCCAAAGAGCCAAGGTGGATTGGGTCTGAGACTACTTAGTGATTGGAATGAAGCTTTAATGATCAAGAATTTGTGGAATATTGCAGAGGGTAAAGAGACATTATGGGTAAAATGGGTCCATGCAGTAAAACTTAAAGGGGATAGCATTTGGCAAGTTCAGAAGGAATACAAGGATAGTTGGATGTGGAAGACCATTCTTCAATTGAGATCAAAGGTGAGATACAATATCATAAAGGTGATTGGCAATGGTGAGAAAACAAATATGTGGTATGATCACTGGAGTAGTATTGGTATTCTTAAAGATACTGTCAGTACAAGAAGCATACATAATGCTAGGCTAACTGAAAACATGTCAATAAGTGAGATGATTGCTAATAATATGTGGAAATGACCTAATGAGTGGACTGTCCAATACAATATACTTGCTAGTTTGTCAGTTCCACAGTTAGTACAAAAGGAAGATACCACAAAATGGAAAAGGAATGATGGTAGCCTATGTGAATTCTCATCAAAAGCTGCCTGGGAGCACATTAGTAATCAACAAAAGGTGGTAAGGAGGAATAAAGTGGTCTGGTTTAATCAGTGCAATCCTAAAATGGCATTTATACTATGGATGGCTGTTAAAGGAAGGTTGCACACCAAAGACAGGATTTTGAAGTGGAATAATGACCCAAATTTGAAGTGTCCATTGTGCAAGACAGTAATAGATTCACATAGCCACTTATTCTTTGAATGTGATTATTCCAAGACTATATGGGAAGCAATTAAAGTCAAAATGGAGAATGAATGGATGTCTAACTCATGGGGTGTTCTAATTGAGCAATATACTAATGAACCATGCAACAATACCATTGGTAGTGTTTTGAGGAGAATTGGATTGGCTACTTGTGTTTATTACATCTGGAAGGAGAGGAATCAAAGATTCTTTACTGATGAAGTAAATGAGAAAACAGTTCTATTGAAGATCATTGAAGAAAGTATAAAGATACAACTGATGTGTTTAAAATTCATGAAATCGGCTCAAGTGTTAAAAACAAAACAAAGATGGAATATGGTGATGCATTATGTTGAGAATAAGAAGCAAATATATGCTTAAGTTCCTGAATAAAGGGGTGTTTGGGTCAAGAATAGATGCAACATTATTGATCTGGTTTATTAGCTGAGGGCCTTGTATCTTGTATCTATTGAAAGGGTGATTGGATAACCAATGCATTCATATTAGGGGTGCCTGGTGTGGCAACTAGTTGAATGTATTGCTCTGTCAAATTCAGCTTAGTAGATAGGTGCTTAAAGTAGGTTTCCAGCATCTTTGGTGGAGTGTCAGCCTGGTGATGCCTGTTCTTTGTGGTTCATGGAGCTGTAGGTATGAACAACAAAAGAGTGGGAAATGTAGCCAAGGTGGGATGTATCCTTGGGCAACTCTATGAATGGTGAGTGATGCCTGAAAAGGAAATGTAACTCTTTGCATTTGAGACCCAATAGAACAGGAGTTTTGATCTCGTGATGATGCCCTAAACAAGAGCCTCTAAGTTTCATCTGTATGGGTTACAGGTGAGGGTAGGCAGGGTGTTTGTTCAGCGGAAATGTAGTCAAGGAAGGATATTTCTCCATGGTTGCCTAGATGATAGCATCCTGTTGCTATATCTAGAAGAATGGTGAATTGTGAATTAGCTAAGTCTTGAATTTGTATGTTGTATTGTATCTGTTTGAATGTCTTTTTAGAGAAGTTTCTATCAGCCATCTGAGCATGTTCAAGATGGGTTGTTTTGAATGTGTTGTAAATTGTTGATTCAAGTTATTAATAAATTCACCATTTCAGGAAAAAAAAATATTTTAGCGGCCACCAATCTAAATAATACAAGTTTCTCTTTTATTTTTCAAACCATGAGAAACTCAGGATCATCTATTTAAAGGATAAGCAATTGATCACTTTCTTTGCGCATTTGTGGAATAGTATATGCTTTATGTTACTTTGTTTAGAGAGATATACACGTAAAACTACAAAGGTGTTAGTGAAGCCAGTTAAAGAGGAGTCTACACCTCAAATATCGTCTATCAAGAAGTTTTACGCGACGTGTAACGTGCATTGTTAGTTAGTATCTCACAATTGATGTAATGTTTTCTTTTTCAGTCTCACCAAAAAATTTTATATGTCGGTTGATACATGTTAAGAATTTTTGCTAGTGTTACAACTGTTTTCACTTACATTTTGATCTTTTCACGTTCTATTTTGAATGTTATACGAAACACTTACCATAATATATCGCATATCGTTAATTGTCTGCCGCTAGACGCAGGTACTCGACTAGTTTTAGAAAAAGCTAATTCAAATTCAATATCGACAATAACAATAATAAGAATTATGAATAGAAAACTAATCTTGGTAGTAACGTTTAGAAGAGAACAATTTATAGAAATAATTTAAAATAAAATAAAAATAAATAAAAAAGAAAAATAATAATAAAAGGGTGATAGTATTGGTCGGATGGCTCGAACAAGAGACCTTCGGTTGGAGAGAGATGAGTCTTAGCCATCATACCAATAACACACCTATGTCATAGATTTGAATTTAATTATTAATATTCTAAATGTTAATTCATAGGAGACAAAAGAAAAATGAAAAATTTATGGTTGCCAAATGTTAAGTTCGAGTCAGTAAGAGCATCAGGTGTGGATGAAACTCTTCATCTTTTTATTCGGGCCTCACGTGTGTCACATCACCTAACACCTCTTCACAACTAACCTCCCCCTCATTAAACAACTAATCTCAACCTCTTCATTTGGGCCCCACCACTTACACATTTATTTTTTTATTCATTTCATTAAATAAATTAAATTCATTTCACTAATTATAAAAAATAATACAACATACTAATTTTATTTCATTAAAATAAAAAAGTTACAATACAAAAAAAAAAAACATACGATACAAAAAAAAAATACGATACGAAAAAAAAATACAACACATACTAATATGAAAAATAAACATTTTATTCGTTGTCGTCACCAGGGGGAGGGTTAAGTTGTTGGTATTTCTTGGTTATCAATGCTTGTCTTGGGCGAATAATCTCGGCTCTTACCGGGTCAGTAACCAAGTTGGGCTCTAACATGAGCATCTGAATTTCCTGCATCTCCAACAACCTCTCTTGTGCCTCCAACGCCTTTTCTTCCCTCGCCTTCTACACCTCATACATAGACATCTGAACGTCTTTCGCTTGCAAATACTTTTCGGGTAAATGTCTCGAAAAAGTACCCGTTTGACTCCCACCTGAGCTCGCCACACTGGACGTTTCAGTCGACTTTTGCTTCTTTCCAGCTCGTTTAGTGGTTCTTTCGGGACGAGATCGTTTGTCCGGCCCGAATATATCCTCAAGACATGAAATGTTTAGAGGTTCTTCAGCATCCCATTTCGGGTATTGTTTCAAGACCTCCCAAACATGAAGATAACTGAAACCTCTCGAACCAAAGCGTTCTTCGAAGTTCACCTCCGCATTCTTGATTTGATCATGCTCATTTTCACCACTGCGACAGCCAATATGCTTATAAATAGCGTGGAATTTTTGACAGTCGCTATTAAGCCTCGTCCATTTACCGGTTAGCATAATTTGGTGCGACGGTCACCGGTAGTCCGCTCGTTGAACGATTCATAAATTTCGTTCCAAAAGTAGTCGGTATCTTTGCTATTTCCCATATCTTGGTCTTGGGAACTTTCGATCCACGTTTCCGCAAGAAGCTTTTCTTCATCCTTGCTCCACATTTTCCTACTATGCATTTGACCCACGTCTTCCAAGTCATCTTCATCGTCAGCGTCTAAATTTACGACTTTTTTTGCTTTTTGGGCTTTGGTATTTTTCCCTCTACCTTTGGCCGGTGATCGTGTCTTAGGTACTTTAAAAGCTTGTTGAGATGGTTGTCCTTCGATTGGTTGTGATGGAGGAGTAGGAAACGTGGATTGTTGATTCGGGTTATAAAATTGTGGTGTCGGATTCAATTGGGCTTGATTTGCAAATCCTTGTTGAAATGCGTATTGTTGGTTACGGTAAATTTCATTCGGATTGAATGGTTGTGAACCGTATGGCGGTGAGGGGTTTGGATTTCACGACGAGGGACTAGAAGAGTTTGATGCTCCCCCGTATGGGCGTTGGTTTGACATTAGGAGATTCGTGAAATAGCCTCCGTCGTTTGGGTGTTGAGACATTTTTGTGGTTATTTGGAGAAGAGATATAGAAGGTTTTATTTTAGGTTGAGATGTAGTGAGTAGAAGTAAAATTATGTTTAGTATTTATAGAGTTTTAGTATGTAGAAAAAGAGAAAAAAATAAAAAAATAAAAGCCGAACGTTAAAAAAAAACCGGATAGAAAAATGGCCAAACCTCTTTTTTCCCACCCAACGTTCCATTTTTTTGCCTTTTGTCAGATTGTAATCTCGTTGTGGCCACGAGTAGAACCCACACGACGAGCAACGGCGAGCTACGCACGTTGTGGCGGCGAGCTCGGCGAGGGTGCCACCTCGGACGGCGACGGCAAAGACCTAACCACACCTGATGCTCTAAAGAACTAACTTCCCATTTGCATACCTATTGATTATTATTAGTTGAATGGTACCTAAGAATATAACTTTATACAGTAACTTTTTTCATATTACTTATAGAATGTGATTTTAGATCGTCAACTGTATTTTCTTCTTTTACACATATGTATTTTGTAGAGATTTGGTGAATGTTGTCTGGAGCCTCATGAACTTTATAAATTCGAATACTCTTCTAGCATGACAATTGTATTCAAATCCAAAAAGTACGGATGATATTGATATATATATAGTATACATTGACTGAGAAAATGTTGCAACAAATAACATTAAAAGTAGCAAGCACTCGAATTTGATATATCCGGATCAAGCCGAACATGATTTCATTTAGCCATAGAAGATCCAAATGGTCTAGAACAACATACAATTGTTAAATCCGATAACATGCAATTGCTTGTTTGTTAGATCACTCCCAACGCTAACGCAAGGCTTGCGTTAAGGGTGACGTGGAGCTGCCATGTCATCGCGTTAAGCTGAGTTACCACTATATTTGTCCAAGTGAAGACCGCGTTAACGTGTGGCGTTAGCAACTTCACGCCACTACGTTAAGCATTCTTTTTTCTTTTCTTTTTTTCTTCCGATTTAAATGATTTAAATGGTTTTTTGTTGGATTTTTTGTGTATGTGTTATGTGTGTGTTTCAGTATATGTTTTGTGTATGTTTCAGTGTGTGTTTTGTGTGTTTGCAGGTTTCACTTCGAAGAAGAAGAAGAAGAAAGCTTTTGCAAAGTTACATTTTTAGTCCTTGTGGTTTTCGGTATTATGCTTTAGTCCTTGTGGTTATTTGTTTAAAGTAAATAACATTTTCAGTCCTTGTGGGTTTTTTTTTTCTTTTTTTTTTCCTTTTCTTTTTAAGTAAATAACATTTGTATTTTTAGTGATTTGTTTAAATAAAAATGTAATTTGTTTTAATTTGTATTTTGTTTAAATAATTGGAAAAGAAGAAAAAAGCTGGGCCCAAAATATTGAGTTAAAGCTGAGTTATAATTGGGGTGTTTTTTGTGAGTTAAGGTGAAAGTGTTAAAACTGATGTGACGCTGACGTGGTAGTGTGTTAAACTTTAACCTGAGTTACCATTGGGAGTGCTTTTATAAGTGTTAGATGAGATATTTGGCACACGCCTCACTTGTGGCTTGAGGTTTTTTATTTTTCATTTATAATTATTTTTTTTCTCCTTTTTAATTGGTAAATCATATATTAATTAACATCAACGGCCAAAATATACAATTGAATAGACTTTATGTGCCATGACAATATCAAGGCTACCAAGAAAATACTATATGCAAGGGCGGAACCAGAAATCTAAGAGGGTGCTTGGTTGGGGGATTAAGGGGGTGGGGAATAGGAAAAGTAATGATTAAAGATGTTTGTGGAAAACTAGAAGGGGTGGTTGAATAGTTTTACGTCTTTTTAATTTTATTATGAAAACTTAGTTTAGTTTTAAAACATTGTTTGCTTTTAAAGCTTTGATTCAATCTTATGTGAACTCAAATCTTGAACAATATGAACAACTATATCTAAGTATGAACAATAATAATATAAGCTAAGCATGTGAAATCAACACATGCACAATATAAACAATTATAGCTATATACGAGAGATAAGTAAGTAATCGTTTATTTTATAATCCTTAGTTATATTTTGTATGAAAACTTTACTTGATCGAAATGATCAATTATATGTATGTTACCTTTTTAGTTTGGTTGTAAAACTTTGTTTTGTGAATGAAACTTTCGTTTGATCTTTAAGTAAAATCAATACTAGCACTATATGAGCAAATATATATATATATATATATATATATATATATATATATATATATATATATATATATATATATATATATATATATATATATATATATACGTCTACGTCTACAAAAGTAATAACGATATAAGCAAGATAATAAGTAAGATATGGAAAGATCTAACCGCGAGACAAAGGATTTATAGTGGTTCGGCTACAAGGACACCTTCCTTGCCCTACTCCACTCCTCGAGTCACCTACTCGAGAGTTTTCTTCACTATGTCAACAAGCTCCCTTATGGCGGAGAAAACCTTACACACCAATATACACACCACAACTTTGTCACAACTTATTCACACCTTCTACACAACTTCTTTACACCTAGTCACTACTTAATCACAACACTACTTCTTCACACCTATCTATCTTCATAACTATCTACT
This sequence comes from Artemisia argyi, assembly GCA_030686995.1. Taxonomy (NCBI): domain Eukaryota; kingdom Viridiplantae; phylum Streptophyta; class Magnoliopsida; order Asterales; family Asteraceae; genus Artemisia; species Artemisia argyi. The sequence continues at coordinate 144,250,857 of CM060678.1, read as the reverse complement.
TTACAACAATCTTCTTCACAACTATCTACTTCCCAACTTCTCTACTTCACAACTATCTACTACACACTCACTCTATCTACACACCTTGCTAATCTATCTTCTATCAAATATTCACAACTAGTTACACAAAGAAATAGATACAATGGATGATGATCTAACAACTTGGATGTGGAGGTCACAACAAGTTGTAATACTTCTTCTCTTGAAGGATTGAAGTATTCTTTTCTTGCACTTGAAAGGTAGAGGTTTGGATCACTTTGAAACAAAGATTTATGTATGTATGATCAAAGGATTTTAGAGAATAGAAATGAGATCTAGAACAGAAAGTTTTGGGGTGCAAAAGGTGAGAAAATTCTGTGGGATGAACCAGTATTTATAGGGAGAAAATTTACTGTTCTGGAACGTGGCCGGTTCCCTTAATTAGAGGCCGGTCCCCTTAATGATTAAGGGGGCCGCCTAAGGAATTAAGGGGGTTGCCCCTTCAGAACGTTGGATTTTCTTGTCTTCTAGTGGGGAAGATTTTTCTGGATAAAATTTGCCATTTTTGGTTGGAAATTTGAAATCATATATTTATAATGAATTAAACATATTCTTTTAATTCCAAAAGTAATTTTGTAAAAGATATAGAATATTTAATACATTTTATAAAAATTCTAGTGATTAGAAAAAATTCCTTTGATCATGAAATGCAATAAACACTTTGTTTATTCATACCTTAAGTGATATGGATGCAAAGACAAATATTAAGCACTAAAAACTTGTTTACGTCATAAGTTTTAGATTAATGAGTTTATGCTTTGTAATTATCAAAACATAGAGATATTGTTAATATGCTAACCATGTTTTTAGACATTATTTATGCCAACAATCTCCCCCTTTTTGATGATTACAAAACCTTAAACTCATTAGGTCTAAAAAATAATTTTTAGACAAGTATTATTAGAGTTTAACATTCTCTTCTCCCCCTTTTTGTAGAATCATAAAGGTTATGCTTGCTAGCTTCATAAATGAAGTTAGACGGGATGAAAGCTCCCCCTTGATGTGTGCTCCCCCTCGTTCGATGGCACCAAGGGATCGAGATATGGAATGCTCGCAAGAAAAATATTAGAAGCACAAGCATATATAGAAGAATATGCAATATACAAATAACAAGCATAGCAAACAAATATTAAGGATACATAACAATTAATTCAAAGAGATTATGTTAAAGATCCTAATTTGCCAAAGAGAGCCATCGGACTTGCTTGTAACAAAAGGTTGGTTGATTCGTATTTGAAAGTGAAAATCATAAGCATATAGTATGCTTAGATGGTTGATGATGGAGTGTTTGGAATGAAGATGGTTGAGTTAGGGTAAGGTTGTTGGATTAATGGAGGTATATGTTTGGGTCATGAATGTTGGAGAGTTTGGTTTTGGAGAGTTTGTAGCGGAAGAGGTTGATTAAGGTTTTGGATGTTGTTCAAGTGAGGGTATTGGATGTGATCTAGTGAGAAGATATTCAATCCAAGTGAAGTGTTCATTGAATGCAATGGTTTTTAGGAGAAAGATGCAACAAGGTCAATTGTTGACATGCTTCTCAAGTTGATTTATGTTGTGTGGTGATGAGGGTGATCTAGATGAAGGTGGATCCAAATTGCGTTGAGCAAGATGTAAGGCTAAAAGAGCACTATGCTCATGGGATTCTTTTAGCGCCTCAACGAACATTAATCGTTCGGAGGAAGGTGATGGTGGTGGAGCATGATAGTTGTCTTGGGTGAGGGTTTGAACATGCAACATAGGAATGGCATGTGAAGTTGTAGGATGTGGTGGTGATACTCTTGGTGGTGGAGACATGTTTGAGCTTGGGTAATCATGAAACCATGATATGGGTGGAAGAGATGCTTCATGAGTGGATGGTGTTTTTGTTGAATGAGCAACATGTAAAGTGTTGGTAATGAGGTTGGGATTATTGTTTTAGGATTGTGCATGCTCATCATAAGAAGGAGCATTAGTGGAAGCACGAATGGATGATTTGTTGTTAAATGGATCATTTGTGTGAGAGTGAGGTTTAGGTGTTGGTTGATTATGAACAACATTGCTTGAGTTGTGAAAAGATTATGAGGTTTGAGTGTAATGTAGAAGGATATGGGTGAGTAAAGGTTTTTGATATGTAATGTTGGTGAGAAGGAGAGTGAGGTGTTAGGTATGTAATGTTGAAGACATAGGAGGAATTTGGTGTTGGATGTTTGACAACATCATTTGGTTTGATGGGCTTTTAATGGAAGTTAGGCTTTCTTCTCCAAACGGGTTATTTGGTGGTTTTAGTTTAATGGGAGAGGTCATGAAGAGATGAGTATAGATTGAGAAGAATGAGAGTGTTTATAATGTAGGATTGGTGGGATTAAGGATGTATAAATTTTGATAGAAGGTTTAGGATAAAATAGGTTTATGAATTTTGGGCTAAAAAGTAGAAAAAGGAAACAAGACCTTCGACCATCAGATGGCCGGTCCCCTTAATTGGAGGCCGGTCCCCTTAATAATTAAGGGGGCCACCTTATGATTTAAGGGGGCTGCCCATCTGGTGATTCCCAGATTGCCAGAAAAGGGTTTTTGGTAGTGAATTGCAGAAAGGTTGTGTTTTTGGTTTCAAACAAGTCCAACTCTATGAGGCAATTAAGCATATACTAATTATGTAGGCAATTATGTAGCCAAAGCATGTTAATCAAAGAGAATAAGTAAACAAGCAATTTCATCTAGCATGCAAACATACTCATCAAGCAAGTAAAATATAAGTGCTAGGAAACAATAAGCAACATCAAGTATTTCATAACTACATAACTAGGAGGATTAATCCTAATGTGTATCAATGTGCAATAAGTGGGTAGTTATGATAACATGGATTTCTAGACTTGTTACAAACAAAGTCTTAATGAACAAACCATGGTCCTCTTGATTTGATTTAGTTCACTTATAAGTGTCATTTATATAAATATAGATGACAAATATGAGATCACCATGCATGATTTTAAAAGAGACGTTTTTAGCATTATTCAACAATGTTTGAAAGTAAGTTTTCACTTAGATGTGAGAGTTATTTGAATAAAATAGATTGGGTTTTTACTTCAAAATGTGTGAATGAACGGTAAAGAATATTTTCCCAATCTTTAGTTTTGATCAAAACAAAATTGTGGATATTGATAGTGAAAACATGTTATTTAAAAGTGGGATAGTTATTTGAAAAATTATTTTCCAAAATGTGAGGTTTTTGCATATTTTTAGAGATATTAGATTTTTGACAACAAATATCATAAATCAAATATTTTAAGAAATGTTTATTAAAGATCTCATGCTCAAGAGGATTGGTTAAGCCTATTATTATCTCATGCTATCGTTTCTACATATCCTATGATCCTAAAGGAAATGAAGACGATAATTTATATGTTAGATGCGAGAGTGTTGAATGGGGTATAACCTAACATCTATAGTTCCTTTGTTTTCGCACGCTTATCTAACTTAATGCCATAGTCTACGAGAGCTTGTTTCATCCATAGTTTTCTTACGCGAGGGATTTAATCCTACTTCTATATTAACGATTGATCCACTTAACTCATTTCACTTCATCACCATGAGTTTGCTAATAGTGGATATAGAAGATTTCCATTTTCTATTTCGTTCGGCAATGAACAATTTTATCTTATTCCTAGGAGAGTCAGCCAATGATGTTTCTAGGTTATTAGAATATAAGCTATTATGTACACATATATGTATAGCTAAGCATTAATCTAACTAATCATATATCTAAGCATGCAAATTATAACGATGAACTTAAAAGAAACGCGTACCTTTTAGTCTTCAATGGAATATCTTCAAGCATTTCAAGTGACCATGTTGACTTATAGAAGTCATTTGTAGATGATATTCCAACTTCTTCCAAGATTGACAGCTTAGCCACTTGGTTCCCATTGTCTCATTGGTCCAAAGTTGTTTGGTCCAAACATATTCAACATTTGGCTAGGATGCATGTATGGTGGTAGTATTCCCCAAGGATTGTAACTTGGTTGATAATTCCACATTTGATGACTAGTATTATTGTAGTTTTGTCTATTTTGGTTTCTTCTAGGTTGAGGTGTTTTAGATCGAGTATGAAGATTATTTGGTTTTCTCGGTGGTGGAGTTTTAGATCTTAATTTAAATTTAGAGGATGTCTTTAAGGATGGTTTATAAAAAGTTTTTACTTTTTCATCATTCGCAATGGGTATTTTTCTATCTTTTGTAAGTATATACTTAGGTTTTGATTCTAATGATTTTTGTTTACTAGATTAACATTCAAACTTTATACTTTTATTTTCACTAGTTGAAACATTAGTTGAGGTTAATCCTAGACCGGTTTTATCTCCTGAAGTTTCTTGAACACTTATTATTTTCTTAAGTGGGTTACTACTATTTTTAAACTTGTCAAGTTTGAAAATTTCATCTTTAAGTTTTTCGTTTTCATTATTAACCTCTATGCATGTTTTACATTCTATAAAAACTTCTTTTCCTTTTTCCAAATGTTGTAGTCTAATTTTTAATTCGAGTACTTCATTTTCTAATAGATTATTAATATGTTTTAGTGACTTATTTTTAGCTATAACCTTTTGACCTAATTTGCATAACCTATTATATTCACTATCTAGGTCTTTTTCGTCTAATGATAAATTTTCGTCACTAAAGTATTCGGTTTCGGAACGTACCTCGCTTGATGTCTTAGCCATAAGACATTTCTCCTCATTTGTGATTTCTTTCTCATCGTCATCGCTATCACTCCAAGCTACTCCAACAAACGCCTTTTGATTTTGATTTCTTGACATCATTGGACATTTTCCGATGAGATGATTTAGATCACCACATTTGAAGCACTTCCTATCACTTTTGCCATTTTTGTCATCTTTATTTCTTTGGTTTGCTTTCCTTTCATCATGCGGTTGTCTAACGAATCTTCCTCGCCTTTTGAAGAATTTCTTGAAGTCTCTTACAGCTATCGCATATTCTTCGTCATCACTTTCGGAGGTTGAGCTATCCTCGTTACTAGATTCCTTCCTAGCTTTCAACGCAATTGACTTGCTTTGCTCTCTTTTTCCATTTACCATCTCGAAGTCTTTCTTTATTATTGCTTCGTAGACTTTCAGGTTGCCGATCAACTCATCAAGTTGAAGAGTTGACAAGTTCTTCGATTCTTCAATCGCCGTAACTTTAGCTTGCCATTTTGGATGAAGAGCCCTAAGAAATTTCCTAACAAAATTCTTACTAGAAAAATTCTCATCAAGTGCTTTTAAACTTGTGATGATAGTGTTAAACCTAGCAAAAGCATTATCTATTGATTCCTCCTCCGGAATCGTAAATTGTTCATATTGCTGAACAAGAAGATCTATTTTGTTATCTTTAACTTGACTATTACCTTGGTGAGTGATTAGTAAAGAATCCCAAATTTCTTTTGCGGTTTTACACATAAAAATTCTATAACATCCCGTAAAATTTTTCTACGATTAATACATTATTATAATATAAAGATAACCATTTTTACCCATAACAATTTATATATATATATATATATATATATATATATATATATATATATATATATATATATATATATACTTGACAATCACAACATTTTTAACGATACTCACAAGTCTATATATCACAAGTGACTTAAAACATTTATATTTAATAAATATACGTTTCGATAGTTAACCAAGTACGATATATATAATTCTCAAGCTTACGAAAAACTCCCTAATTACGTACTTGAGCCTCAACCCAATACACACAACACTAAATCCAGCCTTGTAAAATAATATAATCGATCTATCCAAAATCTTAATTGCACAACTTGTATCCTATCTCTACTAACACATATATTTTATCCAATACAACAACTTCTATAAAACATATCGACATACCCCTTTTAATTCCCAACTCTATTTTCCATACTTCTAAGAACCATGAATGACAATTGTTATCAACTTTCAAATATAATTACTATACTAGAATTTGATCAAGTTAAGGCACCTTACAAGTTTCATCTCAAATTAACACAAATAGTAATGACACTTCGTATAAATTCTAATAAACCACCAACTTTCTGTAATGCATTTAAATCCTAATTTTAAGGCTCTGCTGGTCTGAACCAGGAAAAGTGTAAAGCACGAAAGTTGTCCAAAATAATGTTTTACGTCTAGACTCACGAGATTTTAAACCAAAAACGAAATTCCAGGCTGTTATCTTTAAAATACGACCTGGACTCAAACATGAATACTACTACCTCAAATACAACCTAAGTAACCCATGTGAATACCCTTACACCGACCACCCTTGCTCCCCAATCATCACGAAACATGTGTCAACTGTCAGGAATAATCTCACACATCAAGAGTCTCGATTGGGCATGGTGAGAGGTGACATGCATTCATTTCAATCCATCGCTTCATCTCTTGATCTCATCTTGATATCACCCTCCAAAAACCCACTATATAACTCATACATGTAAGATAACAACTTACTCACACCTTCACCTTCCTCACTTGCTACTCCCTCAGATGTAACCTAGAAACCATAGGCAAGATTCTCACACCACCTCCAACCATCTCCAATCGAAGAACAGGCAAACATCCTATACCTGCTCCTTATCACATTCCAGATTGAGTATATAAAGGCTCATGCTAATCGACTTTCACACTACAACTCTCATCACATTTACATACTTGTAATTTTACTGTCGAACCAAGGTGGAAAAGAAAGCAAGACGGTGGAAAATTGGAACTAATATTGGTTCATGAATGAGCCTTAACCGAGCTATACACCATCACTCTTCCACATCCCTCACTGCCCTTGAACCAAACTTAAAAATAAAATATTGCTTTTGTTGTTGCTGTCGAGAAGAAAGAAAGAAGAAGAAGGAACCATGCAACATAAATTCTTTTCATACGTACCCTCATACACTTTCACATTCATAAAGCTTGGTTCATAAATTCCTAGCCTCCTGTGGTGAGTACGAGCAGAAAACTAGACGAATTCAAGGAGTGTAGCTCGACTGTTAAGACAAAAGAGTGTTGGTCTTGGTTCGTTGTTGGAGTCTCATGCGAACCACGTCGTCTCTTTTTCTGATCCTTGACCGTATCTAGTGTCCTCCCCACCCATAGGGGTGTTGTAAGTCTCTTCTACTCTCTTCATACGTATATAATCACTCTAGCTTGCACCCTTAATTTACGAACTCTCGTAATCATTTTTGGATATAAATGTGGCATCATGTTTTGTGGTAAGGCTATGCATAAAATGGTACAATAACATGGAACTATTAATCACACATGACAAGTTTTTATAACACATTTTAAAATTTGCATGAACTAATTTGAATAATAATTGTCATTTGAGAAAATGAAAACACGACTAAACCCCTCTAGGATCGGGCTCATATATTTTCAATTTTGACATATAACCATACGGGCAAGAGGCTCAGTTCGATTCTTCATAAGATAGACTAACAAACTACGTAAATAAGCTACCTTGATAAGCTAACATGATACGTTTCTAAAACTAAAAGCTAAGCACTCTCGACCATCTGTAAACTTATATAATTCTCAACCTTATTCCCTTTTGGGTTGCTATCTTTTCATAAATGTTTACTAGAGAACTTGGTATTACAAAGACTATTTAAAAACCTTACTACTTGAAAGTATGCACATATAAATTCATACTTGAAACACTTCTTTTCAAAAGATGGCTTGATTATACTTAAAACTTGAGTAGCAATTATATTAAAACATTTAACACACTTAAACACAAATATAAGACACATAAAATATATCATGATTGCATGAGGAATATATTAATACAACAAAGAAATGAGACTAAGAACGAAACCTATATACGTACAACACATCAAACGTAAAAGGAAATCAATGACAAGAAATAAACAGATGCAAACCTCCCTTAAATAAACTAAACTGCTATGTATAACACAAAAAGAGCCTTAGCATAGATGGTTGAGGCACTTGGCTATTGAACTTGAGGTCAGGGGGTTCGAACCCTGTCCTCGTCTTTTTATTGATATTTTATAACATTACTACTTTATTAAAATTTATACATTTAACCCCCGACTTCTAACAACTTGCCATTTTTCTTAAAACTCTTATAAGTTTTGAAAACTTTTTATTACATTTTAAACCTCTAATTTTAATTCACTTCTTTTATAAATACTTTTACAAGCTAATCAAGCTACGTTAATTTTACCACTTTCTGTGTAGATAAGTATGTTTAACACTGATTTTATTTGGTAACCACATTGGGGTAAACAATAAGCTATATATATTGGTCCTAATAGATTATCACGAATTTACTAAATATATACTTTATATATTTTCACACCTCGAAACCTAACAAAAATGCTAAATATAAAACGACGTATATAGAAACCTACATTTGAGGAGATAATGAAATAATAATCTTGAATAACTATATATTTCTGAATATATATATATAATTTATAACGTAAATTATATAACTTGACGTTATTATTGGATAACTTGAACACACGTTAAGAAATGATTATACATACAATAAAACTCATCGGTTCACTTAACCAGGCATAAACATGCAATTACTATAATCATTCACCAACTTTTGATACATATCATTTATTTATAACGAGAAATATGTAAACATTAAACGATACTTATACATAAAGACAAGTTATATTGTATATAACTTGCTCTTGAACTATTAAGCATTTTGCCACGCAAGCCACCTCTGCCACAAAAGCCATTTTGTCATCGAACACTATTCAAATCACGATTCTCGATAAGTCGAACTTATCTCAGGACTTCCATATCATTCAGGTTATCTTTGAAGTCATTTCCATTCTACCTCTGACATTACGTTATCTATGCCTATCATAACTCTCAGGTGAGTCATAGCCCCTACTCTTACTTGTTTTACAATGGTTTATAAACGTTTTTGGGGGAGATACATGCTTAACTACTGTTTTTACTTTTACAAGTATTCATTAACTAAATACATGATTGTATTTCATATAAACTTTACTGGTTTACACATTTTTATATCTCATAAGGAAATACCTACTATAGACATGATTACAAGTGACTGTTCGACGATATGCTATACTTGATTTCTATTGCATAAGTACCTATTACCAAAAGTCCCTCGTTCATGCACCTTAATCACCCAAAGGGTGAGCGTAAGTAGTTGTGAATAGATCTATTAGGGATTGACAATCCCCATTTGGTCGCTAGAGGAAAGCCACCAAATGCCCGCTATTTGATTTCATAGGTTACTGGTAAATACCTATCCTGAGGGCCACTGTTTTACATCATTATTATGGATAATTCTGATGCCTATTAATCGTTGAGTGTCATGAGCTTAGAGCAATAGAACGGTAGTACAGTAGTCATGATACAGTATTACAACGACTGATGTTTGGGGTGTACAATGCTGTAGCCCACTGTTTTATTAAACTATGAGATTGTGCTCACTATATAGCAGGAAAACTATTAATAATTGGCAAACGAACTACTATTTTGGTGTTGACCCGGTTAGGTCAAACAAACTAATATTTTGGTGTTGTCCCAATTAGGACAAACGAACTACTATTTTGGTGTTGACCCGGTGAAGGGCAAACCAACGAACTATTTTTGAATTAATAAGGAAATCACTCATTTTCTGATTTTGATAAATCAACGATTTAAGCTATGAATATTATGGATTTACTCACACTTAAATTTGATAATCAACTGTTATTATAACTACTTTGGACTCATAAACTCTTTGATTTTAGAAATCGATATTCGAAACTATAAACTCTATGAACTCACCAACCTTTGTGTTGACACTTTTAGCATGTGTTTATCTCAGGTCCATAATGAGCAAGGATGGCACGGAGGAGCACGGATACTTATAAAGGCTATAAATTTTCCTATCATTCGAAAACTGATTTAATAAACCTTGGGACAATTGGGGACCTCTTTTAAAACTCTGGTGTTTATATTCGAATGATAGATCTTTAAAATGACTAAAATGACAATTCATTTTCTACTAATAAACTATGCCCTATGAAGTAACACCCAATCTAATTTCCGCTGCATGTTTTCAAAACTGGGGGTGTTACATATTGGTATTCAGAGCCTTGGTTATAGCGAAATGGGTCTAAGTTAGATCCGAACTATAACCGGTTTTACAAACAAAACATTTATAGCCTTACGCTCTCCGTGCTTTCCATCCGCCAGACGATTATATGACTTTTAGATAGTTTATGCTACAACAACACTCTAGTATATTAATATATATATATATATATATATATATATATATATATATATGCTCACCAACTATTTTTAATACTATACCAATCCTCCTTAATTATCTCACTCTCATCAGTATAGATGCGTATGACATACTCTTTTCGTACTCTCAGAAAATCCGCGCATGAATTATTTTGTCGATTAATATGGATGTTAAGTCAGAATCTTAAAATGACTTACAACGTCTTAATTTGAATGGATTGGGACGCCCTTTTATTCAAATCAAGAAATTGTAAATCATTGAACCATAAGTTTATATTTCCTTAATTACATAGTTTGGGACGCTTCTCTATGTAAATAACGAAATATAGATAAATAGGTTTAATTATTTCTGAAATAACAGGCATATAAAACCAAGAACCATTAAATCTCATTAGAAACCACGAATATTAATACACAACGATATAACTAGCATCAGTAATGCTATCATCACAAAGATCATTAAATAAACCTTGACATCACTGAACGATCGATCCACCAAGCTAATGAAAAATGCCACCACTCCTATGAGTGCAAGAACCACGACTGGATGTAATACATCGAATACTCTATACAACAAAACCACACAATGAAACGTTAATGCCGTGTGCACTCACTTTTCCCCAAACTAAATTTCTATCCAATAAAGCTGATAAATCAAGAGTTTTCTCTACACTCTTCTCTTTGTAAAAATCTGTACCAACAAAACTCTTTTGTTTAACGGGTAGGTTACCCGCACAGATTTTTGTAATAATAAATTATGAAGAAAATCTAAACGTAACAGAATAAATAAATTCTCATCCAAATTATGCTCACAAGGGATTTTATTTAAGCATTCAAACGATATATTATTAAAAACAGACTTGACAGAAATACATAAAAACATTACAAACAATACTGAATTAAAACATCACACTTCAGCGGTAGTCTGGGTGATCCCAAGTCTGATAATTGTTAGAATCATCATCATAAGGGTCGAAGCTTTCCAACCTCTCTTCTTCTATTTGAGCCTCCAACCTACTCAGCTCCCGCTCCATGTCAGAAGTCCAACCACCATCGTCGACCGCCACATTATCCTCAAAACTTGGCTGGAATTGATCCAGATGAGGCAATTGTTGTTGTTGCACAACCACTCTTGGTGCAAAGGAACTTGATGCACCTTGTTGTAGTAGTGGTTGCTGTTGCGGTTGTTGTGGTGGTGGTGGTGGATTTTGTTGTTGTTGTTGTTGTTGTTGTTGTTGTTGTTGTTGTTGTTGTTGTTGTTGTTGTTGTTCAACCCTAGAAGCTTCAACATTCTCTTCAAAACTCCAACGGATCTTGTTGGAACTCTGGTCCTCTATCTGATGAACACAAGCCCATAGCGATTCAATAATAGCCGCATCCTTACGATATCCGTCATACAAGAAAGTATCGATCACATGTTTCTGATCATCCGATATGTCTGTGCACTCTACATAACGTTCTCTAAGTCGTTGTTTCAATTGTTTCGCCACCTCAAACTCCAGGATAACCCTCACTATAGCATTTTTGCGATCCACATCACTATTTACGGTTTCTGCCTTGATATATTGTTGAATTTGTTCAGCGGTATGTGGTAATTTGCAAGCCATTGATTGTTTTGTATGTGTGTGTAAGGATAACACGAACGTACTAATGATATTTATAAGGGAATTGGAAAATATTTTTCAATTATTTTATTTTGAGAAATATAACCGTTGGTAGTCAAACGGTAAAATTTTCAAAAGTCTGTGTCTATTAAAAATAGCAACAAATTTTTGAAATATGTGATAAAATTTTATCTTGGCTTTCGCATCTCAACACAAGAGGCAGGAACAGACCCCATTAAACGCGTAACACCATAATTTAAATCATGAACGCGCCACGTATAAATGATACACTCTCACACGATTTGATCCCTCATCCTCTAAGAAATTGTGAACTTATCAATAATCTATCCAAAACTCTCAAACATTATACGAAATTTCAATGATCTCCGACCAACTCGTAACCTCGTGTATCTTGGAAAAATAAAAATGCATGTCGATGAAACATACTCACAAGAACTAAATCAAATACACCCTCTTAACTTGGGCCTTAACCCACTGCTTTTATGCGCTGACACACATTTGGGCCTCGAGATTTCGGTAACCCAACACACCATTGGACTTGATCACTAACTTGAGCCCGACATTGCTCAAGCCCAAAAACCTAAATATTACTCCCAACCGACTCATGCACTACAGTTTCGAACCATTTCCATGACATTTTCCTTGCACCCTGTCAATATCTTTGTGCGTCTCGATTTATCATGTACCTAAGAATCAAGTGTGACGAATCTCTATAAATTAATCGATCTTTTGATGGTCAAGTTATCATCAAAGCTTAACCCGAATTGTACCTCTTCCAAACTAGTCAACTATACCAAGAATCATATTTATCTAAGCATTCAAAGCCAAACATACTTCCATATATAGTATCGGTTGTAATTCATTAAAACCCACCTTTGTAAACTTAACTACAATCAAACCAACCAATGTTTTGACACATAATATACAAATCTAACGATTCATAAGCAGTAAAAACAAGAGAAAAATCAACATAAACTAACGCATCAGAAAATGAAGAAAATTTTATTCATACACTAGAAGTTACATGGAAACACAATGAACCTTATTTCAACATTCCAACCACTACACTACTGTCACACCCCCAAAATACCTGAATGGCAGCGGAATGGAATACCTGGGGGTGACTGTCATAGCACCATTATTACAGTTATATTGAACGACCTAAAGTGTCGTTTAGAAAATACAGCGTTTGATCATTAAAACATTCAGAGTTTACAAAGCTTAGGTCCCAAAAGAGTTTGCCATTTTAGTTAAAATAAGTTCAACAAGATCAAACGTTTCATAAGTGCAGAAATTATAGTGAGACGCGTCGACTCCGCGACTCCATGAAGGTCCAAATGTATGCACATGAGCTACCTTAATAACCTGAGAAATACATTGCGAAAAACGGTCAACATAAAGTTGGTGAATAATCATAGGTTTATAAGTAAAATCAAGTGTACAAATGCCATAAGTAATGCCATGAATTAGGATGTCCGGAAAGTATATACATTGGCTCTTAAGCTCATGACCCCGAAGCTAGACGATACTTGGCCCCAATGAGTGTTTACCAGGCACTCGAATAATAAAGACATGAAATGCATTCGTTCCATTTGGAGCAACCCAAACACGAATGGAGGCGTCACCCTCGATAGATCTATCCACTCACTCCCGCTTAGTACCAGAAATTAACGGTCCATGATAATAAAAGGGGACTTTTCAAGACGTGGTAATAAGGAAACTTAAGCAATGTATGAATTTTTATACTTAGGCATGTACACAAAAACAAGTAATGCAATGTATTCTCCCCCGTGGGATTTGAAATCAAAATATAGAATTAAAACGGGGCTATGAGAACTCACCTCGAAATAATGGTACAAGGATAGTGCAATGAGGTGAAAGTAGTCGGGACAATGAGGCGCGAGTACTAGCCGCAACCTAAATGAATAACCATGATCTAACTTAGATCAAGCCGTAATGAAATGAATGCACATGCACATGATACTCATACCACTCGCAATTTGAAAATACTAGTTATCGTCGTAGAAAAAATGGTTTCCATACTTAGGAACATAAGTCCTTATATAGGAGTATATAACTTGTCGTACTATCTCGTTAAAAAGTGTTAGCGTTAAATCCTTGTATTGAAAACCTTGAAATATGTCATTAAGTCGTATAAGTATTATCTCGGGTCATACGTATTCATTTGATAAGAAAATAGTCCTTAGTAATATTTACCAGAAAATATACCGTTTAGCGCGTACATTATTATTTTTATTTGTATCCATATATATATATATATATATATATATAGTTTGACGATGTTAGAATGGGTATAACTTTGTCGTTTTAGGCTCGTTTTCCTTGTTCTTTATGTCCACGGATTTGTCTTTGTGTATACTAGTATATTTTAGATAACTCGGCTCTTTTAAGTTACGTTTAATGCTTCAAAATACCCATCGTATTCTGCCCAACAGCAAGCAGTTTTCTGGAAAAGTAGTTTTCGTCGTTAAGTTTGCAAAAATCATAACTCCTTCGTTATAAACTCGTTTTAATCCGTTCTTTCGCCTAAAGTTTCGTTTTTGAATGTATTTTCTAAATCTTTGGTCAAAACTTAGTCATCATCCACTGATTTTTCCACGAATTTAAAATAAGGACAGTAGGTATTTCAAAAGTTTCAAAAATCATTTCCAAGTCTCTAAACTAGTTCCAACATCCATCCATCCACTTTCAAACACCACAAGACTAATCTAATCCTACCATACACCTTCTTAGGGTGTCATGGGTCCTTAAATATCATCAAACCACTAGGTCTAACAAGAGTTTCATATGCTTCCATTTCTAGGGCTTCAAAGTTAAAATATACAAAAATGAAGTGGTACAAGATGATGCATGTAAAGGATCTTGTAAGAAAATTATATGAACATAATAATAACTTGTAAAAATCATAAAAATGAGTTTGTATACTTACTTGATGGTTTAGAGAGTTTAGATGATGAAAAGCTTACTAATCCTTGAGTTTTTATTTCAAAACTCTAACAAGGATGATTATACTAACTAGTTTATGAAATGATCTTGTAAAATTTTTCCTCCTTGCTCCTTGTTTATCCCAAATCGAACCAAAACACCAAAGAAAAGAGAGAAAAAGTTTGCTAAGTGAAGTAAAAAGTGATTTTTATGTGAAAATGAGTAAGAAAGTTTAATATATACTTGGACAAAAGTTTGGTGGACAATTAATAGGTTTGGTGAGGTAATTAAAGTTGGAAGACCTTTAGGGGGGGGTAGGCCGGTTTTGGGGAGGGAAAAGGGGAAAATGTTGGGTAGTTAGTTAGTAAAAATTTGTGTTAGTAGTTAAGTATAGTTAGGTTAGGTTTAGGTTTAAGGTTTAATCGGGTACCGGGTTTGTTAAAAATAAGTTTTGTTGAAGTTATTCGGGACGTAATAAAGTTATAAAAGTTGTAAAAATAAGTCGGGTACAAGTACGGAGAGTTAGGGTGATTATTGTTTAATTTTGGTGAAAACCGTCGTTATTAAGTTAAACGTACGATACGTATTAGTTAAATTTCCAAAATACCGGGTAAATTAATATTATAGTTTTTATATTATAGAAATGAGTATAAAAACGTATTAGGATCAAAATCGGGAGTGTCGGACATGTTAGACACTTTTATAGTTCGCGTATTAGCGTTTATTTAAAATAAACGTACGTAAATCGTTAATCGTACCAAAAGTATAAATTTAATTATCCTACGAGTGGAATAGTATGCAAGTGCCGTAATAATGATATGTCGACTATTTCTAGTCCGTATGAAATGTCCCTGACAATAATGCATGAATTCGCTCCTGAACCAATACGGTTACGCGAATTTGAACACTCGTAAACAAAATTTACGATGACATGAATAATGCACGTGAATAGTGGTTTTCTCTCGGAAATGAATAGTGTCAAGTGAATAGTAAAATTTCTGAATATGTCTCGGAATGTCAAATTGACCTCAAAAACGATGAATAGTGATCGATGAATAGTAAATGATGAATAGTAACTTGTGAATAGTAAATTGTCGAGGTTTGGAAAATGATCGGAAATTACGAGTTGTGACAGTCTTCCCCACTAACAGGGACTTCGTCCCGAAGTTCAGTTTTGGTTGGTTTCTGAAGTATATTTGGTCAAAAGACGTGGATACTTGAGTTGCATTCGGTCCTCTCGTTCCCAAGTAAATTCGGGTCCTTTTCAAGAATTCCAGCGAACTTTCGCGATAGGAATTTGACTTGCTTCAACCGTTGGACCTCACGGTCCATGATTTCTATTGGTTATATTACCAAGTTTACGTTTGTCTCAAGGTTGGATTCCCTTCCAAATGGGATTATGATTGACTAATCTGAAAGTCATTTCCTGGATTCAAATAGGTGAAACATAGTTGTGTAATCCGGCTATTCTTTAACAAGGCTCAAGTCTGAAGGCTACTAGGCCTACTCTGTCTGAATTATTACATGGTCCAGTGTATATCGGTTTTATCTTTCCAAATCTTTCCGAATAATATCATGCCTTTCCTAGGCAGAACTTTCAACGTAATCTGGCTACCAACTTGAGGTTTTAATGGTTTACAATTTTATAGAATTTGTAATTGATTCTCGACTTGTAGGAAAATTCCGGTTATTTCATGAATGCTTACTGGAATAGTGAGTTTGGCTTTTTCCGAGTTCGGTTCGTCAATAGATGATCAGTGCTTCTTCAGGTTTATAATGTAATATGGGTAATATATGTTGCTGAACTCTGTCAGAACTCAAATCTTATATTTCAGCTGGTCGATTCTAACATGAATCTGAAATGGTCCAATATACTTAAAAGTTCAATCTCTCGTGTCACCAAAATCGTATCATGCCTCTCCAAGGCAAAGCTTTCAATTTAGTTCGTTCTTTCACGTGAATCTAGTAAATTTGCTTGTTCAAGGATACCCAATCCGTATGATGTGCGTCATGTACCAACATAACTCCTACCAGTTTCTCGTTGCTTGTAACCGATTCTTGACTTGTGAAATTTCCTTTGTTGTTCCATGGTTTAGTTCTATACCAGTGAATTTTTAACTTTCCGATTTCAGTTTGTAAACGGGTAATTGGTACTTCGACCATAAAGTGCCTCAAATGGTGTAGTCTTTATGCTCGCGCGATAACTATGGTTGTAAAAGAATCCAATTTATGGTAAATGGTTAGTCCAACCATTTCTAGAGTCAATCACTCATACTCTGAGTATAACTTTCCTATGTTTGAATCGTCCTCTCGTTATGACCATCGATCTGAGGATGATAGGCGGTGTTCACATCTTTATGAGGTTCCGAAGGAAATCTTAAAATGATTGCTAGAAGTCCAAGGTGATTCGATCACCTTTATCAGGAATAATTGAAACGGTACAATAAATCTTGTGACTAAATCCACAACGTTACGTCTTTCGAACACGGCGTTATACGAAGAAGATAGAATACGGTTAACAATATTTGATTCCTTGTGTTTTGGTCTAATGGATTGCTAAGACATGTGTCATTCTTTGCCTACTGTGCTTGGTCTCCATTACTGACGTTTGTAATCGTTCTATGATGTTCCTCCTAATTTCCTTCATCACATATTCCAATATTCCTTATTGTCAAGTCACAAAGCCCTAAATGCACAAGCGATATAGCATGGTGATTTGTTTCCAAATTTATCTCGCGATTTTCGAGTTTTTTGGTTGAAATCTTTTTCTGAATAAACAATTTTAGAAAATGGAATAAATGGTATACTCAATATTAGCTTTATTGATGATTCAAAATTTAATAGTTATGAAATGTGACGCGGTTTTCAAACATGTTGTGAATAGAACTATTTACCAAAGTTTGATGTTTAAATATTTCTCATTGTATAATGGTTCAAGTAAATACTGGCTAAAAAGGGTCGTATTTATTCAAAATAGGCAATTCAAAATTATTTTCCACGAGATATGTGATTTGTATGGACAAAATTTTGAAATCCACTTCATTTAAAAGTAAAAATACTAGCAAGGATAAAATGGTAGGATCGGAAATATTCGCATAAATGCATAGGTGTCTAACCTTCGGTTCCTGACATTAGAAAATGCCTATTGGCGATTATTCGACAAAACTACAAGTCTAGGTATCCAACCAACTTAAGTCCTGAGATGGTTTATCGTTGAAATTGTTATCATGTTGGCAATATGAGGGTTTCAATTGATACCATGTCGATGAATTTCCGTATTGTCTTCACATGTAGCTGGGGAGATATTCTTGAGTCTGATGCCTTTCTCGATGTATAGGTGAGGTTATCCAGAAGTTCTAAAGAACATAATGCTTTAGGGGAATCTATATCGATATCCATAATTCGAATCAATCATTCTTGTCGTAAACTCACTGCAGGGAAGTTTGCATATGGATGAGACCATGTTAACTCAAAACACTTTACAGTATCGGTTAGGAGGCTTGGTTTATTCCCATGGTGTTGCTTAGCGTACCTTCACAATGTGTTTGATCCCGTAGCTCAGTCTAGCTAGTACCTTTGAATAATAAAATCGGACAACTAGGTCAGAGATGGTGAGTCGGATGTTCGCTTGGTATCTTAAGATTGTCGTTGAGTTATAAATTTTTTTTTTTTTTTTTTTCAGTCTAGGTATAGTAGTTCCGTAATCCTTTTATTGTTTTTCTTGTATCAAGGAATCCTCCTAGTACTTAATATGGGAAGTCTCTCCTAAAGAAGTAAATGGAAAGTCTAACTTAATGACTAAGTGTGTGACAGGTGGGGTAAGTATCCAGAGAAAATTTGTCATAAAGAAATATTCATAAAAGAGTTTATTTGTTTAAAACGCTTTTGGATGAAGATTGTTATTAACAATACTTTATAAAGTAACTATTTCCTTCATGGCATAATCTTTCCTGAAGTATACATAGGTGATCAGGCTATGTATAGTTGAGGACTAATGATGCGATGCTTGATTTAATCAAAATAATATTATTTTTCTCAAAAGCTTTAGATGGTGTTCAACGTTTTGTTTCGAAGAATGGTATTCTAGTCATTTCCTTTCAAAGTAATATAAAAATTGTTTCGCGTAATAATAGTAAATATTTGGCGTAGTATCGGAAAAATCAGTTTATAGTATGGTAACAAAACGGCTTAATTTAGAAATTTGATAAAAACAATTCCTCCATAAGGTAGTAAAATAGTTTGAAATAAAACTCGTGGAATGGTTTATTGGATACATGGGTAAATACTACGGAATGGTAATAATCTACTAGTCCTTCAAATGCTAAATCGGCCTAATCTCTAATAAGGCAATGACATAATGTTACGAAACGGTTGAAAATTGAACGATTGGGATAGAAAGCGGAGTAAACGAAGGTTATGGTTATCATAGAGGTAACAAAAGATAGTCATTACATTGAATAGGAAAGTGCTTAATACAACTAGGTTACATCAACGTACTTATGGAAAGTACCAAAAGAAAGTACAACCCTAGAGGGCTCGAACTATGGTTTCAAAACATGAACTGCTTCCTCCAGTTCCGGTCTCTCAACACCGGGCATTCACTCTTGAAGTGTCCCACTACTCCACATTCACGGCAGATTACCGTGAGTTCCTGATGCTTTGTGAGGGTGGGAGTCTTGCAATCCTTGGCTTTGTGTCCGATTTTCTTGCAGTTGCCACATGGTTCCGGGCAACGTCCTTTGTGATGAAACTGACACCTGTTGCACTCGGGTAATTTACCTACATATCCTTTATTTTGGCTTGACCCAGCAGTAAAGGTCTCTACCACTTGTTGTATCTTAAATGGTCGTTGAGTAGCATTAGCATCCTGATTACCGACCTCTTTTCTCTTGTTGTTATTATTGTCTCCCGATGTCTTGTCGCGAACTATGAGTTCCTTTGTTTCGATTGCCATCTGGATAGCTTCAGACATGGTATTGGGTTCACATGCGATGACCATCCTACGAATTTCAGGAGGTAGTCCTCCTACGTACCTTTCAAGTCTCTTGCTTTCCGGTTCATCCATTGCAGAGTCTAGTCGAGCAAAATCATAAAAATAAGCAGTATACTTGACAACGTCATTTCCTTCCATGGTAAGGTTTAGTGTTTCTTGTTCAATTGCTTGTAATTCGCTTTTCACACAGAACTTCAAACTCATCATCCTTTTTAGTTTCTCCCAAGAGTGTGAGTAAGCAGCATCAACTCCTACTACCTGGACATACTTAGTCCACCATTTCTGGGCATGCTTCTGAAAAGTGCAAGTGGCGAACTTAACCTTGTCTTCCTTACGACAGTCACCACTTTGAAAGATTGTTTCTAATTCTTCGAACCATTTGAGAAATTCTTTTGTGTCTACATTTCCGCTAAAGAAGGGGGGATTACAACCCATAAATTCCACGTGAGTAAGTTCCTTGGTGGGGGCGGTAGTTGCGTTCCTGGCAATGAATTGTCCAACAGCGGCTTGCGTCATGCTTGGAGTGGTTTGCTTAAATCTATTTCCATCAAATCATGAGAGTCCATGAGAATTTATCGGTAATAACAATCATCATATTCATAACACATGAATATAATACATGAAGGTTTCGGTTTATATGGGCCAATATCATAGATAGCACAACCATTCCCATATAGTAGAGTCAATACTTGATGATTCCGTTTGTACAACAATCAAAATACTACAAGTTTCTTCGAACTATGCCACACCTCTCGTGGCTAGGATAATAGTAAAAGCTAGTAAAGACATAAGTCTAGTCTAAAGACTTCCTGTAGTCCTTCTAAGTGAAATCAGGTTTATGGCATCATATGGTCGAGATAGTCCTGAAGTGGTATCTGTAGTTGTGCATCGATCAAGTTCTAGATAGTGTAGATTCTAAGCCATTCTTGAGGAACCTGCAGATGTTCCTGTTGAGTCCGTAATCTTGGTATTATCCACAAGGTGTTATCTAATTCATGGCAAGTGAAAATGGAAAAGGAAATTGACAATGGTGGTATTCTAAAGGATGAGGATAACATTGATGACAATGAGATCCTAGTGATGAGTTAGGAGATAATGGTGATAATAGTGAATGGGATACTACCCTCTTTCGCGCTATCTCGCGATATCCAAGAGGTAAAGTTGAAGTACGCACTATGGGACGACCAATAGTGAAATAAGTAACTGACGGTGGTGTACGTGCAACTGGTGGTATAATGGTAGTGGAAGATGACAAGGCATCTTCAATGTCGGAATCTGACGAAAGGATAACAGCGTGGGTATCTGAAGACATGTCACTAGTGAACCAGGTCAATATAATCATATATATATATATATATATATATATATATATATATATATATATATATATATATATATATATATATATATATATATATATATATATATTAGTATGGGTATGAATAACTCGTACAGTGTGTGCGTAAAGCAACATGTATAGTGAATATGCACCTATGATGAAATGATGAGATGCTATGATGATGTGGTTATAGTCTAGGGTCCAAGATACATCCTAGTTCGCTATAACCTTAGCTCTGGTACCAATCTGTCACACCCCCAAAATACCTGAATGGCAGCGGAATAGAATACCTGGGGGTGACTGTCATAGCACCATTATTACAGTTATATTGAACGACCTAAAGTGTCGTTTAGAAAATACAGCGTTTGATCATTAAAACATTCAGAGTTTACAAAGCTTAGGTCCCAAAAGAGTTTGCCATTTTAGTTAAAATAAGTTCAACAAGATCAAACGTTTCATAAGTGCAGAAATTATAGTGAGACGCGTCGACTCCGCGACTCCATGAAGGTCCAAATGTATGCACATGAGCTACCTTAATAACCTGAGAAATACATTGCGAAAAACGGTCAACATAAAGTTGGTGAATAATCATAGGTTTATAAGTAAAATCAAGTGTACAAATGCCATAAGTAATGCCATGAATTAGGATGTCCGGAAAGTATATACATTGGCTCTTAAGCTCATGACCCCGAAGCTAGACGATACTTGGCCCCAATGAGTGTTTACCAGGCACTCGAATAATAAAGACATGAAATGCATTCGTTCCATTTGGAGCAACCCAAACACGAATGGAGGCGTCACCCTCGATAGATCTATCCACTCACTCCCGCTTAGTACCAGAAATTAACGGTCCATGATAATAAAAGGGGACTTTTCAAGACGTGGTAATAAGGAAACTTAAGCAATGTATGAATTTTTATACTTAGGCATGTACACAAAAACAAGTAATGCAATGTATTCTCCCCCGTGGGATTTGAAATCAAAATATAGAATTAAAACGGGGCTATGAGAACTCACCTCGAAATAATGGTACAAGGATAGTGCAATGAGGTGAAAGTAGTCGGGACAATGAGGCGCGAGTACTAGCCGCAACCTAAATGAATAACCATGATCTAACTTAGATCAAGCCGTAATGAAATGAATGCACATGCACATGATACTCATACCACTCGCAATTTGAAAATACTAGTTATCGTCGTAGAAAAAATGGTTTCCATACTTAGGAAAATAAGTCCTTATATAGGAGTATATAACTTGTCGTACTATCTCGTTAAAAAGTGTTAGCGTTAAATCCTTGTATTGAAAACCTTGAAATATGTCATTAAGTCGTATAAGTATTATCTCGGGTCATACGTATTCATTTGATAAGAAAATAGTCCTTAGTAATATTTACCAGAAAATATACCGTTTAGCGCGTACATTATTATTTTTATTTGTATCCATATATATATATATATATATATATATATATATATATATATATATATATATATATATATATATAGTTTGACGATGTTAGAATGGGTATAACTTTGTCGTTTTAGGCTCGTTTTCCTTGTTCTTTATGTCCACGGATTTGTCTTTGTGTATACTAGTATATTTTAGATAACTCGGCTCTTTTAAGTTACGTTTAATGCTTCAAAATACCCATCGTATTCTGCCCAACAGCAAGCAGTTTTCTGGAAAAGTAGTTTTCGTCGTTAAGTTTGCAAAAATCATAACTCCTTCGTTATAAACTCGTTTTAATCCGTTCTTTCGCCTAAAGTTTCGTTTTTGAATGTATTTTCTAAATCTTTGGTCAAAACTTAGTCATCATCCACTGATTTTCCCACGAATTTAAAATAAGGACAGTAGGTATTTCAAAAGTTTCAAAAATCATTTCCAAGTCTCTAAACTAGTTCCAACATCCATCCATCCACTTTCAAACACCACAAGACTAATCTAATCCTACCATACACCTTCTTAGGGTGTCATGGGTCCTTAAATATCATCAAACCACTAGGTCTAACAAGAGTTTCATATGCTTCCATTTCTAGGGCTTCAAAGTTAAAATATACAAAAATGAAGTGGTACAAGATGATGCATGTAAAGGATCTTGTAAGAAAATTATATGAACATAATAATAACTTGTAAAAATCATAAAAATGAGTTTGTATACTTACTTGATGGTTTAGAGAGTTTAGATGATGAAAAGCTTACTAATCCTTGAGTTTTTATTTCAAAACTCTAACAAGGATGATTATACTAACTAGTTTATGAAATGATCTTGTAAAATTTTTCCTCCTTGCTCCTTGTTTATCCCAAATCGAACCAAAACACCAAAGAAAAGAGAGAAAAAGTTTGCTAAGTGAAGTAAAAAGTGATTTTTATGTGAAAATGAGTAAGAAAGTTTAATATATACTTGGACAAAAGTTTGGTGGACAATTAATAGGTTTGGTGAGGTAATTAAAGTTGGAAGACCTTTAGGGGGGGGTAGGCCGGTTTTGGGGAGGGAAAAGGGGAAAATGTTGGGTAGTTAGTTAGTAAAAATTTGTGTTAGTAGTTAAGTATAGTTAGGTTAGGTTTAGGTTTAAGGTTTAATCGGGTACCGGGTTTGTTAAAAATAAGTTTTGTTGAAGTTATTCGGGACGTAATAAAGTTATAAAAGTTGTAAAAATAAGTCGGGTACAAGTACGGAGAGTTAGGGTGATTATTGTTTAATTTTGGTGAAAACCGTCGTTATTAAGTTAAACGTACGATACGTATTAGTTAAATTTCCAAAATACCGGGTAAATTAATATTATAGTTTTTATATTATAGAAATGAGTATAAAAACGTATTAGGATCAAAATCGGGAGTGTCGGACATGTTAGACACTTTTATAGTTCGCGTATTAGCGTTTATTTAAAATAAACGTACGTAAATCGTTAATCGTACCAAAAGTATAAATTTAATTATCCTACGAGTGGAATAGTATGCAAGTGCCGTAATAATGATATGTCGACTATTTCTAGTCCGTATGAAATGTCCCTGACAATAATGCATGAATTCGCTCCTGAACCAATACGGTTACGCGAATTTGAACACTCGTAAACAAAATTTACGATGACATGAATAATGCACGTGAATAGTGGTTTTCTCTCGGAAATGAATAGTGTCAAGTGAATAGTAAAATTTCTGAATATGTCTCGGAATGTCAAATTGACCTCAAAAACGATGAATAGTGATCGATGAATAGTAAATGATGAATAGTAACTTGTGAATAGTAAATTGTCGAGGTTTGGAAAATGATCGGAAATTACGAGTTGTGACAACTACGATACTATTCCTCACTTCCAGAACTTGTCAATAATGATCGATAAAACTACGAGTGGAACAAGAAACATTAAGATTCCGGCTAACAGAGCACGATCTTCGTTCGGAACATACACCAGATAAATAGCAGCAACAATGACGTACAAGATTGCAAGAATGGTGATGAAGTGCAGCATGTCGACAAGCAAATAGGAAAAAGATTATTTTGGGTTAAAAGGGGATTCACTAGTGGAGATTTAAAGGGAAAAACGGCTAGGTACTGTGCACCACTGTGGTAAAATACTGTTTACACCTTAAAAACTACATTTAATGTTGCCACGTAATAATTATATTTTTGGACTAAAGTTCCCCAAGTTTTTCTTTAAAAATCATATTAAGATCCATCATCATCAAGGAAAAAGCTAATGTAGTAGTAGATACGTTAAGCTGGAAAGAAAAATTAAAAAGAAGAAGCTAATGTAGTAGTAGATACGTTAAGCTGGAAAGAACAATTAAAACCGCTCAGGAGTTAAATCGTTAGGAATGACTATCTGTCCACCCTTTCCACTCACCTTTACAGTTACCTTAGACTGGAATCCCGGGACGGGATTCGGTTTAACGGGTAGGTAATATAACATCCCGTAAAATTTTCCTACGATTAATACATTATTATAACATAAAGATAACCATTTTTACCCATAACAATTATATATATATATATATATATATATATATATATATATATATATATATATATATATATATAGGGCTGGCATAACAGGTCACACGAACCTGTTAAGGTCAAACACGAACACAACCTATTAACTAATCGTGTCATTTTTCTCAAACACGAACACGACACGAAAATTGACAGGTGCACATGTTAAGACCTGTTAACACACCTGTTAACACGAACACTACCACAAGTCCACAATTTACACACTTAACCAATCCCTGCTATAGTACTTTTCAAATATTCAATAATACTAACTAACAAGAACTTTTGAAATCCAAACCCAGCCACACTCTCGTATTCAATAATACTAACTAACAAGAACTTTTGAAATCCAAACCCAGCCACACTCTCGATAATACCAACTACAACAAGAATCAAACCAACAAGAACAAAGCTAAATTCGAATAAAAAAAATAAAAAAATAAATAAAATAATGAAAACCACAATAACGATTACAAGTTTACAAATTACAGATTACAACCGTGAGCTTAAGCTAAATTCGAATAAAAAAAAAAAAAAAAAAAAAAAAAAAAAAAAAAACACAATAACGATTACAAGTTTACAAATTATAACCGTGAGCTTAAGCTTTTCTTTTCTTCTCGAGCTAATAACTGAGGGTGGTTAGGTGTGGGAGTGAAGGTATGCTAATGGTGAAATGATGGTGGGGTTCGTTTTGACGGCATGTGTGGTAGAGATAGTTGAAGAGGAGGTCGCGGTGATTATTTTGGTGGTGGTGGTGGCGACTGGCGAGACACAAGTGGCGGTGGCGGCTAGGGTTTAGTGAGAGGATGGAGTTATTTGTTGGGGAAGAGAGAAATGAGGATAAGTTATTAGTGGGTGGGTAGTTGGGTACTTTATATATATATACTATAATGTTAACAGGTCATAACAGGTCTTAACAGGTCTGACCTGTTAAGACACGAATATTAACAGGTCTTAACAGGTCTGACCTGTTAAGACACGAAACCTGTTAAGAACAGGTCGTGTCGTGTCGTGTTAACAGGTTTTGTGTCAAAATTGCCGGCCTTATATATATATATACTTGACAATCACAACATTTTTAACGATACTCACAAGTCTATATATCACAAGTGACTTAAAACATTTATATTTAATAAATATACGTTTTGATAGTTAACCAAGTACGACATATATAATTCTCAAGCTTACGAAAAACTCCCTAATTACGTACTTGAGCCTCAACCCAATACACACAACACCAAATCCAGCCTTGTAAAATAATATAATCGATCTATCCAAAATCTTAATTGCACAACTTGTATCCTATCTCTACTAACACATATATTTTATCCAATACAACAACTTCTATAAAACATATCGACATACCCCTTTTAATTCCCAACTCTATTTTCCATGCTGTGGAAAACTAGAAGGGGGTTGAATAGTTTTACATCCTTTTAATTCGTTATAAAAAATAGTTTTAGTGTTTTCTTAGCTTTTAAAAACTTAGATTCGATAATATGTGATCTCAAGTCTTGTACAATATAAACAATTAACAATACACAATATATAACAATGATAAGTAATGAAATAAGTAAGAGATGGAAAGATCGAACCGCGAGACAAGAGATTTATAGTGGTTCGGCTACAAGGACACCTTCCTTGCCCTACTCCACTCCCCGAGCACCTAACTCGAGAGTTTTCTTCACTATATCAACAAGCTCCCTTATGGCGGAGAAAACCGGACACACCAATTTACACACCAATTTTCACACCACAACTTCATCATACCTAAGTCACAACTTCTTCAAATCAATCTACTTCACAACTAACTACTCCACACCTAACTTCTTCACACCAATCTAGTTCCTAACTTTTCTTCTTCACACCAAGCTACTAACTAATCACACACTCTATATCTAGCACAACTATCTACAATCAAATGTTCACAACAATCTTCACAAAGAATAATGTAAATGATCTTTGATGATGCACTAACAACTTGGATGTGGAGATCACAACAAGTTGTAATACTTCTTGTCTTGGGGGATAGAAGTATTCTTCTCTTGCACTTGATAGGATGAAGTTTGGATCACTTTGAAACAAAGAATTATACACTTATGATCAAAGGATAAGATAATAGAGAAATGGATCTAGATCAGAAAGTTTAGAAGTGCAAAAGGTGAGAAAATTCTGAGGAGTGAACCAGTATTTATAGGGGAGAAAAATATTGTTCTAGAGAGTGGCCGGTCCCCTTAATTAGTGGCGGGTCCCCTTAATGATTAAGGGGGCCGCCCCTTCAGAACGTTTGTTTTTCTTGTCTTTTAGTGGGGAATATTTTTCTGGATAGAATTTGCCATTTTTGGTTGGAAATTTGAAATCATATATTTATAATGAATTAAACATATTCTTTTAATTCCAAAAGTAATTTTGTAAAAGATATAAGATGTTTAATACATTTTATAAAAATTCAAGTGATTAGAAAAATTTCCTTTGATCATGAAATGTAATAAACCCTTTGTTTATTCATGCCTTAAGTGATATGGAATCAAAGACAAGTATTAAGCACTAAAAACTTGTTTATGTCATAAGTTTTAGATTAATGAGTTTATGTTTTGTAATCATCAAAACATAGAAACATTGTTAATTATGCTAACAATGTTTTAAGACATTATTTATGTCAACAATCTCCCCCTTTTTGATGATTACAAAACCTTAAACTCATTAGGCCTAAAAAATAATTTTTAGACAAGAATTTAGAGTTTAACATTCTCTTCTCCCCCTTTTTGTAAAATCAAAAAGGTTAAGGCTCCCCCTTGATGTGTACTCCCCCTCATTTGAGAGCACCAAGGGAATGAGCTATGGAAATCTTGGCTACACAAAATATTAGAAGAGACAAGGCACATATACATGCAAAGCAAAAAAAATAGATTCATTCAAGCATCATAGAAAGCATTACAACATTTAATATGCTTAAGGCATATTAATCATAATAAAACAAAAGAAAATACATAGTCCTATATTGCCTAGAAGGAACACTTGGACTTGCTTGCAACTCATGGTTGATTGTTTTATTTGCTTGAAGGATAACATAAGCATAAAGATTAGTTGTTAGATGGAGAAGGATATGGAGTGGGGTATGGAGCGGAAGAGGTAGCCCTTACGATATTGTATCGTGTTAGGGGTGGAATGGGATGAGGTCGAGTGAGGAGATATTCAATCCAAGAAATATCTTCACTCAAGTAAAGGATTTGTTTTTGGAGAAAGATGCAACAAGGGCAATAGTGAGTGTGGTTTGTAACTTGATCCAAGTTGAGAGAGTGAGGAAGGAAATTGTTGTAGGGTGATGATGGAGGTTGCCCTTTGTTGCGTTGTGCAAGATGCATGGCATTGAGATCACGAAGATCATGGATTTGTGATATTTCATCACGGAACTTTTTCTTTTCCGTGGTAATGTGGAGAAAGTCATTGTGTTGATATGGATGAATTGGGTTTGTGTAGTTGGAGTTGTAGTGGGATGGTTGATCAAGCTTGTATGAATCATTACAAGTGATTGGAGGATGAGGTGAGTGATTTGGCATGAAGGAAGATGTTTGGCCAATGTTGTATGGTTTGTAAATAGGATCAAATGAATGTCCTTGTGAATTTGGTGGAAAGTTTGGGAAGTAAGTGGTTGGTGGTGTTGAATGACTTCCAACTTCATGTATTATGATGGATTTGTTTCGAGGGCTTTTTCTTCGCCAAACGGGTTTTTCCGTCATTTTTGCAAGCCTTGAGGCTTTTGGTTTGGGTTTGTTTGGAGAAGCCATGAAGGGATGAGTGAATAGTTTTGAGGATTGGGGGTAGTTATAGTGTAAGATTTGTGTGTTTATGGATGGGTAAAGTTTGTTTGGGAGATTAGGACAAAATGTGTTGGTGAAAAATGGGAAATGTAGGTTGAAATGGGCTAAAAAGTAGAAAAGATTCTGTAAACCCGACCATCAGATGGCCGGTCCCCTTAATTAGGGGGCGGTCCCCTTAATGATTAAGGGGGCCGCCTTACAAAATTAAGGGGGCCACCCATCTGGTGATTTCCAGGTTGCCAGAATTGGGTTTTTGGCAGAAAATTTCCAGAAAGGTTGTGTGTTTGGATTAGAGTTCAAGCAAGTTCAATTTCCTTAGGCAATATAGAATCTAATCTAATCAAGATATAGCATGCATGCAATAACACATAGGCAAAAGAGAAATTAATCAACACATAATAAGCAAGGGGAGGTAAGTAAGGGCAAGATCACTTAAACTTCCTAAGGCACCTATCTTATATTAAAGGCAAAGGCAATTAGTGAGTGAAAAGCTAGTGATGGATTAAGATGACACCATTATTAGTGAATTTGTCCTAGTGAGTGTCTATATGCAACAAATGTTGAGTTGTGATTGTTTCGACTCCTAGATGCAAAAAGAGATAACGATCCTAAGAAACAATCCAAATGATCTCCTTGATTCAATTTTTGCTCGATCATGAATGTCAAAGACATATATTAGATTATATACCTTGACAATTTATGTGAGAGTTTATGCATGATTTTGAAAGACAATGTTTTTAGAATTAGTCAACAATGCAAGGAAAATGATCTTCATGTGATTCCTAGATTGTGAGAATAATTTTTAGAGAAAATTGATTGAGTTTTACAAAAAGATTTATGCAAAGAAAATAAATCTTCTCAATCTTTAGTTTTGTGCGAAATAGATTCCTAGACTCAGAAAAGATGAAATGGAAGAAAAATAAATTTTATGCAAGTATAAATTTGTAATAATTCAATATAATTTAGTCAACTTGTTCCATCATTCCTAATCCTAAACGCAAGTGGTTGAATAATTCACGCTTAAGGGGTTTTGTGAATATATCCGCAATGTTGTCTTCCGACGCAACCTTTTCTATAGATATATTTCCTTTTTGTACATTATCCCTAAGAAAATGGTGGCGTATTTCTATGTGTTTAGTCCTAGAGTGTTGCACAGGATTTTTACTTAAATCTATCGCACCTTTGTTATCGCACATAATGGGGACATTTTCTAACCTAATGCCATAGTCTACGAGAGCTTGTTTCATCCATAGTGCTTGTTGACATGCCTTTCCGGCGCTTACATATTCGGCTTCGGTGGTAGAAATAGCAAGAGCGGTTTGCTTCTTCAAAAACCAAGACGTTAGACAACATCCCATAAACGTGCAAATACCGCTAGTGCTCTTTCTATTTACGTAGTCTCCCGCATGATCCGAATCCGCATAGACGATGGTTTCTATGCCGGATCCCTTAAGATACCATAATCCTAAGTGTATAGTGCCTTTAACGTATCGGAAGATACGCTTAACCGCTTCTAGGTGAGAGGTTTTGGGATCCTCTTGAAAACGGGCACAAAGGCAGTCACTAAACATGATGTCGGGTCTACTTGCCGTCAAGTATAGTAAACTACCTATCATTCCTCTATACTTGGTGTTATCTACGGGCTCACCTTCATCGTCCTTTGTGAGCTTTATTTCCGTAGACATGGGAGTTTTCATGGGTTTTGAGTCTTCTAGGCCAAATTTCTTAAGCATTTCCTTAATGTACTTAGATTGGTTAAAAAATATTCCATCTTCTAATTGTTTTATTTGTAATCCTTGGAAGAACTTAAGTTCACCCATCATACTCATCTCAAACTCATCATGCATGATTTTGGCATATTCATCACACATGTCTTGACAAGTCGATCCAAATATAATGTCATCAACATATATTTGGACAATGATGAGATTTAGGTCTTTCCTTTTAGTGAAAAGAGTGTTATCTACCATTCCCATGGAATAATCATGTTTAATAAGAAAAGCTTTTAATCGATCATACCAAGCTTTGGGAGCTTGTTTGAGTCCATACAAAGCTTTCTTTAACTTATAAACATAATCAGGTTTTGCGTTGTCAATGAATCCTGGAGGTTGTGCCACATATACCTCCTCATTGATAAAACCGTTAAGGAATGCACTTTTCACATCCATTTGGAATAACTTAAAATCTAGGGCGCAAGCATAGGCAAGTAATATCCTAATCGATTCTAGTCTAGCTACGGGGGCATAAGTTTCGTCATAATCAATTCCTTCTTGTTGATTATAACCTTGGGCAACTAACCTAGCTTTATTCCTAGTAACTATTCCATTCTCGTCTAACTTATTCCTATATACCCATTTGGTTCCTATGATGGTCATATTCTTTGGATTTGGGACTAATTCCCAAACATCATTTGCCTTAAATTGATTTAATTCTTCTTGCATAGCTATAACCCAACTTTCATCATTTAAAGCCTTGCTAATATTCTTGGGTTCTATTGCTGAGAGGAAACAAAAGAAATTGTTTTTATCTTGGGCTTGTGACCTAAGGGTTCTTTGGTTAAGATGTCCTATTATATTATCTAATGGATGTGATCTAGATTCTTTAATATTAACAGTTTCGTTATTTTCTAAGTGAATGTCTTCATTATCATTTCCTATGGGTTTTGTTTTACTAACCTCAATAGCTTCATCTTCGACTAAATCATCATCTTCTAAAGGTAATGTTTTAGGAGGTGGTGGTGTTTCATCAAATGTTACATTTAGTGATTCCTCTACTTTCATGGAGTGTTTGTTAAGTATTATATATGCTTTGCTATTTTGTAAGTATCCTAAAAATATTCCTTCATATGATTTTGGATCAAACTTAGTGAGGTAATCCTTAGTGTTTAAAATATAGCATTTACTTCCAAATACCCTAAAGTAGCTTAAGTTTGGTTTTCTACCTTTTAATAACTCATAAGGAGTTTTTCCTAGAATTCTTCTAATTGATACCCTATTTAAAATATAAGTTGATGTATCTACGGCGTGACACCAAAATTTTTGTGGGATAGATTGTTCATTTAACATAGTTATACTCACTTCTTGTAGTGACCTATTTTTCCTTTCTACTACGCCATTTGATTGAGGAGTACGAGGAGCGGAGAAATTGTGAGATATTCCATTTAACTCACAATATTTTCCGAATTGTACTTCGTTATCAAATTCCCTACCATGGTCTGTCCTAATGGCAACTATTGAGCATCCTAATTTATTTTGAATCATTTTACTAAATATTTCGAATTTTTCAAAGGCTTGGGTTTTGTCACTCAAAAACCTAGTCCACGTGTATCGTGAGTAGTCATCTACTATTACTAAGGTATATTTGTTTCCTCCATAGCTCCGCACAGCGGATGGACCAAAAAGATCCATATGTAATAATTCTAGGCACCTAGTAGTGGATACTATATTCTTAGCTTTGTGACTAGCGTGAGCTTGTTTTCCAATTTTACATGCATCACAAAAATGCTTGTCATATTTTAGATTAGGCAAATTTCTAACTAATTCCTTAGAGGCCAAAGATTGTATTTGTTGCATGTTAGCATGTCCTAATCTCCTATGCCACAATGTAGAGTTTTCATCTAGGGTCGTTAGGCATATCCTATCCTCAGGTTTGTTTCCTAGTTTCATAACATATATGTCACCTTTCCTAATTCCTCTACCTATAATTTTTCCATTCTTAACTATTTCGCTATCCTCTTCAGTAAATGTGACTCTACATTTATTATCACATATTTGTCCTACACTAAGCAAGTTATATGTTAAATTATCTACATGCTCTACATTTTCAATAGTAAGAGAGTCTTGAGAAATCGTACCTTTGCCAATGATTTTTCCACGTAAGTCACTACCAAAAATAACGTTACCTCCATTGTATGCCTTGTATGTAGAGAATAGCTTGTGGTTCCCCGTCATGTGCCTCGAACATCCGCTATCTTTGATCCATTCGTCAGGTTCCAAGTCAATTCCTAAACATATTTCGTCGGTTTCTTTTGCCATGAAACACCTTTCGTCTCTTGGCTTTTCAACTTCTTCTTTGTCACTATCACTCCATGTTCCACTAACAAAAGTACCTTGATTTTCATAACCCGGTGGCTTTAGACATTCGCCAATGAGATGATTTGGACTTCCACATCTAAAGCACTTTCTTTTCCCGTAGTTGTCACTTCTATTCCTTTGGAATGCTTTTCTTTTGTCTCGTGATGATCTAGTGAATCTTCCTCGTCTCTTGAAGAACTTCTTGAATTCTCTTACGGCCATTGCATATTCTTCGTCTTCACTTTCGTCACTTGAATCATCATCATCACTAGGTTCCTTTTTGGCTTTTAGAGCAATGGATTTGGTTTGTTCTTTCTTGACTTTGACCATTTCCGAATCTCTTCTTATGATTTCTTCATGAACCTTCAAGTTGCCAATTAGTTCATCTAGTGATAACGTCATCAAGTTCTTTGATTCTTCAATTGCCGTGACCTTAGCTCGCCATTTTGGATGCAATGCCCTAAGAAATTTCCTAACACAATTTTTACTAGAAAATGTCTCATCAAGTGCTTTTAAACTTGTGATAATAGTGTTAAACTTAGCAAAAGCATTATCAATTGATTCCTCTTCCGGAATCGTAAATTGTTCATATTGTTGTACAAGAAGATCTATTTTATTATCTTTGACTTGGCTATTACCTTGGTGAGTAATTAGTAAAGAATCCCAAATTTCTTTGGCGGTTTTACACATAAAAATTCTTTCATATTCTTTGCGTGATAACGCATTATAAATTACCATTTTAGCCTCATTATTTTTTGCTAATTTCTTTTTCAAATCATCATTTTGTTCTTCGAAAGATACAATTTCATTCATTTTAGTTTCAACATTATATTGAATAGAAGGAAAGTCACCAAAGGTAATAATATGCCAAAGATCAAGATCTTTTGATTTTACAAACTTTCGAATCTATTTTTCCAACATAAAAATCCATCACTTTCAAATAGTGGTGGTCTTTGCATAGATTGCCCTTCTAAATATTTTTCAGATTCCATAGATCGTTACAAGTTTTAAAATACAATATATTTTAAAAATCTTGCTAGACGTGGCTCTTGATACCAATTGTGGAAAACTAGAAGGGGGTTGAATAGTTTTACGTCCTTTTAATTCGTTATAAAAAATAGTTTTAGTGTTTTCTTAGCTTTTAAAAACTTAGATTCGATAATATGTGATCTCAAGTCTTGTAAAATATAAACAATTAACAATACACAATATATAACAATGATAAGTAATGAAATAAGTAAGAGATGGAAAGATCGAACCGCGAGACAAGAGATTTATAGTGGTTCGGCTACAAGGACACCTTCCTTGCCCTACTCCACTCCCCGAGCACCTAACTCGAGAGTTTTCTTCACTATATCAACAAGCTCCCTTATGTAACCATTGATAAATTTCGCCTTTTATTAAATTAATATAATATTCTAATAAAAGAATACTATATCAACACGCAGCGCATACCAACACGATAATAATTAGTTTTTATATTTAATTATCATAAATTATTTTAATAAACATATTAAAATAAGTTATTTATTACTTTATAAAAACGTTTTCCATAAACACAAATTTTCGGGTTTCTTTTGTATTTTTACGGACCAAGCTTACCCGTGATACCGGGTATACACTTAAAAATAAAACAAATAAATAAACTCCTTCTTTTTCT
This sequence comes from Artemisia argyi, assembly GCA_030686995.1. Classification (NCBI taxonomy): domain Eukaryota; kingdom Viridiplantae; phylum Streptophyta; class Magnoliopsida; order Asterales; family Asteraceae; genus Artemisia; species Artemisia argyi. Next base: position 144,216,093 of record CM060678.1, on the reverse strand, counting down.
TTCTTGTTTATATCGACAAAAAATATATATATATATATTTCCTGCTCTCTTCCTCTTTCTCTCTTGGGATGAATCGACAGCAGCAACACCACACAACATCTCCATCATTTTTCTTCCATCAATCTCCTCAAGAATCCAAGCTAATGTCTTTTATATCCTCGGGTTTAATTTCAATCCAATCAAGGGTGTGATTAGTTACGAATTTCGTGGGTTGTTTACATCTCCAAATAGGTTTTTCACTAACTTTCAATCTCATCTTTTTAGTTTTTCAATTGGATGGTTAATTTGCATGTTATGAATTTTTGAAGTTTTTAAAACAAATCGAATGACCATTTAGGGCTGTAGAAATCGAATTGGGTATATGGTTCTTTTGTGAAAATTAATAGTTAAATTATGGTGGTTAATTTGGTTAAATAAAAAGGCTATTGCAAAATTTCTTATTTTTCGCTTATTAGCTTATTTGGAGTGCTTATTGCGTTTTTACAGCTTTTAAGGGTGTTTGATTGTTCGTGGCTGTAAACCACAGGATTATGTATGTTTGGTTTTGCCTTGTTTTCATTTTGGAATATGTGAACTTATATTTTGGACTAAATATCTTGCTGTCAAAAGTTAAACTATAGGTTTTGGGTAATTTAAAAATGTTTTGGCAAGCTAAAAGGTTAATTTTTGGATAGCTTATTTTGTATGGATAAATTTTTATATAAGGAACGTCGAAAACAGACACATAATGAAGGAGATACGGCCAATCTAAGATTGACAAAATACATTAAATTTTGACAGCATCTTATATAATATAACATGCTGATATAATTTTAAAACGAGGTTTCGGACCCTTTCTAGTCCGAACCGGCTTAAGTGTAAAACATAAAAGTTGTCCGGAATAATATTTTACTAATGACAATGCGGATTTTTAAGCTTGAAAGTGTAAAACGTGGGATTTAAGCTTGGTCAAAGTCGGACAATTTTTCTGAAAAAGTCAAAGTAACATTGCTGTTTGGAAATTAAATTGGTGTTTTTAAATGTTTTCAAGTCCGTTTTAGCTTTAAAAACCTTAGCGAATGCTATTGTATCATTTATATATTATTAGGGAATATTAGAAACCTTATAAAGACGATACTTCATAAGCATAAAGGTTTATTAAAAACATAATGGGGTGTTTGGAATAACGTTACATTAATTATACATAAGCTGTCATAATTTTATTTAGTATGAACAGTATCCATAAATATTTTTGATAACTTATAATCTTGAAAATATGTTAGTACTCTTAATTACCTTTCCGGGGATATAAAGAACATAAAAATCGGACTTAAAACGAGAAAGTTATGACGAAATGAAGTTTAACGAAACTTGTATATTTTTTAACAGCTTTTGTATAAATAATAACATCAGACCCAGATTTAAAACGATGATTTTGAGTACTTTCGAGGCTGTTTCAGCCTTCCGGCGAAACACGAAAGTTGTTCGGATTGACGTTTTACATAAAACCTCTTTAGAGTCGAAACTGTGAAAATGGGTTATAACGGGTAAAAACTTAGTCAAACTGCTGTCATTTAATAAAAAGTCAACTGTTAACTGAATCTGGTAAGGGCAATTTGGTCATTTTCTGTTGAGTTTCAGGTCTCGGCCATAACTAAAAAGTTGTCCGAAACGTTGTTTTCCATAAGATCTCTTTTATATCCGAGACGTGAAAATGTGTTTTAGTGGGTCGTTTTGACCGGGTCAGATTTAAGTAAAGTATATATATATATGTAGGAAAAACAACATAAAGGCTTATTAAAAATATAAAAGATTGTTTGGAATTGCTTACTTGTTTTGTTTATTATCTTTAGATTATGGATTAGCCGTATTTGGTTATAGTGCACTTTTGGATGCGATGATCCAAAAGGGGCGTCTCGAGTCCGTTATTGTTTATTTTTGTCACATTGGATAATTGTCGTTTTGTCGGATGCTTTTAAATTGCTTAATGATAGTTTTGAAAAAATATGGAAACGTCCAATAAACGAATGGGTCATGCCGAAATTTTCTAAAATCTCTAGACTTAGAATATTTTTCACAAAATGACGCTTTCCTAAATTCCGACAAAAAGACGAAAAATATAAAAATTTATAAAAATTTAGATTTTCTTTTAAATCATTTAGAATACTTTTATAGTATGTTTTCTTTTATCGGAAACTTTCTTTTGCTCTATTTTGAGGTTTCCGGATCGTGTCGAAGTGTATTGTTTTACTATTTATTTATTTTCTTGATTCTTCTTATATAATACATGCGACGTATTATATACATCGATTACTTTTATTTACTCATTCTTTTATATAATACATGTCGTGTATTATATTTTTGCTTATATTTCATATGTATATATTACATACTTGGTATTATTTTTCCGATTTATTTTTATTTAACCAACCACCAAACTATTAGAAATTGAAAACTAAATCTTTTATCAACATATCATGATGATGTAACCATCCATTCGAAAACTTAATTTCATTATTCTATTCCTAGCATGTCTTAACCGTTAAGGTAAACCTTATCTTCTAGATCGAGCCGTCCGATTATTGTTGTGCTGTGCTTCTTGATTATCTGCTTATGTTGGTTGCTCATTCGCTTCGAGGTGAGTTCATAGCCTCGCATTTTACTTACTTAAATGTTTTATAAACCTCGCGAGGGGGATACATGCTAGTTTTTACAAACTGAATACAAGTAGTTTTTGGTATGCTGGACCCGATTATACGATTATAGATATTGAATGCTTTTTGCCAATTAAGTCCCCTCATGAACCGTTAATTACTCGAGTAGTAAACGCTAGTATTATGGATATGCATATTAGGCTTGGCGGGCCTTGTTCGGGATACGGACACATAATAGTTAGAATTGTGGTAAATGGCAAAATCTACCTTTCCGGGGCATTATTAAAAATCGTCAAGGTTTACATGAACTCAATACTATAATCAAATAAACCGACATGTAATTGCAATACTTGTCGCCCGATAAATAATGCTTGTATTCAACTTATTACTTATTAAACTCTATGAATTCACTCAACTTTATGTTGACTTTTTAGCATGTATTTTCTCAGGTATTATTTGCTAGCTGAGCATTGGGAGCAATCGGAGTCGCGTGGATATCAAACTTTGAAGGACTTGTTTTCTTCACATTCGATAATTATTTTCTTTAAATATGCAAATGAGTCATTTTTGAACTCTTGTAACTTAAGTTTTAAATATAAATTGTTGAGACCTTTGTACTCTGATTTATCAAATCGAATGTGACATTTTATTAAACGTCTCATTTGAGGTCGTTTTATTTAACTTGTTTTTATGAACTATGAAGTGACACCCAAATTAGTATTCCGCTGCGTTGTAAAATTTTGGGGGTGTCATAGAATGGTATCAGAGCATTAGTTATAGCGAATTAGGTCGTTTTCAAAACCTAAACTATAACTGATTTTCGAATTTTTTTTTAAGTCTTTCACCATTGTTCGATATCCGCGTACACTTGCTCCCAGGTAACTTATATGCTCTATTTTGCATATATACTTCTATTATATGACTAATGAATATATCCCCTAGTCATGATTTTGCTCTCTCATACCTATTCTTACATTCTTGTGATCTATGAAACTTTTTTTTTTCAAGACATTGTAGTTGATTACAATGGTCTCATTCACTATTAAGGCATTGTGGGTTACACAATGATCTCATTTACTTCATTAACATTGTGAGTTGCACAATGGTTTCTTTTATTTGTCAGACATTGTAGGTGATTACAATGGTCTATAAACTCTTCCATAACCTTATATACTATCATTACATCTGATGGAAACTCATTACAATTTATCAATTCCTCTTGATTTTCTTTACTCCTCGTAAACTTATGTTTTCTGAGCATTTCTGCACCCTTTTCCGAATTGATACAAATTATATAAAAGACTATCTATATACACTTGATTTTCTCTTGACTATTTATACCTATTTACAGGAGCGTTATTTTTTTTTATTATTTGTATAAAGATATTTATTATAAACGTTTTATCCGACTCTTTACACTCAGTCTCTATAGCACCATGTCAATAAATTACCCTACTACTACCTTACAAACTAATAACATGATTCACCACTATGCTAGCTATGACTAGTTTAGAATTGACTATTTTGTCACCTCTTTACAAATTATTTGGTAAATTACCTTATAAAACTAGTTTACTACCATCTTTTAAACCATTTTCGCTAAAATTTTAATACAATGCTTTCCAGTCTCTTACAAACTACTTTACCATCATCTATAAACTAAATTACTGATATACTACTATTACATAAACTGTTTTGGACTAGTTTCGAATAAACTAATCGTTATCATCTTACAAATCATCCTGTCATTTACCGAAATTGTCACCATTCTATGAACCATGTTGTTGCTTCTTAAAATGACTCTACCCCCTCTCATTAACTTAAAACATTGATTTATTATTACCTCATGAACTATTTTGTTATTGTTTTATTATTCGTCATTTTCCTATAATTCTTATAAACTAATTCGTTATCTAAAAAAGCTGAAGTTCAGCAACTTTCTCTATATTCATCAAGTTTTCTTCAGAAACCTTCATTGTTAAAGTTCCGTGATTCTGGCCCGGTGTGGACAACGGACATATTACAGGTATAACTAAGTTGAGTATTTCAAAATTCATCAAGCCTCCGTTAAATATAGGCTGGTCACTTATATTTAACCTAGGGACAGTGGAACATGGACTGACCACCTATGTTCGACTTAAAAATGAATTTTAACATACTGGAAATAGTTATATTAGGATAATGTTCTGACTTGGTTTTTAAGAATCACAAAATTCTTACGCGAGTATAAACAATTCAACGATATTCATACGATCGAGCACAACAACTAAGCAGATTATTACTCTATCTTTACTCCGTATAATCAACATTACCATACACTGGATTCCGAATCAACGAGAATCGAACGACATCGCTTGTTATTCAAGACTTCATTTCTTTACGACTAACCACACCTCTTCACTGACACCACTTCGACGGATAACACAGACTGAATCTCGGGACGAGATTCCATTTAAGGGGTATGTACTGTAACCATTGGTAAATTTCGCCTTTTATTAAATTAATATAATATTCTAATGAAAGAATACTTATCCATTTTCTACGTCTAATTTTTTTATTTAACTAAATATTTCTATGTATAATCAAGAAAGCTCAATTGCGTAATGCATAATTAGTAACCAACACTAGACTACGATCAGTCTAGGTGTTCTATATACTTTATTTCCTCTAAATAGTCGTATTTTATATGTATTATTATTATTTTGACATTTTTACGTAAACCTCATACATTTTACATTTTACTTATTATCCTATTTTAAGTAAATTTATTTTACCGAGAGAATCTAACCGCGTATGTCGTAACGCGTACCCGTAACTTTTCGGAAGCATTTTAATAATAAATTATACTTATTATTACTTATATTTCATTTCCAAACTTTTCCGAACTCTTTTAATTTAAAAACGAGAAATTATCTCGCGAAACGTGAAAAACTACACGCAGCGCATACCGACACGATAATAATTAGTTTTTATATTTAATTATCATAAATTATTTTAATAAACATATTAAAATAAGTTATTTACTACTTTATAAAAACGTTTTCCATAAACACAAATTTTCGGGTTTCTTTTGTATTTTTACGGACCAAGCTTACCCGTGATACCGGGTATACACTTAAAAATAAAACAAATAAATAAACTCTTTCTTTTTCTTTCTTGTTTATATCGACAAAATATATATATATATATTTCCTGCTCTCTTCCTCTTTCTCTCTTGGGATGAATCGACAGCAGCAACACCACACAACATCTCCATCATTTTTCTTCCATCAATCTCCTCAAGAATCCAAGCTAATGTCTTTTATATCCTCGGGTTTAATTTCAATCCAATCAAGGGTGTGATTAGTTACGAATTTCGTGGGTTGTTTACGTCTCCAAATAGGTTTTTCACTAACTTTCAATCTCATCTTTTTAGTTTTTCAATTGGATGGTTAATTTGCATGTTATGAATTTTTGAAGTTTTTAAAACAAATCGAATGACCATTTAGGGCTGTAGAAATCGAATTGGGTATATGGTTCTTTTGTGAAAATTAATAGTTAAATTATGGTGGTTAATTTGGTTAAATAAAAAGGCTATTGCAAAATTTCTTATTTTTCGCTTATTAGCTTATTTGGAGTGCTTATTGCGTTTTTACAGCTTTTAAGGGTGTTTGATTGTTCGTGGCTGTAAACCACAGGATTATGTATGTTTGGTTTTGCCTTGTTTTCATTTTGGAATATGTGAACTTATATTTTGGACTAAATATCTTGCTGTCAAAAGTTAAACTATAGGTTTTGGGTAATTTAAAAATGTTTTGGCAAGCTAAAAGGTTAATTTTTGGATAGCTTATTTTGTATAGATAAATTTTCATATAAGGAACGTCGAAAACAGACACATAATGAAGGAGATACGGCCAATCTAAGATTGACAAAATACATTAAATTTTGACAGCATCTTATATAATATAACATGCTGATATAATTTTAAAACGAGGTTTCGGACCCTTTCTAGTCCGAACCGGCTTAAGTGTAAAACATAAAAGTTGTCCGGAATAATATTTTACTAATGACAACGCGGATTTTTAAGCTTGAAAATGTAAAACGTAGGATTTAAGCTTGGTCAAAGTTGGACAATTTTTCTGAAAAAGTCAAGTAACATTGCTGTTTGGAAATTAAATTGGTGTTTTTAAATGTTTTCAAGTCCGTTTTAGCTTTAAAAACCTTAGCGAATGCTATTGTATCATTTAAATATTATTAGGGAACATTAGAAACCTTATAAAGACGATACTTCATAAGCGTAAAGGTTTATTAAAAACATAATGGGGTGTTTGGAATAACGTTACATTAATTATACATAAGCTGTCATAATTTTATTTAGTATGAACAGTAGCCATAAAATATTTTTGATAACTTATAATCTTGAAAATATGTTAGTACTCTTAATTACCTTTCCGGGGATATAAAGAACATAAAAATCGGACTTAAAACGAGAAAGTTATGACCAAATGAAGTTTAACGAAACTTGTATATTTTTTAACAGCTTTTGTATAAATAATAACATCATACCCAGATTTAAAACGACGATTTTGAGTACTTTCGAGGCTGTTTCAGCCTTCCGGCGAAACACGAAAGTTGTTCGGATTGACGTTTTACATAAAATCTCTTTAGAGTCGAAACTGTGAAAATGGGTTATAACGGGTAAAAACTGAGTCAAACTGCTGTCATTTAATAAAAAGTCAACTGTTAACTGAATCTGGTAAGGGCAATTTGGTCATTTTCTGTTGAGTTTCAGGTCTCGGCCATAACTAAAAAGTTGTCCGAAACGTTGTTTTCCATAAGATCTCTTTTATATCCGAGACGTGAAAATGTGTTTTAGTGGGTCGTTTTGGCCGGGTTAGATTTAAGTAAAGTATATATATATATGTAGGAAAAACAACATAAAGGCTTATTAAAAATATAAAAGATTGTTTGGAATTGCTTACTTGTTTTGTTTATTATCTTTAGATTATGGATTAGCCGTATTTGGTTATAGTGCACTTTTGGATGCGATGATCCAAAAGGGGCGTCTCGAGTCCGTTATTGTTTATTTTTGTCACATTGGATAATTGTCGTTTTGTCGGATTTTAAATTGCTTAATGATAGTTTTGTAAAAATATGGAAACGTCCAATAAACGAATGGGTCATGCCGAAATTTTCTAAAATTTCTAGACTTAGAATATTTTTCACAAAATGACGCTTTCCTAAATTCCGACAAAAAGACGAAAAATATAAAAATTTATAAAAATTTAGATTTTCTTTTAAATCATTTAGAATACTTTTATAGTATGTTTTCTTTTATCGGAAACTTTCTTTTGCTCTATTTTGAGGTTTCCGGATCGTGTCGAAGTGTATTGTTTTACTATTTATTTATTTTCCTGATTCTTCTTATATAATACATGCGACGTATTATATACATCGATTACTTTTATTTACTCATTCTTTTATATAATACATGTCGTGTATTATATTTTCGCTTATATTTCATATGTATATATTACATACTTGGTATTATTTTTCCGATTTATTTTTATTTAACCAACCACCAAACTATTACAAATTGAAAACTAAATATTTTATCAACATATCATGATGATGTAACCATCCATTCGAAAACTTAATTTCATTATTCTATTCCTAGCATGTCTTAACCGTTAAGGTAAACCTTATCTTCTAGATCGAGCCGTCCGATTATTGTTGTGCTGTGCTTCTTGATTATCTGCTTATGTTGGTTGCTCATTCGCTTCGAGGTGAGTTCATAGCCTCGCATTTTACTTACTTAAATGTTTTATAAACCTCGCGAGGGGGATACATGCTAATTTTTACAAACTGAATACAAGTAGTTTTTGGTATGCTGGACCCGATTATACGATTATAGATATTGAATGCTTTTTGCCAATTAAGTCCCCTCATGAACCGTTAATTACTCGAGTAGTAAACGCTAGTATTATGGATATGCATATTAGGCTTGGCGGGCCTTGTTCGGGATACGGACACATAATAGTTAGAATTGTGGTAAATGGCAAAATTTACCTTTCCGGGGCATTATTAAAAATCGTCAAGGTTCGGTTACATGAACTCAATACTATAATCAAATAAACTGACATGTAATTGCAATACTTGTCGCCCGATAAATAATGCTTGTATTCAACTTATTACTTATTAAACTTTATGAATTCACTCAACTTTATGTTGACTTTTTAGCATGTATTTTCTCAGGTATTATTTGCTAGCTGAGCATTGGGAGCAATCGGAGTCGCGTGGATATCAAACTTTGAAGGACTTGTTTTCTTCACATTCGATAATTATTTTCTTTAAATATGCAAATGAGTCATTTTTGAACTCTTGTAACTTAAGTTTTAAATATAAATTGTTGAGACCTTTGTACTCTGATTTATCAAATCGAATGTGACATTTTATTAAACGTCTCCTTTGAGGTCATTTTATTTAACTTGTTTTTATGAACTATGAAGTGACACCCAAATTAGTATTCCGCTGCGTTGTAAAATTTTGGGGGTGTCATACCTTATGGCGGAGAAAACCGTACACACCAATTTACACACCAATTTTCACACCACAACTTCGTCACACCTAAGTCACAACTTCTTCAAATCAATCTACTTCACAACTGTGGGAAGGGATTCGTTCAAACACTTGGGATGTTAATCTTAGTAATGTGTTTGGGATATTTATGAATGGATGTGATCTAGCATGCGGAATCTACTAAAACACACTAAAGGAACAAAGGTGGTGAGTAAGTAAAAGAGAATGAGCACAACAAGAATAACACAAAATGATTCAATATTATTGATGAAATAATACGGGTGATCTAAACTATCACCAGGATTACAAGTGTAACCTTGAATCTTTGATACGTGAAAAGGTTAAAGATGGAAGTTATGCATGGGAAAGCTATGAAAGCTATAAGAAAAGATATATCTAAGATGTTGTCTTAAGGGTTCCTTTTATAGCATAAGGAGCCCTTATTACAAGTGGTCAAGTTGCTTAATATAATATAATAGAGGCTTATCTTATCCTAATATTACACCTTTCAAGGTAAAACACTCCATTATATCTACTGAGTCTTCTGTACTACTTCTACTAAACATATAACTTTGTACAAAGACTAATAATACAAGTAAATATTTCTAATTAAAATATAGCAACTTGTCGTGAAAACTGGCAGGACCTTCTTTAACTAGCAGTACCTTCTTACCCAGAAGGTACTGTTAGTATATCTTCAACATCAGCAGAAAATGAGGAGGCAGGCTTAACTATCTCTAGCAGGCTCTTCTGGCAGACTCTTTACTCTGTGCATTTTATTCCCAACAATCCTCCCCTAAACTTTTTATTCCCTTTTAAAATAACCAAGTTTCTTTGTGAATGAAATTCATACCTTGAGGATTTGAGGGAACTCTTCCAAAAACCTTATTTCTTTCTCCTTAAGTTTTCATACTGATCAAGTATGCTCTCCTTCAATCTTTTGACTGCCTCAGTTTCTTCTTCATACAAAAGCTTATTGGAGATCAAGACTGATAATACTTCATAGCTTAAAGGATACTCCTTCTCACCTAGCATAAAGATCTCTATTCCACTCTGAGTGGAAAGATGATGAACATGACTCATGCTGAAGTATTCCCATGTAACAGATAAATCATAATGAGGAAATTTCCAATGAGTATCAGTAGGATTTGGATCATACAATCTACTAAACTCAACCCATAGCTCTTGCTCCTTTGCATCTGGCTTGTACTTGGTTTTCAGCTTCTCTTGAACTAATACCCATAATTCATCTAAATCCATTCTGCTACATGCTCTGAGTAGATTTTCAAAGTTCTTGAAAATCTCAACCTTGTATCCAACTCTTGTTATCTTCCATGCTTTGCCAAACTTATCATTGTAGATTTCCCAATCTATGACTGGATGCCTTGCATGTAAGGGTTCAGCAAAAACAATTTGTGGACCATGGACAACCATTTCTTTTAACTGAACAGGAGGCAATTCTACTTTCTCTTTTTGTTCCTTCTGATCATCTTTTCTTCCTTTGAAAGACTTTTGAGTATCCATGAGAAAACTGGTTTTGTTTCTTCTGTAAGCCTCTAAGTATAGAAGCTTCAATTCATCAAAAGATTTACTTTTGAGTTGATGTTCTTTCATGTTCACTTCTCTTTTCAGATAAATCTTGAAGAACTTCTTCTGATCTGCTTCAGAATGTGGCATTTTAAATCCTTTCTTCTGATTTTTCTGAATCTACTGATAGACATCATCCAATGCCTCTTGATTGTATTTCTTGGTGATGAAATCATTGAGCTTGATTGTCATTTCATCTGAGCTAAGGGATTCATCACATACCAGAGTGTAAGCTTCACCTCTTACTATTGGATCAATGGAAATGATGTACTGCAACTGAGCATCGAACTTTTGTTGCAGCATTCTTGATTCTTCCTCAGCCCTTATGACTTCTTCTTCATGAAGTTGTTTGGACAATTTTTCATCTACAGCCAACTGTGCTTGCTCTTTCTACTTCATCTTTTTAGGCTTTGGTTCAGCTTCAACTAAGATTTTCTTGCCCTTGTCTTTTGGTGATGATACTGGACTTGGAGCTGCTGATTGTTCATCAGAAACAAGAAACCTCCCCTGAGGCTGTGCTCCTCTCTTTCTTTTGTAGGACACTTGATCAGAACCTTTTAAATTCATAGCTAATAACCTCTGAATCCCAGCAGGCTCTAGCTCTGTTTCAGCAGTATCTTGCTCTGCTTCAGCAGTATCTTGCTTTGCTTTAGCAGCATCTTTTTCAGTAGTATCTTTCAAGCTAACATGCTCTTTGTCTTGAATAGCAGGCTCTTCATCAATCACTGGAGCTCCTTCATGAAACTGAAATTGAATCTCTTCTTCATTTTTAGAACTACCCATCCTCCCCTTTTTGGAAGAGAGACCCAAACCCTCTGCATCTGAACTTGATGAACTAGAAACAACCAACTGAGATGTCCCTTTACCTTTCAACAATTTCACCTTCAACTCTAATTTCTCAACCCTCTTAATTAACTTGGTGTTGATCTCTGTAAAATGTTTGTTTTGACTTTCAAGTGAAGTTTGCAAGTGTTGCACTTGCTCCTTTAATTCCTTTATAGTCTGAGCATCTACACTTTGTTGTGGAGGAGATTGTGGTGGTGAGTTATGATGTGATAATGATGGTGATGTTGCAGATGGTGTTTGTGTTTGTTGATGATATGGTAATGGTACTGATGATGGTGGTGTGACTGATGGTACTGTTGCTGAGTGGGATGGTACTGGCGATGGATGTGGTGATGAATGATCAGATGATGTTGATGGTTCTTCAGAATGTTGTGGTAACATTTCCTCAAAAAGTGGTACTTCTTCTCCTTGAAAACCAATTTTCATGTTTGAAAACACCTTGTGTGTAAGTTTGGGAGTCTTAAAAGGTTTGTTTGGGGGAAGTAACAAATGTTTGGATTTGTTGATGAGGCACTGAATGAACCTTGGGTACATCAAAAACTTTGTTTCACTGTCCACATTTTTAACCATTCCTTCAAAAATATATTTTGAAAAGTTGAATTTCTTGTTTGTTACCAGACAAATGAGAGCTGCAGCCAAGTTACCACTAAATTGCTCCCATGAGGTTTTCTTTTGGCTTAAACAATAAAGGATGGTGTGAATCAAAAATCTCCATTGAGGGGTAAAATGCTTTTTAAGAAATGTAAGCTTTGTAGAAGTTACATTATACCCCATTATTGTCAAATTTTCAAATATTTTAGTATCAGGTAGTTGACTAATGCCATCTGAATCATCCAAACGAAGGTGTCTTCTAATGGATGATTCGGTAAAAGTCAATGTTCTACCATCCACTTTGACCATTAACTCCTGAATCCCATCCTCAAGAGTGTTAAGTTTAGCAGTTTGCCAAAATTGTTAAATTTGAGATTCAAAAATAGTGGGTTTCATTGTCATCAGACTTTTCCAGAAATGCTAATTGGTTGTGGCGTTTGACAAAACTTAGGCGAGCCATGATGAAAGGTTTGATGAAAATTTTGATTTTGATGGTGGGATTTTATTGTTGTACTGGTAGAAGATGAAAGGTAAGTGTGAATTGTGATAAGGATTGATTATGAGAAAAATGACTTTTGACCGACTATAAAAGATATGGATAAGTAATTGAAGAGGCGGTCAAAAAGATCTTTTATTATAATAACTATATCCTTAATTCGAGGAAAACATGATTAATTCACAAAAATACCCTTTAAAGACAACGGCTATATTTTAACCTGACAGACTCAACGGCTATGTAGCAGTACCATTTTACTCTACCAGTACTAAAATTTGAACTACCAGTACCTTGTTTTGAAATAAAACTTGGCAGTCCCTTTGAAATTTTAGAAAATATCCCTTATAGTTATTAGCAAACTATCAGCTATCAACGGATTTGATAAGTCTTTACCAAGAGCCGTTTGCTTTGGACTAGTCAGTTCGTTTAAGATTTTGAAACCAGGTGAACTGATTACCTTATAGTTTTTAGCAAACTATCAGCTATCAACGGATTTGAGAAGTCTTTACCAAGAGCCGTTTGCTTTGGACTAGCCAGTTCTTAAAGTTTTTGAAAAACTTGGTGAACTGATTACCATTTCCATATCCTGATTGTGTTAGCAAGTTTGAGTAACCTGAAATGGTTAGTTGTAAACCAAAAGAAACAGAGTGCAAGGCACTTGTTTTATAGCATTGTTAACATTTAAACATCAAGATGAGTAAAAACAGAGCAAACTTTGAACTAACAGTACCAATTTTGTACTGACAGTACCTTATGACTAACTAGCAGTACCAAGTTTAGAAGCCAGAACTTGTTTATTTATATACAAAACACATGTATTTTTTTTATTTTTTTTTATTTATTTTTTTTTTAAAGATTTATCATACCAATACCTGCTACCAGGTATTTAAACCTACCTAAATCAAAAGCTTTGGTGAGAAGGTCTGCAAAATTATTTTCAGAATCAATTTTGACAACCTGGATTAATCCTTTCTCATTGCAATCTCTTATGAAATGGTGTCTGATTTCAATGTGTTTTGTTTTTGAATGTTGAACTGGATTTTTAATGATACAAATAGTACTGCTGTTGTCAATGTAAATAATGGTGTTAAGAAAATTGTACCCATAGTCGAGCAATTGATTCTGGATCCAAAGAACTTGTCCACAACAACTTGTACTTGCAACATATTCTGCTTCAGTTGTAGAATTTGCCACCATTGTTTGCTTCTTGCATTGTCATGATATGAGTCTGCAGCCAAGAAATTGACATCCACCGGTTGTAGATTTTCTGTCTAAGGTTGCACCAGCATAGTCACTATCTGAATAAGCTACCAAATCAAAAGATGATTCCCTTGGATACCATAGACCCAACTTTGGCTGGCCCTTGAGGTATCTGAAGATTCTTTTGACTGCTGTGAGATGAGAAACTTTTGGATTGACTTGAAACCTTGCACATACACATACTGAGAACATGATATCTGGTCTTGATGATGTAAGGTACATTAGGGACCCAATCATTGATCTGTAGTTGTGCACATCAACATCTTCATCTTCAGCATCTTTGAGTAACCCCTTTTCTGGATCCATTGGAGTACTTGCAACCTTTGAATCTGCAAACCCAAATTTCCTTAGGATCTCTGCTACATACTTATCTTGGCTGATAAATATGCCTTCTTTTGATTGTTTCACTTGGAGACCCAGAAAGAAAGTAAGTTCCCCCATGGAACTCATTTCAAACTTACTATGCATAAGTTTTTCAAACTCTACACACAGTTCTTGATTTATGGATCCAAAGATAATGTCATCAACATAAATCTGCACCAGCAAGATATCTTTCTTGGTTCTTTTGATGAACAAAGTTGGATCAATCTTTCCTCTTTGAAATCCATTTTCCAATAAATAGAAAGCCAATGTTTCATACCATGCCCTGGGAGCTTGGTGTAGACCATAAAGAGCTTTGGTAACCTTGTACACCTTGTCTGGATATTCTGCATCAATGAAGCCTGGAGGTTGAGAAACATACACCTCTTCTTCAATAGTACCATATAAAAAGGCACTTTTGACATCCATTTGGTAGACAGTGAAGCCTATGAAAGAAGCATAGGCCAAGAATAGCCTAATTGCTTCAATTCTCGCAACTGGAGCAAAAACTTCTTCATAGTCCACTCCTTCTTCTTGAGTATACCCTTGGGCCACTAATCTGGCTTTGTTTTTTTATCACTATTCCCCTTTCATCTTTCTTATTTCTGAAAACCCATTTGGTTCCAATTGCCCTGTAACCTTTGGGCAAATCAACCAGTACCCAAACCTTCTGCAGTTTGAATTGAAGTAGCTCTTCTTGCATTGCTTCAACCCAGCTTTAGTCATCTAAGGCTTTTGTAATGTTTTTGGGTTCTACTTGATAGAGAAAGCATGAAAACAGGCATATGTGGGCAACTTGATGGTTCTTTTCTTCATACACAGCTAGGACAAACCCATCTTTGTCTGAAGATAAGACTTGAGTTCTTGTTTTAGCACCAGAATCAATGCTGCCAATCACATTATCAATGGAGTGATCTTTGAGAATTCTTGGGTTGTGTGTTGTAGGAACATCATAGGAAATTGGAAGATTTCCAATCCCTGCATCTTCTGGTAAGGAATCATCTGATAGAACATTTAATGGTTTAGCAGGACCAATTTGTGAACTGGCAGTACCATCTGTTGAACTGGCAGTACCATCTGTTGAATTGGCAGTACCATTTTCATTTTCAGAATTTTCTTGATTCCCTTGATCTTGAGTTCCATGATCATCTTCAACACCTTCATTTGAAGAATTTGAAGGCTCTCCAAGACTTGAAGATGAATCCAATCCTGTCCAAATTGGCAACAAGATGTAATCTTGATCCTCAGATATTTCAACATTGTCTTCATGACCTGCATTATCATTAGTATTTGTACTTGTGACATGCACATAATTCATAAATTCTGAAAGCTTATCAATGTCAAAACACCAATCTGGTCCAATGCCTGCAACATTTGGTAGTTTCTCTTGAAACTCTATGTGCAGGTTTTCTTCCACTAGCCTAGTGCATTTATTGTACACCCTATAGGCCTTACTTTGCAAAGAATACCCTATCATGTAGCCTTCATCAGCTTTTCCTTCAAACTTTCCTAGATGATCTTTGGTATTGAGAATAGTGACATGACATCCAAAAGGTCTCATAAAACTTAGAGATGGTGTTCTACCAAACAAAAGTTCATAAGGAGTCTTTCTATGAGGTTTAATCACAAGAACCCTATTCTGTACATAACAAGCAGTACCTACTGCTTCAGCCCAAAATGAAACAGGCAACTTAGAATCTACTAGCATTGTTCTAGCAGCCTCTATAAGTGTTCTATTTTTCCTTTCTGCTACTCCATTTTGCTGTGGGGTTCTAGCTACACTATATTCTCTTTTTATTCCTTTTTCTTTGCAAAAGACATCCATAACTCTATTCTTGAATTATGTCCCATTGTCACATCTAATTACTTTTACTTTCTTATCAATTTGGTTTTCTATTCCTGTAATGTAGGACTTAAGGATCTCACTTGTTTCATCCTTAGTTTTTAAAAAGAAAACCCAAGAGAATCTGCTGTAATCATCAGTAACAACAAGACAATATCTTTTACCATTCAAGCTATTCACAGAAGTAGGACCAAAAAGGTCCATATGAAGCATGTATAAAGCTTGAGAAATTGAGTTATGGGTCTTGGGCTTACAAGAAGCTCTATGTTGTTTGCCTTTTAGACAATCAACACAGGTTTGGTCATTTTGAAAAATCTTTTTGGGTAAACCTCTAACCAAATCCTATTTTGCAATTGTATTGATTGTTTTAAAGTTTACATGACCAAGTCTTCTATTCCAAAGCATAGATTCATCCAATGAGGCTTTTGATACTAGACAGGTTAAACTCTCTTTAGGAACAATGTTCTTTAAATCAACAATGTACATATTGTTCTTTCTAGGGATTTTAAGAAGAATCTGACTTTCATCGGGAATTTTAAAATCAGGAGAAAGTACAATGCATTCAGTGTCAGTAAAAAGAACTTTGTTCTTTGTGTCACACATTTGTGAGACACTTAAGAGATTAAACTGTAGTTCTTTCACAAAGTACACATTTTCAAAATCTAATTTACTGGTTTTAATTGTACCTTTACCAGTAATCTTTCCTTTGATTCCTCCCCCAAAGGTAACATATCCTCCATCAAATGATTTGAAGTCTGTGAGGTAAGACATGTTGCCTGTCATGTGCCTTGAACATCCACTATCTACATATCCTTGATCTACAATATCATTTGAATGTTCCTGCACATGTATACACATATTAGTTTCCTTGGGGTACCCAAGTTATGACTGACTTGGGTTTGCCTCGTGCATCAATGTAATCAAACCTTTTTAGGACTGCTGATGCACCATTTGGTTGGAGTGGTCTCCAAATCCAATATGCTGAGGACTTAACAGCATTTTCATTTTTGACATATTTTGTGGTTTTTGGTCTAACAGTACCAAATTTGGCAGTACCAATTGGTCTACCATTTGGTCTAGCAGGACCATATGGTCTAGCAGGACCTTTTGGTTTTGGTCTCCAGTCATGAGATTTATCCACAAAATTTCTTTCAATATGACTTTTCACAACTTTTGGTGCATGTTTAAAAGTATTTCTTGCACCCTTAGTAGTGAATTTTGGGTAAACAGGCTCATTTGTTCTAACAGTATGATTGACTTTTGGTGTGTTAGATTTCACAAAACCTTTTCTGGGGTTTGTTTTACTTGTTTTAGACCTTGATGTACTCCCAGAAACCCAATTGTTACAATATGCATGAGTATGATTAAAACTACCACAGTAATAGCATGCCTTATTGTACAAAACAAAGTTATCACCAAGTAGATGTGACTTAAGATTGTTCCAATTTCTCTGACTACCTCTAGGTTTGCTATTACATTTAGCACAACATTCAACTGTTTTTAGAACAACTTTAGTCTTTGTGATACTTTCTACACTTTTAGGACTGCTTGGCCCTACTTTGATTCCTTTCTTAGAAACATTCTCTTTTCCACTGTCATCAGATGTACAACCTTCAATAGATGTAACATCTGAGCTCTTATCAGTGAGCACCTTTTCTTTGGAGAGAGAAGTATTACTTGTACTCTCAAAAGGTTCACTATTTTCTACAGGTTTTACTTTTTCTAGTGGTTTATTTGTGAGTTCATGTAAACCTGATTCAGCAAGATCTAAACCTGGGGGACAAGGAATTCCTCTGTAAGGAGGTGGACATGTGTTGTATCCAATCCCAGATTTGATTTTCTTGTTCATTTGATTTTCAACTATACTTTTAGTACATGCAGAAGCATTTTCTAATGTTGTAACAGTTAGTTGAATATTATCTTTTGCTTGTTTCACTTTAGCAAACTCAGTTCTTAACAGGTTTATTTCAGCATCTTGAAGAAATATGTCTCTATTAAGAATAGCTTTTATGTCAGAAAATGCGAGTTCATTTTCTCTAAAGTGAATTATCTGTTTTTCAAGTTTGGACATACCACACTTATGATTAACTAGATCTTGATAGGTTTTTCTTTGTTCTTCTTTCAGTTCATCATAAAGTTTTCTTAAGATTTCTAGTTCTTTAAAAACTTCACAAGTAGCAGAACATTTAGTAATTTGTACCTCAGGATTGGAGAGAGCCATTAAATCCATTTCATTTGAGGATGACTCTTCTTCACCCATAAAGCTCCAATCAAAACCCAGCCCATCAATAGCTACCATAGCTTTTGTTTCAGTGATGTCCACTTCTTTGCTCTTGTTCTCATTGTTTCCCCTGTTCTTGTTCTCAAAACCTCTTCCCTTATCACCCTGCTTCTTTGGTCTTCTACATTCTCTTGAGTAGTGACCCTTCATGTGGCAGTTGTAGCACTCCACTTTAGACTTTTCATACCCAGCAGGTTCATTGCCATTGATGACAATCTTCTTTCCAGTCCTCATCAAATATTTCTTAGCCCTCATGCTAAGAAGTGAAAGCTGCCATTTTATGTCCATTTCTTCAAGATCATCATCACTGATCTCTTGAAGATCTTCAAAGGTCAATGTGGAACCATTGTGTTGTGATGTTAGAAAAGCACAACCAACTGTTTCATCTAAAATGGTTTTGGTACTGCTGGAAGTACTGGCAGTACCAAAATTTGTGTTGGCAGTACCTTCTTCTCTACCATCTTCTTCATCAACTTTCTTGGAAGGACCATGAAATGACATAAATGCCATATTTCCTGAGCTTGAGCTAGTAGACTTCTTTAGTTCATGCTCTACTATTTTAAAGTTGCTGTAAAGATCATTGAGACTCATGGAATCAATATCTGGTTTGTTTTTCCAGACAATGACATGCATGGCCCATTCAGAGTGTAGACTTCTAAGAAATTTGGAGTTTAAGTCTTCTTGAGATATTATCACTTCATGAATGGCTAACTGACTAGAAAGCTTTTGTAGTCTATTGAACATGCTGTCCAAAGACTCATTTGATGTGGATGAAAAGTTTTCAAACTGTTGTTTTAAAAGTGTTTTCTGGGTTTTCTTGGTGGCATCATTACCACCAAATCTAGCCACAATATCTTGAAAAAGGGTTTTAGCACACTTTTATTTGTTAAAGACTAGAAGCTGGTCATTTGGAATAGACATGAGAAGCATACTCCTGGCTTTAAGATCATTTCTCTTTTGAATTCTTTCTTCAGCAGTTATTGGGTTTACTTGCACAGTTGTGACAAGTGCATCATTTACTGTGGAGGTGGTGGTTGCTGGTTTAAATGAGTTTCCTTCTTCAATAATCTCCCAAAGTGCATAGTCTTGCACTTGGAAGTATTGTTCAACCCTCAGTCTCCACATTTCAAACTCATTCTGTTTGAGTAATGGAAGTTTTGCAGCCACATTGGTTTGAATGTGCTCAACATCCATTTTTGCTTTGTTCTTTTATGTCGTAAATATCAGCCTCGCTCTGATACCACTTATGGGAAGGGATTCGTTCAAACACTTGGGATGTTAATCTTAGTAATGTGTTTGGGATATTTATGAATGGATGTGATCTAGCATGCGGAATCTACTAAAACACACTAAAGGAACAAAGGTGGTGAGTAAGTAAAAGAGAATGAGCACAACAAGAATAACACAAAATGATTCAAAATTATTGATGAAATAATGCGGGTGATCTAAACTATCACCAGAATTACAAGTGTAACCTTGAATCTTTGATACGTGAAAAGGTTAAAGATGGAAGTTATGCATGGGAAAGCTATGAAAGCTATAAGAAAAGATATATCTAAGATGTTGTCTTAAGGGTTCCTTTTATAGCATAAGGAGCCCTTATTACAAGTGGTCAAGTTGCTTAATATAATATAATAGAGGCTTATCTTATCCTAATATTACACCTTTCAAGGTAAAACACTCCATTATATCTACTGAGTCTTCTGTACTACTTCTACTAAACGTATAACTTTGTACAAAGACTAATAATACAAGTAAATATCTCTAATTAAAATATAGCAACTTGTCGTGAAAACTGGCAGGACCTTCTTTAACTAGCAGTATCTTCTTACCCAGAAGGTACTGTTAGTATATCTTCAACATCAGCAGAAAATGAGGAGGCAGGCTTAACTATCTCTAGCAGGCTCTTCTGGAAGACTCTTTACTCTGTGCATTTTATTCCCAACAACAACTAACTACTCCACACCTATCTTCTTCACACCAATCTAGTTCCTAACTTTTCTTCTTCACACCAAGCTACTAACTAATCACACACTCTATATCTAGCACAACTATCTACAATCAAATATTCACAACAATCTTCACAAAGAATAATGTAAATGATCTTTGATGATGCACCAACAACTTGGATGTGGAGATCACAACAAGTTGTAATACTTCTTGTCTTGGGGGATAGAAGTATTCTTCTCTTGCACTTGAGAGGATGAAGTTTGGATCACTTTGAAACAAAGAATTACACACTTATGATCAAAGGATAAGAGAATAGAGAAATGGATCTAGATCAAAAAGTTTAGAAGTGCAAAAGGTGAGAAAATTCTGAGGAGTGAACCAGCATTTATAGGGGAGAAAAATAATGTTCTGGAGCGTGGCCGGTCCCCTTAATGATTAAGGGGCCGCCTAAGGAATTAAGGGGGCCGCCCCTTCAGAACGTTGGTTTTTCTTGTCTTTTAGTGGGGAATATTTTTCTGGATAGAATTTGCCATTTTTTGTTGAAAATTTGAAATCATATGTTTATAATAATTAAACATATTCTTTTAATTCCAAAAGTAATTTTGTAAAAGATATAAGATGTTTAATACATTTTATAAAAATTCAAGTGATTAGAAAAATTTCCTTTGATCATGAAATGTAATAAACCTTTTGTTTGTTCATACCTTAAGTGATATGGAATCAAAGACAAGTATTAAGCACTAAAAACTTGTTTACGTCATAAGTTTTAGATTAATGAGTTTATGCTTTGTAATCATCAAAACATACAGACATTGTTAATTATGCTAACAATGTTTTAAGACATTATTTATGTCAACACATGCTTCTAAGAACCATGAATGACAATTTTTATCAGCTTTCAAATATAATTACTATACTAGAATTTGATCAAGTTAAGGCACCTTACAAGTTTCATCTCAAATTAACACAAATAGTAATGACACTTCGTATAATTTCTAATAAACCACCAACTTATTGTAACGAATTTAAAATACGACCACCCTTGCTCCCCAATCATCACGAAACATGTGTCAACTATCAGGAATAATCTCACACATCAAGAGTCTCGATTGGGCATGGTGAGAGGTGACATGCATTCATTTCAATCCATCGCTCCATCTCTTGATCTCATCTTGATATCACCCTCCAAAAACCCACTATATAACTCATACATGTAAGATAACAACTTACTCACACCTTCACCTTCCTCACTTGCTACTCCCTCAGATGTAACCTAGAAACCATAGGCAAGATTCTCACGCCACCTCCAACCATCTCCAATCGAAGAACATGCAAACATCCTATACCTGCTCCTTATCACATTCCAGATTGAGTATATAAAGGCTCATGCTAATCGACTTTCACACTACAACTCTCATCACATTTACATACTTGTAATTTTACTGTCAAACCAAGGTGGAAAAGAAAGCAAGACGGTGGAAAATTGGAACTAATATTGGTTCATGAATGAGCCTTAACCGAGCTATACACCATCACTCTTCCACATCCCTCACTGCCCTTGAACCAAACTTAAACATAAAATATTGCTTTTGTTGTTGCTGTCGAGAAGAAAGAAAGAAGAAGAAGGAACCATGCAACATAAATTATTTTCATACGTACCCACATACACTTTCACATTCATAAAGCTTGGTTCATAAATTCCTAGCCTCCTGTGGTGAGTACGAGCAGAAAACTAGACGAAATCAAGGAGTGTAGCTCGACTGTTAAGACAAAAGAGTGTTGGTCTTGGTTCGTTGTTGGAGTCTCGTGCGAACCACGTCGTCTCTTTTTCTGACCCTTGACCGTATCTAGTATCCTCCGCACCCATAGGGGTGTTGTAAGTCTCTTCTACTCTCTTCATACGTATATAATCACTCTAGCTTGCACCCTTAATTTACGAACTCTCGTAATCATTTTTGGATATAAATGTGGCATCATGTTTTGTGGTAAGGCTATGCATAAAATGGTACAATAACATGGAACTATTAATCACACATGACAAGTTTTTATAAAACATTTTAAAGTTTGCATGAACTAATTTGAATAATAATTGTCATTTGAGAAAATGAAAACAGCGACTAACCCCTCTAGGATCGGGCTCATATTTTTTCAATTTTGACATATAACCATACGGGCAAGAGGCTCAGTTCGATTCTTCATAAGATAGACTAACAAACTATGTAAATAAGCTACCTTGATAAGCTCACATGATACGTTTCTAAAACTCAAAGCTAAGCACTCTCAACCATCTGTAAACTTATATAATTCTCAACCTTATTCCCTTTTGGGTTGCTGTCTTTTCATAAATGTTTACTAGAGAACTTGGTATTACAAAGACTATTTAAAAACCTTACTACTTGAAAGTATGAACATATAAATTCATACTTGAAACACTTCTTTTCAATAGATGGCTTGATTATACTTAAAACTTGAGTAGCAATTATATTAAAACATTTAACACACTTAAACGCAAATATAAGACATAGAAAATATATCATGATTGCATGAGGAATACATTAATACAACAAATAAATGAGACTAAGAACGAAACCTATATACGTACAACACATCAAACGTAAAAGGAAATCAATGACAAGAAATAAACAGATGCAAACCTCCCTTAAATAAACTAAGTTGCTATGTATAACACAAAAAGAGCCTTAGCATAGATGGTTGAGGCACTTGGCTATTGAACTTGAGGTCAGGGGGTTCGAACCCTGTCCTCGTCTTTTTATTGATATTTTATAACATTACTACTTTATTAAAATTTACACATTTAACCCCCGACTTCTAACAACTTGCCATTTTTCTTAAAACTCTTATAAGTTTTGAAAACTTTTTCTTGCATTTTAAACCTCTAATTTTAATTCACTTCTTTTATAAATACTTTTACAAGCTAATCAAGCTACGTTAATTTTACCACTTTCCGTGTAGATAAGTATGTTTAACACTGATTTTATTTGGTAACCACATTGGGGTAAACAATAAGCTATATATATTGGTCCTAATAGATTATCACGAATTTACTAAATATATACTTTATATATTTTCACACCTCGAAACCTAACAAAAATGCTAAATATAAAACGACGTATATAGAAACCTACATTTGAGGAGATAATGAAATAATAATCTTGAATAACTATATATTTCTGAATATATATATAATTTATAACATAAATTATATAACTTGACGTTATTATCGGATAACTTGAACACACGTTAAGAAATGATTATACATACAATAAAACTCATCGGTTCACTTAACCAGGCATAAACATGCAATTACTATAATCATTCACCAACTTTTGATACATATCATTTATTTATAACGAGAAATATGTAAACACTAAACGATACTTATACATAAAGACAAGTTATATTGTATATAACTTGCTCTTGAACTATTAAGCGTTTTGCCACGCAAGCCACCTCTGCCACAAAAGTCATTTTGTCATCGAACACTATTCAAATCACGATTCTCGATAAGTCGAACTTATCTCAGGACTTCCATACCATTCAGGTTATCTTTGAAGTCATTTCCATTCTACCTCTGACATTACGTTATCTATGCCGATCATAACTCTCAGGTGAGTCATAGCCCTTACTCTTACTTGTTTTACAATGGTTTATAAACGTTTTTGGGGGAGATACATGCTTAACTACTGTTTTTACTTTTACAAGTATTCATTAACTAAATACATGACTGTATTTCATATAAACTTTACTGGTTTACACATTTTTATATCTCATAAGGAAATACCTGCTATAGACATGATTACAAGTGACTGTTCGACGATATGCTATTGATGAGTGCACAAACACTCATCATTTTTGGTCAAATCTGAACTGCAAAACATACAAAAACACTTAGAAATGCATCAAAATACTAAAAATATTTCAAAATTGTGTTTTATATGTTTTAGATGCAAAATGAGCAAAAACAGATGGAAAACGTTTGAAGTTTGCAAAATTGGCAGTTTCAGTCCCCCAACTTTCAAAAATTGGCAAAAATAGTCCCTGAGCACTTATTTGGAAAGAAAAGTCACCAAAGGTCATTTTGAAATCATAAATTGTCATATTTAGTCCTTTGGTGAAAAATTGGAAAAGTTTTGAAAATTACAAGTTCAGTCCCTGGAGTTTCAGATTTTAGCAGATTAAGTCCCTGGTGGGATATTTTTGAAAGAAAATTCATTCTTGGACCTTGGGAAATCAAAAGTTATCAAAATGGGTCCCTGGGTGAAAGTTTTGAAAAGTTTACATGTTTGGTCCCCGTAATTTAGAAATTTGCATAATTGATCCCCGGGAATTTCAAAAGTGGAAAAATTACATTTATGGCCCATGAGAATTCAAAGCTTGGCAAAGTAGGTCCTTGTGAAAACTTGGAACAGTTGGCAAAACTACCCCTGAACTTTCAGCTTGTTACACATATGGTCCTTGTGGTATTTTTATGTTACAAAATAAATGGACCCTTTGTTTAACGTAACCCAAAATCAACACCGCTTATTACTCCAAAGCCCACACCTTATCCAACTCCAAAAGCCCACCTCCACAAACAATATTACTCCTCCCTGTTTTTTTTATTATACCCAACCAGGGTTTGACCCTATTTTGACCTCCACCTCACCTCCTTTTTCCCTCCCCCTAGCCTGCCAAAACCTGCAACCCAACACCATCATCACAAACCCACCCCCTCTCCTGCCACACTCAATACTAGCCACCCTCTAATACCTTTCCACCACTAAAAACCAAAACCTATCCTCCTACCACAAGTTATGTCTGCCAAATGGATTAATACTACTTTTGCCCGCCAAAACATAATCAACGGCCAAGATATAAAGAGCCAAACCAATGGATGGGATTTGATGGATTGAAGCTCAGGGAACAAAACAAGAAAGAAGAAACCCTAGTTTTATTTTTTTAGTATAAATAAGACATTTTGTAGCCAAAGATTGGCAGTGAGGTTTTTAGTAGTAGGTAGTAATTCTAATGTAATTTTAGTTTTAGAAAGTTTAGTTTTAAGTTTTCTGCAAATGCCTTGTACTAATTATTTTTAAATCAATGCAAGTTTTATTTTTACCAACTGCTTATCTGTTTCTGCTTTTCAAACTGCTTATCTTCTGCTTAATTCCTCTTAGAACAGATTAATTATGCTTTGAAAATGTTAGTATGCTAACTTATGAGTTGTAGTTCAAATCCTTGTTGTTATTGTTTTCACTTAGCCTTCATCAGCTTATTAGGAACTACTTATCCTTACAGCTTATTTATTGCCCATTATAGTTTATTTACTCTGAATCTAGTGTATTATGTCATTTGAATTCCAACTTTCAGCATAAAATCTGTTTTCTCTATTGAAATCACCAACAGACACCACTGTAAGGGGTGTTTGGCATTTCCTAGTTTGCTGATTCACTGCTTGTCTCAGAAGTGGTAATTAGCTTAGACTTACTACTTAGGTTGTATTAGGGGTAAACAAACACAAATTGGTAGGATAGTTCATGAAAAGGTCAAAGTTACAAGCCTAAGCTTCCACAGCTTATTTGTTGGGGATTAGGGAGGCTAAGTCTTTAATGTGAGTTTAGATTCAGTTAAGTTAGCTTAAGTTAGTTTCATTTAAGTTTGGTTTAACAATTTTAATCACCTAAGCTTAGTAGAAACTTCACAAAAGTCAATTTAGTCATTTTCCTTAAAAAGTCAAATTGCCTTATGCAGAAAATCCTAAATATTGCATCAATTGTTGTGATTTTTGTACTTATAGTTAGGACTTGGAACTTTAACATGTTGTTGTCCACCACCTAGACTACAGAACCCCACCATTAGCTTAATTTTAGGAATTCTCTTAATAGCTTTTTAGATGGCCTGTTTAGGGCTGCAGGACAACGCTCATGCCCTGCACCACAGTTGGTGAATTTTTCTCATAGCCACATAATTTTCAGTAGTTGATGTTTGTGCTTGATAATTGTTGATTTGGGAAGCCACCTAGGATGTATTGTTAGCTGTATTCATAATTTTCCCTTAATTGCTTATTTGACTTCTTATTTTGCTCACTTTAGTTGCTTCTTGATCCCTTGTTTCTGAGTGTACATCTGTGGCACTGAGCTTGTTGATTCTTGTTCATGCTTGATCATAGCTTGTTGGATCATAGTCATTAGTTATATTTTCATCATTTATGATTGTGCTTGTAAGTGTTTGGACTGGTGTTGGCTTATTTACTTAATTGCTTTAACTGCTTATTGCATCAAACTCACTTATGCCCTATCATCATGAACTGTTGAGAGTGTTAGCTTGCATAAGCTTGAGCTTTGTTTAAATTTTAGTTTACTTTAATTCATTTGAGGTCATTTAAGCTTTTCTACCCTAATCTCTAGGTGTGTGAGCTTATTGGAATGTCCATTTGCTATTAGCTGATTAGCTGTTTGGTTTTGAGAGTCTGTGGTCATCAAGCTCAATTCACAGGCTCATTGTGAGCTCCTCAGTGGGTCCCAACCTGAGACCCTTGGTTTTTTGGATAGCCATCCAACCCAACTAAACCATTCCAGGCTTATTTTGGATTCACTAGCTTATTTGATAAGCTTGTAGTGGTCTGCAAGTAGCCCTTGGACCTGCTCATTTCAATGCTTAGAACTTTGCTTATTTCCTAGTTTCAGCCTAATCTTAGTGCTTATTTGGGTAATCTAAGTTGTTCTAAGCTCACTTAAGTTGTTGGAACTGATTCTGAGTTTTTGGCCATTTTTCTTGATAAGTGCTTATTTATAAGTGCTTATTTTGTTTTGCTTTTTACTCATTCTGCTTATTTTAGAATTTTATTTTTCTTAGGTTCTTAATTGTATTTTAGAATTTTCCAAAAAGTTTCAGATTTTTCTTTGCCTTTTTAGTATTTTTAATAAATCAAAAGTAGTTTTAGTAATTAATAAATATTAATTAATTAATAATAATTAGATAAAAAGTAGGAAAAATATATTTTTAGTTTTAAAATTACTTTTATATTATTTTAGAATTTTTAGAATTAAAATTTCATTTTTCTAGCTTAATTTCATAATTAGTGTAATTTAAATATTATTAATTAAATAGTAATTAATTAATAGTAATTAATTAAATAGTGTAAAAATTATTTTTCTTTTTCTAAAAATTTTCTTTTATCATTAGGATTGTAAAAATGTAATTTTCACATCCGTAGGTATTTTATTTCACAAAAAATCGCGTTTTATTTCGTACGTCAACGTAAACTTTAATTCAAACGAACGCGCTTTTAGACTTAGCTCACGTTTTTAGGTTATCTAATCATCATTAAATGTTAATATAGTGTTTCTAAGTTATTTTCATTCCTCATCTCATAGCGTAATCATTCACAACCCCTTTCTGTCCAAATTCACCTGATCACAAACCCGTTTGATAACCATCACACCTCGTCGGGACATAACGACCCGGGGAAACCACTATACTTCCGCGGAGCATTGAGCCTAAGGAGTTTGACTGAATTGACCACATCTGTGGTTGACTGCTTTTGCCTCAATCAAATTTTGGCGCCGCTGCCGGGGAGGTGTGCGCGCTATTTTAAATGGTTTTTCTGATTAGTGATTTTGGAATTCGTTCCATTGTACATTTATCCATCCTTTGTTCATATTTTCTTATTTTCAAAACAAAACTGTTCCCGAAAACATTTTAAACCAAGTTTTCAATGAACACAAAAACATTTTCTTTATCATTTGTACAAAATGTTTATCCAAAAACCCAAAAATATTCACCTTTACCCTCTCACATCTTTGATTCTTCATTCCTTACCCTCTGTAAACCTTTGATTCTTTCACATGTCGTATCCACACCATTGCGGTTGCCAATGGTGTGGTGGTCCTCATAATGGTGGGAATTGTCCCGGCTGTAGCATGGTAGAGTCAGGAGATGGGTCTGTCTATAACCAAGCTCCATATCCTTACCATGATACATTTGAGTCATCCTACCAGCCACCACATCATGAGATACTGACATATCTGTGTGAGTTTTGTGGTGGTCCTCACCAAGGATTTGAGTGTCAAGCCGGAAACGCGTTTGTCTATGAACAGTTTTTCGGTGATACTCAGAACTTTGGTTATGACCAATACCCATATGATTCACCAGTCCAGACTCAACAGTTTTACTGTTGTGATTACTGTGGAGGTCCACACTTCAGCTCAGATTGTCAAACGGGAAATCCATATCCTTGTGATAATTTTGACACACCTTATTACGACCAACCTCCACAGTACGATATGAATCAAGCACTTCTTCCAGAAATGCAAAATATGATGAAAATCGTTGATGAGCTTAAGGGTTTAGTCAAAGACTTTTCCCAAAGACATACTCATCAAAAATCCATGGAAGAATTGCTAGCTGAAGAGCAGGCTGCTAGAATAAATGCCCAAGATGCCTATGAAAAATCTATTCGGGAATCAATTGCAAGAGAAAAAGCAGCCAAGTCTAGCTCTTTGTTCCGTTTCATTCCTGATGACAGTGATGATGAGGATACACTTGACATCCTTGAATTTTATAAAACTTCATCAAGTTCATCAGTTGATATCCCAGCAGTTGAGATTCCATCTCAAACAACTGCTATCACACCCGAGGTTCCCACTCATTTTCTGAGCATGGGGGACGAGCATCTTGACACTATTCCTGCAAAGGAATCGGACGAATTCATAAAGTCTAGTGCTGAGATCCTTGTCCCAATCCCGAGAGAGTCACAGGGAACTCTTGAGCGTATGTGTGATATTCCTTCCCCTCTTGAGTGTTCAAACGATCATTTTGAGACTTTCTCGGATTTTAATGATGATTGTACATCTCATGGAGACATTGAGTATATTGAGGCATCACTCCCTCAGTCTGATGCTGATCCTCTTCTTATGGCGTTCGCCGATGAACTTACTCACATCAATCCACTTCCAACGGGAAGTGATGATGGTCTCCTTGACTTCGAATCCGATCTGGGAGAAATTGAAAGTCTCCTATATCATGATCCACCACTCACTTCTTATCCAAACAGTCCAATAGAGAATGTTAATCTCTTTGTTCCCGAAACATTCAATACTACTCTCACCAATCCTCTATTTGAATTCGAATCTGAATTCACTTTGATTTCTGATAATCCACTCTTTGATATTCAGAACGAGGATAGTGATGAGTTTATATCGGAACATGAATTCACAAATTCACATCTTGTGAATAATTCTCTTCATGAGGAGTTCTCCGGTGAACTCACTCATCATATCATGACTCTTCCGGAGTTTGATATCCCGGGGGAGATGCACTCAATCATGAGAATTTGCAAATTCCCACCCACCCTCCCGGGATGTTTACGAGCTTAACCCTTGAAATCCAAATTCAGGCTAATGAGCCTGCTCTCGAGGAAGAAGATCAAATCATGATTTTCATCATGGTTTTCTTCCATTTCTTCACCTACAAGATGACTTCTCTTGTTCTTCACTCCTTCGGGAATGAGGACACCATCTTTGACCCCGGCATTTTCATGTATCATTATCTTGAGCAGATACTTATCTCCTCGGTGTGGAACTTTCACGTGCTTCAAATGTTTGTCCAAACATCTTGAATGAAAGTCCGATTGAGATTGTTTCTTCCACATCATGCTTCCCCAAGGACAAATGAATTCGGGGTCGAGTCAAGCTAGCGACTCGGTAAACAAAAATAGTAGCATGCTTATAGGGTTTTCACCCTAAGTGTGGGGGAGTTACCCATGCTATGGTTACAAAGAAAGTGAAAAACAAAATGGTGTTTTCCACATTTAGCTTGTAATGTTGCCCTTTTACGTTCAAAGAGTCGGCATAATAGCCGGGACTTTGAATATTGAGGACAATATTCATCCTAAGTGTGGGGGGGGGGGGGGGGGGTATTTCGCTATTCTAGCGAATTTTATCACATTTTACTATCTAATACCCCCATTTTTGACCAAAATTTTTAAAAAATTTTCACTAAAGTTCAAAATTTTTGTGGTTATCAGTCCGCCTTGTCTAACCGACAAAAGGATTGGCTAGTCCAGGAGCAAACGGCTCTTGGTAAAGACATCTCAAATCCGTTGATGGCTTGCAATTTGCCCAAAATTGTATGGTAAATCAACTCGCCATATCCTATAAAGCGAATGAGTTGGCTAGCCCGCAAGATTATGGCTTGTGGTAAAGGCAGTGGAAAATCCATAATTGGTAATCAGCTCACCAAGATGTTGACTATTCCATCAAGAGTTGGCTAGTCCAGAAGCAAACGGCTTTTGGTAAAGACTAATCAAATCCGTTGACTGCTGGTGGTTTGCTCAAAATCACACGGTTATCAGGTGTGCCACAGTTCTTACATCTGGCTACTCCAGAAGTGATGGCTTTTGGTAAAGAGTTTAAAATCCATCAAGTTTTCAAAACAGTTTATTGCTAGGGACTAGCAATATTTTAGTGTGGGGGATTGATGAGTGCTCAAACACTCATCATTTTTGGTCAAATCTGAACTGCAAAACATACAAAAACACTCAGAAATGCATCAAAATACTAAAAATATTTCAAAATTGTGTTTTATATGTTTTAGATGCAAAATGAGCAAAAACATATGGAAAACGTTCGAAGTTTGCAAAATTGGCAGTTTCAGTCCCCCAACTTTCAAAAATTGGCAAAAATAGTCCCTGAGCACTTATTTGGAAAGAAAAGTAACCAAAGGTCATTTTGAAATCATAAATTGTCATATTTAGTCCTTTGGTGAAAAATTGGAAAAGTTTTGAAAATTACAAGTTCAATCCCTAGAGTTTCAGATTTTGGCAGATTTAGTCCCTGGTGGGATATTTTTGAAAGAAAATTCATTCTTGGACCTTGGGAAATCAAAATTTATCAAAATGGGTCCCTGGGTGAAAGTTTTGAAAAGTTTACATGTTTGGTCCCCGTAATTTGGAAATTTGCATAATTGATCCCCGGGAATTTCAAAAGTGGAAAAATTGCATTTATGGCCCATGAGAATTCAAAGCTTGGCAAAGTAAGTCCTTGTGAAAACTTGGAACAGTTGGCAAAACTACCCCTGAACTTTCAGCTTGTTACACATATGGTCCTTGTGGTATTTTTATGTTACAAAATAAATGGACCCTTTGTTTAACCTAACCCAAAATCAACACCCCTTATTACTCCAAAGCCCACACCTTATCCAACTCCCCCCAGGCCCAATCAACTCCAAAAGCCTACCTCCACAAACAATATTACTCCTCCCCGTTTTTTTTTTTTATTGTACCCACCCAGGGTTTGACCCTATTTTGACCTCCACCTCACCTCATTTTTCCCTCCCCCTAGCCTGCCAAAACCTGCAACCCAACACCATCATCACAAACCCACCCCCTCTCCTGCCACACTCAATACTAGCCACCCTCTAATACCTTTCCACCACTAAAAACCAAAACCTATCCTCCTACCACAAGTTATGTCTGCCAAATGGATTAATACTACTTTTGTGTTGGGTCTGAAACTGCTGCTGAGTAAAACTGCTGCTGAGTGAAACTGCTGCTAGTGGTAATGATTCTGCTGCTAAGGTCAAAGTGCTGCTGAGGATAAATACTGCTGACAGAATCTGCTGCTAATATGATAAGGATGTATACGGTTTAGATAAATATAGAATAGATTGTGTAAATATTATATTTATCTAGAATATATGTATCTTGTAGAGAAAGGTATTGTAAACCTAGTAGGACTCCTTAGTCTATAAAAGGAGGATCCTAGGGTTAGTTTATGTACGTGTTATTATTCACTTCAAGGTTGTAAAACCCTAGCATTGTTGAGTGCTCGTATTAATAATATTGAAGTGTTGAAAGAGAATCATAAGTCTTCTTAAGTTAAGCTTTTATATTCCGCGTATTAGCTTAAGTATTCATTCAAGTTAACTTCTATATAAGATCGTTTAAGCTCAACTGGGATCAACAAGTGGTATCAGAGCTTGTGATCTAGAAGTTATAATCAAGAAGATTTTGTTTCTTTAAAGTTTGCTGTTCCAAATCGTTTGCTTAAGATGGGTGATGAAACTCATATGGTGACTGCTTCAAGGGTACCTATGCTCAATCCTTCTGAGTATGAGCTATAGAAGAGGAGGATCAGACAATACATTCGCATGATTGACTTCAACATGTGGAATGTGATTGTTAATGGTGATTCTGAACCAGAGAAGAGTGCTGATGGTAAGGAGATACCAATCAAGTCTGCTGAAGCTAATGCAACTAGGAAGCTGGAAATCAAGGCTCATAGTATTCTCTTAATGGGAATACCTAATGAATTTCAAATGGACTTTGATGATTGTGAAACAGGAAAAGCATTGATGGATGCTGTGGAATTCAGGTTTGGAGGGAATGATGCTACTAAGAAATCCAGGAAGAACATGTTGAAGCATCAGTTTGAAAACTTTACTTCTGAATCTGGAGAAAAGATAATTGGCACATACAACAGGCTAAATCAACTAGTTAGTCATCTAAAGCTTGTTGGTTATGTTGTTCCACAGGAAGATGTGAATCTCAAGTTCCTAAGAAGTCTTGCACCTGAATGGAGTATGCATACAGTGGTGTGGAGGAATAAGCCTGACTTTGAAACAATGAAGTTAGAGAGCCTCTACAACAATTTAAGGGTGTATGAATCTGAATTGTCTACTTCTTCTAATTCATCTTCTAGTGCACAAAATCTTGCTTTTGTGTCTTCAAAATCCAAAGAGACTCAAGAATCTCACTCTACTGCTTATGGAGTCTCTACTGCTGATGGATCTGCTGCTGGTTCAAATGACAAGATTTCTACCAGTGATGTTGCTTTATGTGCATTCTTGGCTGAGCTTACTACTACCATAAGGTCACATGTCATAAATCAAGATATGGATCATATTGATCCAGATGATCTTGAAGAAATTGATCTCAAATGGCAAATGGCAATGTTGACTTTAAGAGCAAGAAAGTTCTGGAAAAAGACTGGAAGAGAAGTTAAATACAAGGCTAAGGACAGTCCAGGCTTTGACAAATCAAAGATAGAATGCTACAACTGCAACAGGAAGGGACATTTTGCTAGAGAGTGTAGATCTCCAAAGAAGAATGTTGATGTTCCAAAGAAGACTGAAGAATCAAAGTCTGCAATGGTAGCTTGTGATGGGCTGGGAGATTATGACTGGAGTGATATGGCAGAAGAAGAACCAAATTTCTCTTTGGTTGCTGCTGTTCAACCCAAAGTGCATAACTTTGCACTTATGGCATATGGTTCATCATCAGGATCTGACTCTAAGGTATCTAATGACTCTGAATCATCTGGTTGTTCTTTTAAATCTTGTTCTGACACTATTGAAGTACTTAAGGCTAGGAATGAGAGTTTAAATAGAGAAGTTAAACACCTAAAACTTGATAACTTAGGTTACAAAGTAGGTATTCAAAATGTTGAGAGGAGGTTAG
Source organism: Artemisia argyi (assembly GCA_030686995.1). Classification (NCBI taxonomy): domain Eukaryota; kingdom Viridiplantae; phylum Streptophyta; class Magnoliopsida; order Asterales; family Asteraceae; genus Artemisia; species Artemisia argyi. The sequence continues at coordinate 144,182,229 of CM060678.1, read as the reverse complement.
AATATCTCAAAGAGTGTGAAAAAGAATATGTAGATCAACTTAATCTAAGAGATATAGAAATTTTTAAGAAAAACAGTGAAGTAGAAGTTCTTAAAAATAAGTTGGTAGAAGCAGAAAAAGAAAAAGAGGAAGCTCTTGCTGAAAAGGATAAACATGTAGTAAGAGTACAAAAACAACAATTTGCTTCTGATATGGTTCATAAATCTATTGAGAATAATTTGATGAGAAAAGGTAGTGGAATTGGATATAATGAAGTGGCTCCTCCAGCCAAAAGTGCTTTTGCTCCACCAGGAAAAGAACTATCCTTCATTAGTGAGCTAACTATTGAAAAACCTGTAGGTGAATGTAGTACAAGTAAAATTGAAACACCTAAGGTTAAGGATAGAAAATTTCCTGAAGCTCCAATTATTGAGGAATGGTATAGTGATAGTGATAGTGAAGAGGAACAGGTTAAACCAAAACAAAGTTTGAAAAAGGAAGAAATTCCTACTCAGGTTAAACCTAAGGTAGAAAAGGTAAAGTTTGTTAAACCTGTGTTAGGAAATAACTTCTCTAGAAAATTGGTAGAGTACAATGAGGTACCTAGAGAACAGTTGGAAAGGTTCAATAATAAGCCTAGGGGTAACCAAAGAAACTTCAATAACCTAGTTTCAAAAAGATTAGGTGATCAGTTTCAATTACAAAAGAAGGCTTGTTATAAGTGTGGTAGCTTTGACCACTTGATTGTTAGATGTCCTGAACACCAAAAGCCTGTTTGGAATCAATACACTAGGGTGAATCACAAATATGTAACTAAACAAACTCACCCACATCCTAATAGAAACATGGTTCCAAGAGCTGTTTTGTTGAGATCTGGTGCTACTAGATCTATTTATGCTGCTAAATCAAATGGTGTTTTCAAATCAACAACTAGTTCTTTTACTGGCTCTACTACTAGTAAGCATTCTGCTGCCAGTATGCACTCTGCTGCTAGCAAGCAACCTGCTGCTAGTACAAAACTTTCTACTTCTGAGCCAAAACATCTTCCAAATACAGTTGTTGGTAATCACTTTTATGCTGTTAAGGCCTCAGCTTGCTGGACTTGGAAACCAAAAACAAATGTTTCAAACTCTGTTTCCAAGAATAGTAGTGCATCAAGTGATTTGAAGAAATTTGATTATACTGATGCACAGGGCAGATCCAAGTCAGTAATGGCTTGGGTCATCAAGAGAAACTGATTTCTCTATTTTTCATGTGCAGGTCAATCTACTGGATGAGCTTAAGGATATGGTTATTGTTGACAGTGGATGTTCTGGTCACATGACAGGAGATGAATCTCAACTTGAAGACTTTGAGGCTTTTGATGGTGGTTATGTAGCTTTTGGGAATGATCCAAAAGGTGGAAAGATTGTTGGTATTGGAACTCTAAGAACTGGAAATTTGGACTTTGAAAGGGTGTTCCTTGTGAAAGGACTTAAGTTTAACCTTTTTAGTGTCTCACAAATGTGTGACAAAAAGAATTTTGTTCTTTTTACAGACACTGAGTGTATGATTCTGTCTCCTGATTTTCAATTGCCAGATGACAAATCTGTGCTTCTGAAGGTCCCTAGAAAAGAAAATATATACAGTGACCATATTAAGAATATCATTCCTAAGAGGGCTTTAACTTGTCTAATTGCAAAGGCCACTATTGATGAGTCCAAATTATGGCATAGAAGATTGGGACATCTAAACTACAAGACTATGAACAAATTGGTGAAAGGAAATCTTGTGAGAGGGATGCCTACAAAGACTTTTGAGAATTGTGAAACCTGTGTTGCATGTCAAAAGGGTAAACAACACAGAGTTTCTTTCAAGTCCAAGACTGTAAACACAAATACTGAGCCATTGCACTTGCTACATATGGATTTATTTGGGCCTGTATTTGTAAAAAGTTTGAATAAAAAATCATATTGTCTTGTTGTCACTGATGACTTTAGCAGGTTTACTTGGGTGTTCTTTCTAGCCACCAAAGATGAAACTCCAGAAATACTCAAGGCATTTATTACAAGAGTTGAAAACCTGTACAATCACAAGGTGAAGATTATCAGATGTGACAATGGTACTGAGTTCAAGAATAGTGTGATGAATCAATTCTGTGTTGGGAAAGGAATTCTAAGACAGTACAGTGTAGCAAGAACTCCACAACAGAATGGTGTTGCAGAAAGAAGAAACAGGACACTTATTGAGGCTGCAAGAACAATGTTATCTGATTCAAAACTACCTATTCCTTTTTGGGCTGAAGCTGTGAACACTGCATGCTTTGTGCAAAACAGAAGTAAGGTGGTCAAGCCTTATAACAAGACACCATATGAATTATTTCATGGGAAGAAGCCACTGATTGACTTTCTCAAACCATTTGGATGTCCTGTTACAATTTTGAACACTAAGGATCAGCTAGGCAAATTTGATGAAAAAGCTGATGAAGGGCATTTGGTTGGTTATTCTGTGATTAGTAAAGCCTTCAGGGTATATAATAAGAGAACCAAACATGTAGAGGAGAATCTGCATATCAAGTTTAGTGAAAACACATTTAATTCTGCAGGGAAAGGACCAGAATGGTTATTTGATGTTGATATTCTTGCCAAAACAATGAACTATGTTCCTGTAATTGCCAGTGTTGATAAACCACAGGAAGAGTTTGTTGTGATTGAGAAATTGAAGATTGGTCCAACCTTTGTACCCTTTCAGAAGGAACAAAGCTCTCAAGATGATGTTGTTTCTCATGAAAAACCTAAGGAAACTGAAGAAGGTATTGTCATACCTAATGAAGCAGAACAAGTAACTCCTGAAGTTCCCAAGGTAGTTGTTGATGTCTCTCTTACACAGCCAGAAGACTCTACTGCTGACTCAGAAGACTCTACTGCTAGGCCAAAAGATACAACCACTGCTTCAACACATTCTGCTTCCAAGCCTACTAACTCTACTACTACTTCAATGTTTCCTAATTTGGACTCTCAGGGCAGACCTATTGCTGAATCTATCTATCCTGATGATCCAAATATGCCTCCTCTTGAGAATATTTATTATGACACAGATGATGATGCACTTGATGGTCAGTTATTTGGAGCTGCTGCTGATTTTACTAATTTGGAACTCAATATTCCTGTTAGTCCTACAACTACCACAAGAGTACACAAGGATCATCCAAAAGATCAAATTCTAAGTGATCCACAATCATCTATTCAAACTAGGCAGATGACTAAAGCACTGAAAGATCTACAACATCAAAGTTTCTTTGCCAGATCTCTACATCAAAGAAATAGTCATAAAGATCTTCAAAATTGCCTGTTTGCATGTTTTCTTTCTCAAATTGAACCCAAAAACACTTACAAAGCCTTACAAGAAGCAAGTTGGGTAGAAGCAATGCAAGATGAGCTTTTACAATTCAAGCTGCAAGAAGTTTGGACTTTGGTTGAACTACCAAATGGTAAAAGAGTGATTGGCACAAAATGGGTTTTCAGATGCAAAAGAGATGAGAGAGGAATTGTCATAAGAAATAAGGCAAGGTTAGTAGCACAGGGATACACACAACAAGAAGGCCTTGATTATGATGAAGTATTTGCACCAGTGGCAAGAATAGAGGCTATTAGAATATTCTTGGCTTATGCTTCATACAAAGACTTTGTAGTGTATCAAATGGATGTGAAAAGTGCTTTTCTGTATGGGACTATTACTGAGGAAGTTTATGTGTCTCAACCACCAGGCTTTGAAGATCCTGATCATCCTGACAAAGTTTACAAGGTTAATAGAGCAATGTATGGTCTACATCAAGCTCCTAGAGCTTGGTATGACACCTTGTCAACCTACTTGCTAGATTCTGGGTTTAGCAGGGGCAAAATTGATAAAACTTTGTTTCTCAAAAGACAAAAGGATGATATTTTGCTGGTTCAAATCTATGTTGATGACATCATCTTTGGTTCTACAAACAAAGCTATGTGTGTTAGTTTTGAGAAGCTTATGAAGGATAAGTTTGCTATGAGTTCAATGGGAGAACTCACCTTCTTCTTAGGTCTGCAAGTTACACAGAAAGAAAATGGCATCTTTATCAGTCAGGATAAGTATGTCAATGATATTTTGAAGAAGTTTTGTTTTGAAGATGCTAAACCTGCCAAGACTACTATGGACACCAGTAAACCATTGCTGAAGGATGAATATGGAAAGGAGATGGATATACACTTGTACAGGTCTATGATTGGCTCATTGATGTATCTTACAGCATCAAGACCTGATATCATGTTTGCTGTGTGTGCCTGTGCAAGATTTCAAGTGTGTCCCAAGGAATCACATCTCAATGCTGTGAAGAGAATTTTTAGATATCTGAGGCATCAACCTAAATTGGGCCTTTGGTATCCTAAGGATTCCCCATTTGATTTGATCTCCTATTCAGATAGTGATTATGCTGGAGCTTCTTTGGATAGAAAGTCTACAACAGGGGGTTGTCAGTTCCTTGGAAGCAGGTTAGTGTCATGGCAATGCAAGAAGCAAACAGTGGTGGCTAATTCTACAACTGAAGCTGAGTATGTGGCTGCTTCAAGTTGCTGTGGACAAGTTCTCTGGATGCAGAATCAATTATTGGATTATGGGTACAATTTCATGAATACTAAAATCCATATTGATAACAACAGCACTCTTTGCATAATTAAAAATCCTGTTTTTCATTCTAAAACAAAACATATTGAGATAAGACATCATTTTATCAGGGATTGCTATGAAAAGAAGTTGATCCAAATTGTTAAAGTTCATACTGATAACAATGTTGCTGATCTTCTCACTAAACACTTTGATGTGGGGAGGTTTCAATTTTTAATTGCAAACATTGGTATGATAAATCTTTGAAAAGCTTATCTCTTTGTTTTTGTAAAAGTGTGTAAAGGAATTGTGCTGCTTGTTACTCTGCTGCTCATCATAAAGCATATATTTGTATTGCTATGTACTATGCTGCTAACTCTACTGCTAGTACATATGTTTGTTTGCTTTGTGGTGTTTTGTCTAATATTGTGCAGGAATAAGTCTAGATGATGATTTGCAAACAACAATATTCAGGCAACAAAAGAAGCACACTTATCATTCATTCAAATCAGAAGTTTTTACATCAAAAGAGATTACAAAAACTACTTCTGAAACTTTAAAAGTGTGCAAGAACAACAAATGACTACAACTACTACTTCCTAGGGCATGGCAGTCCAAGAACTATCTTTCTTTCCTTTGGAAGAGGAGAGTTTGTCTTTCTTGTCTTCTTTGCCTTGTTGGACTTCTTTGGACGTGGCCTTGATGATTGAGGCCTCTCAGGAGTGGACGGTGGTTCATTTGGAGGTTCATCTTCATCTGATGATGTGTAGATGAAAGGAGATACAAGCTCTCTTGGGGATGGTTGCCTAACAGGGATCCAAGCTGTATCTTCTGAAGACTCTGAAGATGATGGAGATTGTGGGGTCATCACAGCTTTACCCCTGGAAGTGCTAGGGGTTTGATTCAAATTAAGGAGATCTTTGAACACCGGAAGATCATGTTTTCTCTTCTTTGCTTGCTCTTTGGTTCTACAACCACCATGAGGAGGACGGAATGGCGGTACATAGGTTTCAAATGGGCTCTCATCTTCGGATGATGAATCGGATGAGATATTGATAATTTCGGGTGTTGATTTCATTGTTTAGTGATTTGATTGTAAAGATGGATAGTATTGATTGTGATTGTGGCGTTTTTGAAAGAGATTAGGGTTTGATTGCATAATTTGAGGAAAAGATCTCGCCGGTTTTATAGGGATTACGGAGTGATTTGTGCATTAATTGTTATGTATCATTGACCAAGGTCTATAGTCAACTCTGCTGCTGGCTCCAGTTCACTCTGCTGCTAGTTCTATCACTCTGCTGTTAGTTGTGAATGATACGGTTCTGCTGTTATGGTTGTAAGTAAGAGGGTGTTATGTGTAACTTTCATTCATCAGTTTAAAACCTAATTGATCTTCATAATTGGTTTTCATATGTTCTCAATTGAAGTTATCACAAACCCTTACACCTAATCATTCCAATAATCACAAATCCCCAATTTCTCTAAAACCTAATTTATGGAACTTTCACGTATCTGGGCTGAGCAACACAACAGTGTGGTCGTTTTGAATGAAGAGTTAGTTCCTGAAGGTTTCACAGACATGGTCAAGTTTTTGAATGCTACTTCTCTTAGGTATGCACTCACTGTGAACCCTACTATATTTGTTTCCTACATCAAACAGTTTTGGTTTACAGCTAAAATCAAAACTATGAATGGGGAAAAACATGTCAGTGCTTTTGTAGATGGGCAAAAGGTTCGTGTAACTGAATCATCTATAAGAGAATCTCTTCTCTTAGATGATGAGACAGAGACCACTTGTCTTGAAAACTCTGCTATTTTTGCTGGTTTAAAAGATTTGGGGTATGAGGGGAAACATAAAAAATTTAAAATTTCAAAAAGCTCTCCTCTGTCCTCAATACAAGTTTTTGGTACATCTATTCCTTCATTGTTTGAGCCCTAAAACATCTGGGTGGCATGAGTTCAGTACTACCATTGCTTCTGCAATGATATGTCTGTGCAAAGGTCAACCATTTAATTTTTCTAAAATGATATTGGCGGGGTTATTTAAAGGTGTTGAAGATGGTTCTTATTTTCTATATCCAAGATTTCTTCAGATCCTTATTGAAAAACAAATTTCTAAAACAAGAACCCATGTTGCTGAATATGATGCTCCAAAATTGGCTTCAAGAACTTTTACCTTTTTGATTAAGCATGGCAAAGGTTTTTCAGGTGCACATACAAATCTTACTTCTTTCATGGAACAAATTGTGCAAAACAACCAGGGTGAAGGATCAGGAAATCCCACTGATTCCCATCACACACCCAATTTTAGTGCATTTACTACACAACCTAAAATACTCTATACCCGTAGGAACACCAAAAAGAACACTAATCTTCCTCAGGATAGTGTTAGTATGGCTGTACCAGATGAGGCTGTCCTAGGTGATGGAGAGGACATGTTGGCAAGGGCTGTCACTACTGCTTCTAGCTTAGCAGCAGAGCAGGATAGTGATAACATCATTAAGACCCAAACCAAGGCAACATCTAGAGAAAAGGATTCTTATGAGTCTGATTCTCAGGATGGTAACCCTAGCCAAATGGAAAACATAGGGGGCTTAGATGATCAAACTAGGTTTGATACTGAATTTTTGTCCCAAGATTCACCTCTCGGACCAGGTCACACAGGTCGAAGTGATGAGGACAGGCCAGTGACTCATGAATTGACGGATCCACTTGTACATGATGACATTGTCAGTGATTCACCTCTCGGACCAGGTAATACAGGTCGAAGTGATGAGACTACAATGCAACTTATTAAAGAATTGACGGCTACTTGTACCACTTTGGGGTTGAAATGTAAATCTTTGGAAGAGAAGGTTCTTAATCTATCTGATGTTGTTGCTGGTCAAGACAAGGTCATCATCAAAATGCGAAAACAGATTAAGAGCTTTAAGAAATCAAGATCTTCAACCTCCTTGAAACGATTGAAGAAAGTGGGGACTAATCAAGTTGTAAGTTCTTCTGAACCATCTACTCATTTGGAAGAGGATGCTTCCAAACAGGGGAGGAATGAAACTATCATGGATTCAGGGGAGGTAAATTTTGAAAAAGTTGATAATGTTCAAGATAAGGATGCTGGAATAGTTTCAGGGGAGGTTCCAGTGATTGAAGAAATGGATGTGGATAGTCCTCAGAATAATGAAGACTTTGTAGTTGCTGATAAGTCAGGGAATGAAGTTGTTATGGAAAAGATGGTTGCTGCACAAGAAAAGGTGGTAGAAACTCTTAAAACTTTGGAGTCTGAGCAACTAGTGAAGGCAACAGGGTTGATGGGTAATGTGTTAAAGACTTTGGAAGATTCAGTGGTAAAACATGTTGAAAATGCTGCTATTGCTGACTCTACTGCTGTTCATAATTCTGCTGCTAAGGATGTTTCTGGTTCTGCTGCTAGTGGAATAGTGAATACTGCTGAAGTACAAGACTCTGCTGCTGGGTCTATGGACAATGCTGCTGCAGAGGCAATGGTTTTGCTAAGTAAGAAGACTACTGATGACTCTATTTCCAAACAGACACCACAACTACCAACTCAATCATTACCACAACCTATCACAACAACAATTACATCATCAGTAACAAGAAAACCTCAAAAAGGAATAACAATAAAAGAACCTGCTGCTACTCAAAGGAAGACAATCATATCATCTTCTACAGATAAGGGTAAAGGCAAGCAAGTTGATATTCAGAGGTGGATGTATAAAGGCATTGATTTCACAGATATACCTTTTGATTCTTGGCCTAAGGAACTTCTAAGTGAACATGATTCTGCTGTTGCACTTAAATTACATGATGATGATCAACAGTTACTTTTGGAAGAAGAGAAAAGACAGGCTGAAGAATTAAAGAAGTATGATGAATGGGTCAATGAGAAGATCAGAATTGATGCTGATATTGAATTTCAAAAGTTGATCAAAGAGGAAGGTAATGAAACTTCAACTTTTGATGTGCAATCCTGATACAAGGAGTTTATTATCAAGAAGAGAAAGCAAAATGATGCTGCTAGAAAGAAGATAAAGATACTTAAAGGTCCAACTGTTAAACAATAAAGAAAAGAATATGAAAGATATCTAAAGAATATGGCTGGATGGAAATTGATAGAGTTGAAACCTTATTCTGATAAAGAGGTTTTTGACTTGTATCAACAAACTAAGAGAAGAACAGATACTTTCTATCCTATGGGATGTGCTGAAGACTTGGAACAAATTGGTCAGATGAACAAGAAGTTGATACCTGAAAAGGTAGCTGAAGCAGAGCATGTTCAAGAAGCTAATGTTGTTGAACAGATTGAGGATGATGCAGCAAAGACTACTTCTTCTGTGCAGGGTGATAAAAGAAAAGGTGTTATTCATAAGTCAGTTGCAAAGAAGAAGAGAAAGATTGGAGAAGGAAGCAGTTCTATGCCTGAAGGAGATCAGTTTAAACATGGTCTTGATCACATTCCTTCTGAGCATCAAAAAGAACAATTGAAGGGTTATACTGTGGTTGGCAAGATGGAAGATCCTGAAGTAGTTGATGCCAAACCATTAGGAATTAAATATCCTATTGTCAAAGTAACTACAGGGTATGATACTAACATTGGAGCATTTCATGATGTCCAGAGATCTGATGGTAAGACTCACAGGTTTCTTAGATTTCAACAGATGTTACACTACTTTGATAGAGAGGATGTTGAAGACTTGTGGAAGTTATACAAGGCAAAGTTTGGAGATAAGAAATTTGATGGTAAAAAGTATGAGAGAGATCAAATTGATCATATCTTAACTTCTTCTGATAATGTTATGTGGAGAGCTCTTAAACTTATGTTTGAACCTTCAATGGATGATTCTGAATGGACAGAGATAGTAGAATACAAAGTAAGAAAATGGAGACTCTTTCAAGATTCTGGAGTTCATGTGCTAGAAATTGGACCTATTACTTTGTATATGCTAGCTGAAGTAGATTACCCAGTGGTAAGATACTGGAATATTGTCAATCAGATGGTTAATGGTGACAAAACACTTAAGCTGCAGAAAGATTATGATTCTGATGATCAAGCATTCAATTTGCTGTCAAAGTATAAGAAGATATTTGATCAACTGAATTTTCAAGAGTTGAAATGTTTGGAAGCATCCTCCAAGTGATTAATTGAGCTTAGAAGAAACTTACTTATTTAGAAATAAATAATAAGTTTAGGGGAGGATTGTTGGGTCTGAAACTGCTGCTGAGTAAAACTGCTGCTGAGTGAAACTGCTGCTAGTGGTAATGATTCTGCTGCTAAGGTCAAAGTGCTACTGAGGATAAATACTGCTGACAGAATCTGCTACTAATATGATAAGGATGTATACGGTTTAGATAAATATAGAATAGATTGTGTAAATATTATATTTATCTAGAATATACGTATCTTCTAGAGAAAGGTATTGTAAACCTAGTAGGACTCCTTAGTCTATAAAAGGAGGATCCTAGGGTTAGTTTATGTACGTGTTATTATTCACTTCAAGGTTGTAAAACCCTAGCATTGTTGAGTGCTCGTATTAATAATATTGAAGTGTTGAAAGAGAATCATAAGTCTTCTTAAGTTAAGCTTTTATATTCCGCGTATTAGCTTAAGTATTCATTCAAGTTAACTTCTATATAAGATCGTTTAAGCTCAACTGGGATCAACATTTTGCCCGCCAAAACATAATCAACGGCCAAGATATAAAGAGCCAAACCAATGGATGGGATTCGATGGATTGAAGCTCAGGGAACAAGACAAGAAAGAAGAAACCCTAGTTTTATTTTTTTTAGTATAAATAAGACATTTTGTAGCCAAAGATTGGCAGTGAGGTTTTTAGTAGTAGGTAGTAATTCTAATGTAATTTTAGTTTTAGAAAGTTTAGTTTTAAGTTTTCTGCAAATGCCTTGTACTAATTATTTTTAAATCAATGCAAGTTTTATTTTTACCAACTGCTTATCTGTTTCTGCTTTTCAAACTGCTTATCTTCTGCTTAATTCCTTTTAGAACAGGTTAATTATGCTTTGAAAATGTTAGTATGCTAGCTTATGAGTTGTAGTTCAAATCCTTGTTGTTACTGTTTTCACTTAGCCTTCATAAGCTTATTAGGAACTACTTATCCTTACAGCATATTTATTGCCCATTATAGTTTATTTACTCTGAATCTAGTGTATTATGTCATTTGAATTCCAACTTTCAGCATAAAATCTGTTTTCTCTATTAAAATCACCAACAGACACCACTGTAAGGGGTGTTTGGCATTTCCTAGTTTGCTGATTCAACGCTTGTCTCAGAAGTGGTAATTAGCTTAGACTTACTACTTAGGTTGTATTAGGGGTATACAAACACAAATTGGTAGGATAGTTCATGAAAAGGTCAAAGTTCCAAGCCTAAGCTTCCACAGCTTATCTGCTGGGGATTAGGGAGGCTAAGTCTTTAATGTGAGTTTAGATTCAGTTAAGTTAGCTTAAGTTAGTTTCATTTAAGTTTGGTTTAACAATTTTAATCACCTAAGCTCAGTAGAAACTTCACAAAAGTCAATTTAGTCATTTTCCTTAGAAAGTCAAATTGTCTTATGCAGAAAATACTAAATATTGCATCAATTGTTGTGATTTTTGTACTTATAGTTAGGACTTGGAACTTTAACATGTTGTTGTCCACCACCTAGACTACAGAACCCCACCATTAGCTTAATTTTAGGAATTTTTTTAATAGCTTTTTAGATGACCTGTTTAGGGCTGCAGGGCAAGGCTCATGTCCTGCACCATAGTTGGTGAATTTTTCTCATAGCCACATAATTTTCAGTAGTTGATGTTTGTGCTTGATAATTGTTGATTTGGGAGGCCACCTAGGATGTATTGTTAGCTGTATTCATAATTTTCCCTTAATTGCTTATTTGACTTCTTATTTTGCTCACTTTAGTTGCTTCTTGATCCCTTTTTTCTGAGTGTGCATCTGTGGCACTGAGCTTGTTGATTCTTGTTCATGCTTGATCATAGCTTGTTGGATCATAGTCATTAGTTATATTTTCATCATTTATGATTGTGCTTGTAAGTGTTTGGACTGGTGTTGGCTTATTTACTTAATTGCTTTAACTGCTTATTGCATCAAACTCACTTATGCCCAATCATCATGAACTGTTGAGAGTGTTAGCTTGCATAAGCTTGAGCTTTGTTTAAATTTTATTTTACTTTAATTCATTTGAGGTCATTTAAGCTGTTCTACCCTAATCTCTAGGTGTGTGAGCTTATTGGAATGTCCATTTGCTATTAGCTGATTAACTGTTTGGTTTTGAGAGTCTGTGGTCATCAAGCTCAATTCACAGGCTCATTGTGAGCTCCTCAATGGGTCCCAACCTGAGACCCTTGGTTTTTTGGAAAGCCATCCAACCCAACTAAACCATTCCAGGCTTATTTTGGATTCACTAGCTTATTTGATAAGCTTGTAGTGGTCTGCAAGTAGCCCTTGGACCTGCTCATTTCAATGCTTAGAACTTTGCTTATTTCCTAGTTTCAGCCTAATCTTAGTGCTTATTTTGGTAATCTAAGTTGTTCTAAGCTCACTTAAGTTGTTAGAACTGATTCTGAGTTTTTGGCCATTTTTCTTGATAAGTGCTTATTTATAAGTGCTTATTTTGTTTTGCTTTTTACCCATTCTGCTTATTTTAGCTTCCTTTTCAGTATATTTTATTTTTCTTAGGTTCTTAATTGTATCTTAGAATTTTCCTAAAAGTTTCAGATTTTTCTTTGCCTTTTTAGTATTTTTAATAAATCAAAAGAAGTTTTAGTAATTAATAAATATTAATTAATTAATAATAATTAGATAAAAAGTAGGAAAAATATATTTTTCGTTTTAAAATTACTTTTATATTATTTTAGAATTTTTAGAATTAAATTTTCATTTTTCTAGCTTAATTTCATAATTAGTGTAATTTAAATATTATTAATTAGTAATTAAATAGTAATTAATTAAATAGTGTAAAAATTATTTTTCTTTTTCTAAAAATTTTCTTTTATCATTAGGATTGTAAAAATGTAATTTTCACATCCGTAGGTATTTTATTTCACAAAAACTCGCGTTTAATTTCGTACGTCAACGTAAACTTTAATTCAAACGAACGCGTTTTTAGACTTAGCTCACGTTTTAAGGTTATCTGATCATTAGTAAATGTTAATATAGTGTTTCTAAGTTATTTTCATTCCTCATCTCGTAGCATAATCATTCACAACCCCTTTCTGTCCAAATTCACCCGATCACAAACCCGTTTGATAACCATCACACCTCGTCGGGACATAACGACCCGGGGAAACCACTATACTTCCGCGGAGCATTGAGCCTAAGGAGTTTGACTGAATTGACCACATCCGTGGTTGACTTTAGTTGACTGCTTTTGCCTCAATCAGCTATACTTGATTTCTATTGCCTAAGTACCTATTACCAAAAGTCCCTCGTTCATGCACCTTAATCACCCAAAGAGTGAGCGTAAGTAGTTGTGAATAGATCTATTAGGGATTTACAATCCCCATTTGGTCGCTAGACGAAAGCCACCAAATGCACGCTATTTGATTTCATAGGTTACTGGTAAATACCTATCCTGAGGGCCACTGTTTTACATCATTATTATGGATAATTCTGATACCTGTTAATCGTTGAGTGTCATGAGCTTAGAGCAATAGAACGGTAGTACTGTAGTCATGATACAGTATTACAACGACTGATGTTTGGGGTGTACAATGTTGTAGCCCACTGTTTTATTAAACTATAAGATTGTGCTCACTATATAGCAGGAAAACTATTAATAATTGGCAAACGAACTACTATTTTGGTGTTGACCCGGTTAGGTCAAACAAACTAATATTTTGGTGTTGTCCCAATTAGGACAAACGAACTACTATTTTGGTGTTGACCCGGTGAAGGGCAAACGAACGGACTATTTTTGAATTAATAAGGAAATCACTCATTTTCTGATTTTGATAAATCAACGATTTAAGCTATGAATATTATGGATTTACTCACACTTAAATTTGATAATCAACTGTTATTATAACTACTTTGGACTCATAAACTCTTTGATTTTGGAAATCGATATTCGAAACTATAAACTCTATGAACTCACCAACCTTTGTGTTGACACTTTTAGCATGTGTTTATCTCAGGTCCATAATGAGCAAGAATGGCACGGAGGAGCACGGATACTTATAAAGGCTATAAATTTTCCTATCATTCGAAAACTGATTTAATAAACTTTGAGACAAATGGGGGCCTCTTTTAAAACTCTGGTGTTTATATTCGAATGATAGATCTTTAAAATGACTAAAATGACAATTCATTTTCTACTAATAAACTGTGCGCTATGAAGTAACACCCAATCTAATTTCCGCTGCATGTTTTCAAAATAGGGGGTGTTACAAATTCTTTCATATTCTTTGCGTGGTAACGCATTAAAAATAACCATTTTAGCCTCATTATTTTTTGCTAGTTTCTTTTTCAAATCATCATTTTTTTCTCAAAAGATACAATTTCATCCATTTTAGTTTCAAAATTATATTAAATAGTGGGGAAATCACCAAAGGTAATGACATGCCAAAGATCAAGATCTTTTGATTTCACATAAGTTTCGAATCTATTTTTCCAATAAAGAAAACCAATCACTTTCAAATAGTGGTGGTCTTTGCATAGATTGCCCTTCTAAATATTTTTCAGATTTCATAGATCGTTTCAAGTTTTAAAATACAGTTTATTTTAAAAATCTTGTTTAATCTGGCTCTGATACCAATTGTGGAAAACTAGAAGGGGGGGTTGAATAGTTTTACGTCTTTTTAATTTTATTATGAAAACTTAGTTTAGTTTTAAAACCTTGTTTGCTTTTAAAGCTTTGATTCAATCTTATGTGAACTCAAATCTTGAACAATATGAACAACTATATCTAAGTATGAACAATAATAATATAAGCTAAGTATGTGAAATCAACACATGCACAATATAAACAATTATAGCTATATACGAGAGATAAGTAAGTAATCGTTTATTTTATAATCCTTAGTTATATTTTGTATGAAAACTTTACTTGATCGAAATGATCAATTATATGTATGTTACATTTTTAGTTTGATTGTAAAAACTTTGTTTTGTGAATGAAACTTTCGTTTGATCTTTAAGTAAAATCAACACTAGCACTATATGAGCAAATATATATATATATATATATATATATATATATATATATATATATATATATATATATATATATATATATATATATATATATATATATATATACGTCTACGTCTACAAAAGTAATAACGATATAAGCAAGATAATAAGTAAGATATGGAAAGATCTAACCGCGAGACAAAGGATTTATAGTGGTTCGGCTACAAGGACACCTTCCTTGCCCTACTCCACTCCTCGAGTCACCTACTCGAGAGTTTTCTTCACTATGTCAACAAGCTCCCTTATGGCGGAGAAAACCTTACACACCAATATACACACCACAACTTCGTCACAACTTATTCACACCTTCTACACAACTTCTTCACACCTAGTCACTACTTAATCACAACACTACTTCTTCACACCTTTCTATCTTCACAACTATCTACTTCACAACAATCTTCTTCACAACTATCTACTTCCCAACTTCTCTACTTCACAACTATCTACTACACACTCACTCTATCTACACACCTTGCTAATCTATCTTCTATCAAATATTCACAACTAGTTACACAAAGAAATAGATATAATGGATGATGCTCTAACAACTTGGATGTGGAGGTCACAACAAGTTGTAATACTTCTTCTCTTGAAGGATTGAAGTATTCTTCTCTTGCACCTGAAAGGTAGAGGTTTGGATCACTTTGAAACAAAGATTTATGTATGTATGATCAAAGGATTTTAGAGAATAGAAATGAGATCTAGAACAGAAAGTTTTGGGGTGCAAAAGGTGAGAAAATTCTGTGGGATGAACTAGTATTTATAGGGAGAAAATTTACTGTTCTGGAGCGTGGCCGGTCCCCTTAATTAGAGGCCGGTCCCCTTAAAGATTAAGGGGGCCGCCTAAGGAATTAAGGAGGCCGCCCCTTCAGAACGTTGGATTTTCTTGTCTTCTAGTGGGGAAGATTTTTCTAGATAAAATTTGCCATTTTTGGTTGGAAATTTGAAATCATATATTTATAATGAATTAAACATATTCTTTTAATTCCAAAAGTAATTTTGTAAAAGATATAGAATGTTTAATACATTTTATAAAAATTCTAGTGATTAGAAAATTTTCCTTTGATCATGAAATACAATAAACACTTTGTTTATTCATACCTTAAGTGATATGGATGCAAAGACAAATATTAAGCACTAAAAACTTGTTCACATCATAAGTTTTAGATTAATGAATTTATGCTTTGTAATTATCAAAACATAGAGATATTGTTAATATGCTAACAATGTTTTTAGACATTATTTATGTCAACAATGTTTGGTTGGAGCTAAGTAATATAATAATTACTTGGTAATGGGTAATGGACCATTATAAAGTAAATTGGGGGGCCGGGGGGGGGGGGGGGGAGGGGTAAGGGATTGATAACCCACCATCACCCATTCCTTTGCATTCCCTTTCTCTTTCTCTTTCCCTTTCCCCACTACTAACCAGGCACACCCTAAGTCATCAGGTGCATAAAAAAAAATTTACAAGTATAAAGGAAAAAAATAGTAAACAAATAAAGAAGACATGTATTTATGTGACACATAATTTTTGAGACCAGGTTAATTTCAGAGAAATCGAGAGTTTTGACAAAAATTAACACTAGGCGGAAAACATCCATTGGGTTCCTGTGAATCCCCGGGAACCCCCTAGGTCCGTCCCTGACTATATGAGACATACAAACAACGCAACTATCCTACTACAACATTAGCATATTAGAGAGACACACAACCGTCAAACTCAAAGCATCAAGCAAGAACCAATTCACATAGGACTACATTTCCTTCCTACTTTGCACCATCAACCTGTTGATAAAGCTACATCCACTTATCAACAGATGGATGATACAGCAGTGGAAGACCTCATCCATCCGTTCAATCTATCCATCCACCATGGGTAATGAAATACCATAAAACTACATTTCCAAAACTACTTAAGTAATCCAGAATACATAAGCAGCAACTTAGCCTCATCACATGCTAACCATCACCTGTCCTCTAATAGAATATCCCAAAAAGAATGGACTACATTTCCTTCAAGGATCTCCCAACAAGTTTCCTCTTCATATTAGAAGCAGAGTTCAAAATCCTTTTAGGCATCATCCAAACTTCTGAGATGTCCCCTGGGCATACAACAAACATCCACTAAAAAGCTTAATTTTGAGATATTGACTAATGGACCATATAGAGCATAAAAAATTCCTAAGTCTAGTTGCCACATCAGCACCCCTAAACTAGAAACATGATACTTCAATGGTATTTGATCAATACTCTAGGTACAAGGCAATTAGCAATATCCATAATAGCATATTTACAACCATCTGCCAGCCACCATTTCATCTTGAAACTCATCAGGTAGCATTCCAATCAGGGAAACCTACAAAGATCCCATATCTCTTCCAATGAAGCAATCATAACTAAGGCCAGTAGGCTGAGTCTCATGAGGATATCAATTACCATTGAGCATATTTACATCAGCATCCCCAAGGTACTATCCATCTATTTATAAACCATATTCCTGAGGTTGTTTGTTATAAGCATTAGATGTGATATTTGGCCCAAGCCCAGCTTGTGGGCTTGAGGTCCATTATGGATTCATTATGATTGCGTCTTTGTATTCTATAAATAGTACAGTGTTACTACAAATATCATGTAAAAATGTTATTTTTCTTATTTGGTCTCTCAATGTTTTGGTAATGACAATTATAAAACTATACCAGGCAAAAGTTTACATAAACAAGTTATTAGTCATAAGTTTCCATCTAGACGTCAATCACTTATGGTATGAATAATGAAATTATAAAACATGATGAATGATTAAAGAACCAAATTGCATGCATATTGCATTAAACATTTGAAAACTAGTGTATAAGTTGACTTATACTTAAACTAAAAAATTGTTTTCCACACAAGCAAAATGATTTACAAAGTAATCCCTTGCTTAAATCACTAATTAATTACTTGAACATATAGGAAAAAACTTAAGCATATAGGACCAAATTAATCATAAGTGATTATACAATTTTTGGAAACAAATCTAACCAAATCTTACTAAATCTTTCCTTGTTAGTGTTTAAAAAGATTGGGCTTTTAGAAACAACATCTAATCATATCTTAACTAAATTATAAAATGATTTGGAAAGATTTTTGGTTTGCCACATAAGACAAAATTTTGTCTGGTGGAAGCCTACGAACCCGAAAATATCAAAGACAAATCCGTCTTCTTGGATCCATAGATTTACATGAGGATATCAAGTACCATTGAGCAGATTTACATCAGCATCTCCAAGGTACTAGCCATCTGCTTATAAACCATATTCCTGAGGTTGCGTGTTTGTTATAAGTATTAGATGAGATATTTGGCTCAAGCTCGGCAAGTGGGCTTGAGGTCCATTAGGGTTTTATTATGATTTTTATATTTGTATTCTATAAATAATGTTAATACTAATATCGTGTAAAAACGTTATTTTTATTTTACGTTCTCTCAATGATTTGATAATGACAATTATAAAACTATACTACGTAAAATTTTAAGTAAACAAGTTATTAGTCGTAAGTTTCCATCTCGAGTCAATCACTTAATGTATGAATGATGGAATTCTAAAACATGGTGAATTATCAAAGAACCCACTAACATGCATATTTCAGTATACATTTGAAAACTAGTGTATAAGTTGACTTACACTTAAACTAAACAAATTTTCCACATAGGCAAAATGATTTACAAAGTAATCCCTTGCTTGAATTACTAATTAATTAATTGAACATATAGGACAAAATCAAGCACAAGTGATTAAATCATTTTTTGAAATAAATCTTACCAAATCTTTCTTTTTTAGTGTTTAAAAAGATTAAGCTTCAAGAAACAACATCTAATCAGATCTTAAATAAAGTTTTTAGAATGATTTTGAAAGATTTTTGGTTTACCACTGATGCGTGGGTTGCGACTACGCACTAGGTTTTACCTCTCAAGGGATCTTGAGAAGCTTGCAATCCTCACCAGGCAGTGTACCTGACCGATGTAGTATAGTGTAGTGGCCAGTACCGGAGGATTGATCGTTCTCCACAGGAAATAGTGTTCGTTAGGATTGAAAACTACTCTAATTAGGTCTAAGGGGGAGGGATGATTCTTTTTGTATTTTTATATTTTTTTAAGGAAAGCAAGGAAAATATCTCGGGTATTGGAAGAGTGGGCGGAATTAGTTGCTAGTCAACTAACCCAAATAAACTACAAATGCAATAAAAATAAAATAACAAGAAAATAAAATAGGTTGTGAAACTTAAATGGAGAAAAGTGTTTTTACTTAGGTTTCATTACTCCCTAGCTATCTTTTACAGGTTAATTAGTATGTTACAATTGTATGGATGACGGGTTGTATTCCTTAATACCAGTCATGGGGTTGTGTACGTCCTTCCCCATCTCTATAAGATCCTACTTCATTCTATGGTGACATGTTTAGTATCCAAACCAATAAATCACTAGAATTCACTTATGCATTAAACACAACCAATTAATCGTAGTACACATCCGATTCATGTTTCTTAAGACGTTCAAGCAAGTTACCATATAGGAGATTAGCCAGTTTTCTTAAGCCTAACATTGAAATCACCCACCCAACACAATTAATAACACATAATCAACGCATAATCAATAGCTAGGTTTCACTACATCTAAGCAAACACAAGGGAAAACCTAGCCTAGCATGTTAAACAAAAGACAAGCATAAGATATAATCAAGCAACACATAGAGATATTGATTGATTTGAAGGAAGACTTATATTTAGTTAAACATGGAGGATTCAAGGGTATAATACCCTTAAAAAGTGCAGGAAGTTCGTACTAGGGTTACACCAAGACTCCCTCTAAAAAGTTCCACACAATCAATGAAAATTACAAGAGTTTATATAGATTTTACAATCTGACGGCGTCACCTTTTGGGGCGTGACGTAGTCACCTCACCGAGATTAGGGTTCCATGATGGCCTAGATCCACTTCTGACACCGTCACGTGTTGTAGTGCTCTAGGCCGTCTCTCTTTAGCTTGTAACATGACCACCTAGGTGTCACAAAGGGTGATGCCGTCACTCTTTAATCCCAAAATTCTGTTCTGGCCCATCATGTGTAATCTTCGTATCCACCTCTTTTGCCAACGCTTGACGTCGTCACCTATCAAAGGGTGACGCCGTCAGGTACTATTTCCAGCATATTTTGAGACTTTGTCATTTTCTTCACTTTTATGCTCCAAAAACGTCCAAAATGCATCCATTTGCAGAATTCTTCTCCAAAGTACCTAAAATGACAAAAGGAACGATTTGAGGCAATATTTGACCAAATAATCACGATTTAGGGCTTAAATGACCCCCTAAAAGCGTAACACTTTTCGCCTCATCAAATACCCTTACACTTGAGATTTGCTTGTCCTCAAGCAAATGTACTTTTATTCTAATCAAAATACAAGTTAGGGGTCATTTAACACTAATATAAAAGTAATTACAACAAATGATCGTTCCACTTTAATCAAAATAAGCATGGAGATTATACACTAGCACCTCACAAATAGTGTTTGGATACTCACATCTCTCGGGTGTTATAAACCAATATAACTAGATGGAAATGGCAAAATATCACTCACTACCTGTCATAGCAAATAGATTACCATAGGCTTGGGAAAGGATCGAAAACCTCCTCCACTAGGCATAAGAACCTAAGATAAACTATCAAAGAGGGCTTTCAAAGGGTTGTAACATGAGGTGTATGGATATGATAAACACGGTTTTGTTGGATAAAGGCTATTTTACTTGTGGCGAGTTAATAATCTTAGTTAATTACATGTACAATGTGGCGTTGCTAAGCCAAGACTCGACTCAACATAAGCTAATGAAAACAAATGAAAACATAAAATAAAACAAAGGAAACGGGATGGTAGTCCATATGTTTTTTTTTTTTTTTTTTTTTTTTTTTTTTTTTTTTTTTTTTGCATACATTCTTGCCCTACCATCCAAAATAATACATCATAGGGGCCTTGGTTCTCCCCTTACATTTGAACTTTTACATACTTTACAAATATCTATACTAATGACTCGAATTAAGATAATCGAAACACTTGGAGTACTTTTAAGATATTTTGCACATGTGGGGGTAATAATTTGATGTTCTTCCCAATCACTCCATTACACTAGTACTTTACCCATGAGTCCCAATCGTCCCAAAACAATATGTACATTATATGACTCGACTTAGCAACCATGTAATCAATTAGAAAATTGACTAAGGGTTTACACAAATGTTGTCACAATAATGCACTAAAGATGAGTGCATACAAAGTAGGCTAAGGCGATTTGGGTGTACATTAGGGGGTGGATTGTAAACAAATTCTTCCTTTAAGTAAAATGCTTAAAGTTAGAAATGAAAAAGATAGGCCCTAAGGGGTGTACTAGGGGTATCGTGTACCAAAAATGGGTACATCGCAAGGGTGTGGGAGAATTACTTGACCAATGTAGTCAAAGTAATTATAACAAAAACAAACAGGTGTAAAACAAGCAAATGGGTTATCCTAATGCCTCTTATCATGTAGTAAATCTAACTACACGAATGTAGTCTCACTTGTAGACTTGGGATGGTCCTAACGCAAGTTCTAGAACCTAAGTGCTACCAGTACACACACAAGCATTAAGGCTTTTCCTATCAATTCTAGGGGTGAACCTCACATATTTGGGGTGGAAAATTTTTTTGAGTGGTACGGTTTTGTGCTAGTTATACAATTCCTATCCATGAGACGCTCATTAAGACCAAAGTTTCACTCCTAAATGTTGTAAAAAAATTTAAATTTGGCATTAAAATTTCCCTAACAGGTATTTATCTTAGTTTTATTACACATCTACTATTAAACAAAACAAAAATCAAGTGTAATTGCATTCTCTAAGGTATCATCATTTACCCCCCCCCCTTACACTTAAGTTGAATATTGTCCCCAACGTTCAAATAAAAAGATGCAAAAGTAAAGAAGGTAAAAGAATGAAAACAAAAATACTCCCCTGATTCGCTTGGTGAGGATAATGTGGTAAAATGGTTAGATCTTCTTCCAAGAAAATGAACACTCAAAGCTTACCTTCCGAAATATAAATCGTCTTCTTGTCCAAAATAACCTGTTAAACCTGAGAAAACAACCAAGAAATCTTGCATAACATTGGCGGTAAAATCTATATAAAATAAAACCCTAGAAAACAAATAAAGATATAATGCTTGTGGAATGAATATTTGCAGATTCCTGGAGTTTATAAGTTAAAGATTTAATAAAGTATTACGGTTCCGGCTGAAAAACAAAACTTGCAAAAAATTTTCAGAAAATAAGCCTGACGCTGTCAGGTTATAAGTCCTGACGCCGTCAAAAATGATTTGACATAATTTTTATGTTGAGTTTCCGGAAAATTTCTGGAAACACCTATATCTTAATTCCTGGAATTCTTGCAAAATATTCATTATGACTCGATACAAGCATTTGACTCAAACAATTACTAATATGTATGCTAATTTAATATTGTTATTATTCATGTTCAATCTTGTTCTTGTAAACATATTTGGATTTTCTTTGCACTTATCTTTTGCAAAATACCTTTATATGTAGTTAAGACGAAGTTAAAAACAAAATAAAGCATTTTCACAATTGAATTTGAAATATGAGCCATTAACAATAAAAATAAAACATACATACGGAAATAAATAAAAACCAAACAAACAAACAAATAAAACAAAGCTTGGGTTGCCTCCCAAGAAGCGCTTGTTTTTGTTCGAGTCACGAGCCAGACTCTACCCTTATTTAACGAAAATAGGGGAGGTTTTCCCTACACTTAGGATTAAGTGCGGGTGAAAGTAGCGATACACACCCTTATGGTGGAAATATGCCACATGAGGTGAAGGGGGTGAGTGAATGGCTTCCTTCATCCTAAAACTACTTGGATAATATTGGTTTATGGGTGGGTCGGTTCCTCTTTTGTCTCCTAGATGTAAATCTAAGGATGGGAAGTTATGTAAAGATTGAGGTTCCGGTTCATCAACACTAGGAAATCCCCTAGAACTAAGAGTAAGGTTATCACTACAAGTATTCAAACCTATATCCTCTAGTGGTGCTTGGTCCAAGGGTTCTACCTCCATTAGGGTTCCTATAGTCTCTTCTACTTCTTCCAGGTAAGTCACGGGCGGTGTGTGTGCCTCAAATGATGGTAGGATTTGTGGGGTACTTTGTGGGCTTGGATTATCCACCTCATCCTCCATTGTATCTAGATTACCTATGTGTTTGCTTTGTACTATGATACTAGGCGACATCCACTTAGGTATCCCTGAGTAATCATCCCCAGACAAACTTCCTGTTTGCTCCCTCAAACTTGTTATTAATTGATCTGTGATGTTGTTTGTTGCGTTGTCTACTCTATAATAATATTGGGCACAATCTTCTATGGCATCCCATGTTTCTTCAGCATTTAATTCCCTAAGGTCCCCGTTGGCAAAATCGTCAATGTACTTTTGGTCATACGGGTGGACACTAGTAAAAGATTTAAGTTAGGTACCAAAGATCAAAACCATGATGAGGGACTATTCGGAGTAAATTTTTAAAACGAGTCCATGCATCATAGATAGGTTCATCTCGATATTGGTTGAACATCAAGATGTCATTAGGAGTGAATGGGTTTCGTGGTCGGTAGTATGGTGGATTCACGTTCTCCATAATGGTGAACGGAAGAGTTAATGGAAAGGTTTTTACGAACAAAGACACAAAGATAAGATAGACTGAAGAAAGCTAATAAAATAAAAATAAAAATCTTACTAGAAAGGAATCTAGCAAGTAGACCTAATAAAAATAAATTTCAACCTAAACAATAACTATTCCCCGGCAGCGGCACCAAAAACTTGATGCGTGGGTTGCCACCTTGCAAAAGGTTTTACCTCTCAAGGGATCTTGAGAAGCTTGCAATCCCCACCAGGCAGTGTACCTGACCGATGTAGTATAGTGTAGTGGAAGTACCGGGGGATTGATCGTTCTCCACAGGGAATAGTGTTCGTTAGGCTTGAAAACTACTCTAATTAGGTCTAAGGGTGAGGGATGATTCTTTTTGTATTTTTATATTTTTTTTAAGGAAAGCAAGTAAAATATCTCGGGTATTGCCAAAAGTTTCTACTGATAGGCAAAAGAAAGCTGTTAAGGGTAATATGGGAAATGGTATGAAATTCACAGCACAATGGGTTTGCAGACCAATTCAAGGTGACAAAGCATCAATGATTTTAAAGAAACATACTTTTCTTGATGAAAAAGGAAGAATCAAGTCAGTTATGGCTTGGGCTCCAAAAGCTTAATTGCTTTTGTCATTAAGCATTGTTAGTCTTGCTCTTAATTGTTTAAATTGAAAATGTTTGGTGTATATTTTCTTTGGTTTTAGACTAACATTTGCAGGCAAGAAAAGAAGATTTTACTTGCATTGGATATGGTGTGCTTTGGAATATATGAAGTGTTAATGAGACACACAACAAATGGTTTTTGATTCACCATATCTAATCCACATAAGAATCAACTAGTCCAGAGCAAACGGCTACTGGTAAAGACTCATCAAATCCATTTATGGTTGATAGTTTACCAAAAACTATATAGTTATCAACTCACCATATTCTGTATGATCACAAGTTGGCTAGTCCATAGCAAACGGCTCATGGTAAAGACATTTCAAATCCGTTGATAGCTAGTAGTTTGCTAAAAACTATGATAAAAGCAGTTTTTCTCAAACATATTTTTACCACTGCTTTTATTAATTTTACCACTGCTTTTATTATTTTACCACTGCTGGTTCACAGTTACCACTAACAGTGTAAATTTTTTCACTGTTGACCTAAGTAACTAATCTTTAATATGTGTAGATGCAGGACATGACAGTGTTAATATCATTAAGACCTCTACCATGGCAACACTTAATGTGTCTGATTCTCAGGGATTGGATACAGGTAGTGAAATCTCTAGCCAAATTGAAACATTGGGTGGTTCAGGAGTACTTCCTAGTCCAACAAGGAGAGAAATTGAATCTATGCTCCATGATGCACCTCTCCCAGAAGTTAACACATCTAGAAGTGCTGAGGGTAGTTTGCAAATAAAGGAATTGATGGAACTATGTACCAAATTATTATAAAAAGTAGATACTCTTGAAGAAGATCTTGCTGCAACAAAGACATTTTATGGGAATGTTTAAACAAAGTTGATTCAAAAGGAGAAAAAGCTGCATGATAATGTCAAGAGTTTGAAAGCAAAGAGGAGAGTAAACATAGTGGAATCTTCAAGTTCTTCTGAATCAGATGATGTTGATGATATTCATGATGATTCTCCCAAATAGTAGAGGAAAGATGCTAAGTCTCAGGGGAGGATTGCCAAAGACATTGATGCACACAGTTTCTTATGAGGTTGTCCACACAAGCAGAGCAGTTCAAGACAAAGGTAAAGGTATCATAATTGAAGAAGAAGATGAAGGAAATGCCAAGAATACAAGCTCAGATATGATACAAAGGATTGACAGCTGCTTAGTTAAAAGGAAAAGCCAGTGAAAGAGAGATGAGAGCTGCAAGACACAAAAAGCAGTTAAGTGTTTGGAAGAATCCCTCCAACATCAAGGATGAAGTTTAATTCAAGAAACTTGTGGATTTGTAGAGGAATCACAAGTTTAGGGGAGGATTTTTAGGAATTAAACTAACAGTACAAACTGCTAGTGTTGGAGTTCCCACTGCTGGTCGAATACACTAGCAGTGGAAACATCATTCCCACTGCTGGAAGAATACACTAGCAGTGGAAACATCATTACCACTACTAGTACAAAGTTACAACTGCCTAAGTGATAACGACAGAAATGAGAAGATAAATATAGAAAAGATTTGGTGTATATCTTGTTTTGTTAGAATATATTTATCTTGTAAAGGACTCCTTGTGTACTATAAAAGGAGATCCTAGATTAGGATTTTAAATATCAATTGTTTATATACGTATCAATTCATAGAGCTTCAAGTTGTAAAACCTAGTGATATTCAAGATCACTCGTATTATTATCATTAATAATATTGGAGCTAATAGTTTGTTTAAGTATTCTGTGTTCATATAACTTTGTTCATTCATATACAACTCACAATCAAACTTACATACAAACCTTCTAAGTATTAATAAGTAGATTCCGCATACTTATTGGTATTATTCAAAGTATCAATCTAACACAAGTTGTGTGTTTAGATCCATCATTAGCCAGTTTTCTTAAGCCTAACATTGAAATCACCCACCCAACACAATTAATAACACATAATCAACGAATAATCAATAGCTAGGTTTCACTACATCTAAGCAAACACAAGGGAAAACCTAGCCTAGCATGTTAAACAAAAGACAAGCATAAGATATCATCAAGCAACACATAGACATATTGATTGATTTGAAGGAAGACTTATCTTTAGTTAAACATGGAGGATTCAAGGGTATAATACCCTTAAAAAGTGCAGGAAGTTCGTACTAGGTTTACACCAAGACTCCCTCTAAAAAGTTCCACACAATGAATGAAAATTACAAGAGTTTATATAGATTTTACAATCTGACGGCGTCACCTTTTGGGGCGTGACGCCGTCACCTCGCCGCGCTTAGGGTTCCATGATGGCCTAGATCTACTTCTGACACCGTCACGCATTGTAGTGCTCTAGGCCGTCTCTCTTTAGCTTGTAACGTGACCACCTAGGCGTCACAAAGGGTGACGCCGTCACTCTTTAATCCCAAAATTTTGTTCTGGCCCGTCATGTGTAATCTTCGTATCCACCTCTTTTGCCAACGCTTGATGCCGTCACCTATCAAAGGGTGACGCCGTCAGGTACTATTTCCAGCATATTTTGAGACTTTGTCGTTTTCTTCACTTTTATGCTCCAAAAACATCCAAAATGCATCCATTTGCATAATTCTTCTCCAAGGTACCTAAAATGACAAAAGGAACGATTTGAGGCAATATTTGACCAAATAATCACTATTTAGGGCTTAAATGACCCCCTAAAAGCGTAACACTTTTCGCCTCATCAAGCACATAAGACAAAATTTTGTCTAGTGGCAGTCCATGACCTAAAAATATCAAAGACAGATCCATTGTCTTGGATCTGTGGAACCGCCAGATTGTGAAAAATAGGCAGGAAATTTTGGCTATATATAGAACTAGTTTCTCATACATTTGGCTCATCTCTATTCTCTAACTTCTTTCTAAGTATATACCCTCATACTCTTCCACACATTCATATACACATTCTTTGATCATTCCACTTGTCTTATAAACCATTTCAAGTGTGTAACACCCCCAAAATATCGCAGAGGAATGTAATATCATTGGGGTGCTACTTATTAATACGACAATCATAATCATAGAAAACGACTCTAAATGAGGCGTTTTAAAAGTTTATCATTCGATCAAAATAAAACATCAAAGTTACAAGAGGTCCCAAACAGTTTTAGAGTACACGACACATAAAAATAAAATTTTATAAAGGTTTATGGTGTGTGCTTATTCACACACCTTTTTCTGGCCAAATTAAGACCAAAATAGATACAAACTAACCATAAATGCCAAAGATATTTTGTTTTTGCGTTTGTAATCGTGCAGGAACGGATATTTCAGAAACAAGCAAAAATCAGGACAAAAAGGACAAAAACGAGCACGAGTTTGGAAAACGTGTCAAAAGCCAGAGCCAGGGAAGCAAATTACCATTTCTTAGCTCAGATTGTCAAAATATACATTGGGGGATCACAGAATGTCATAAATAGTCCTTGGAGCAAAAGTTTGAAGAATTGGTAGAAATGGTCCCTCAAGTTTCAGAAATTGACAGAATTGGCCCCTGAGCATTTGTTTTGGAAGAAAAGTCAACCAAAGTCCTTAGGAATTCAAAATTTGTCATAATTAGTACTTTGGTGAAAAGTTTGGAGATTTGGCAAGTTCAGTCCCTCAACTTTGAAAGATAGGCAGAACTAGTCCCTGGTGTTTATTTTGAAAAATATTCAACATGGATCCTTGGGAAATCAAAACTTGGCAAGTTTTACCCTTTTTGTAACTTTGGGAAAGTTGCAAAATACACCCTTGAAAAATCAGATAATTACATTTTTGGTCCTTGTGATTTATAAGCAATACCAAATGGACCCTTTATGTAATTTACCTAAACCCAAAATAAACCCAACACCACCCACTACCCAATCCACCAATCCAATCCACTCCACCTTATATCCCCTTGGTCCAGTCCACTCCCAAAGCCCAACAAACAAACCTACCCTTAATAATACTACCCCAGGGTCAAAGAGTCAACCCCGGTCAACCCACAGTCAAACCGTCACCTCCCTTCCCTCCCAAGTTGCAAACCTGAAACTCCAGCTTGCCTCTCCCATCAGTCTCATCCCACCGCCCACTCCATCACCTCAAAATACCACATACAACCACATTAAATGCTACCTCTCAATCACAATTTATCATAAGCAATTTGGCAAGAACCAATTTTCCCGCCAAAAATCATTCAGGGGCTGAGATTAAATCTGAGCCATCCAATGGCTATTATTCATGATGGGATTTGTTCAGAAGGCTCCAAGAAACCCTAATTTTCACTATAAAGAGGAGAAGAAGCAGCAGAGACCAAGCATTAGATTTTTAGTTAATTTTTAATGTCGTTTTTAATGTGAACTTCTCTTTTAGTTGTAAAACTTAGTTTTAATTGTAATTTCAAGTGTTTCAGTGTATTCTAAACTCATTTCCATCATTAATCTTAGCTTTATTCATTGAATTCAGTTTATGCAAATTTTCCATTGAAATTTCCATAATGCTTTAATCTTGTTAAAAGTTAAGTGTTATTGTTTCATAAGCTCACTGAAGATATTAAAATACATAAGAGATCATAAAAAGGGAATAAAATCATAAACAACCTATGCATATGAGACTAGAGGCTTTTGGAAGTTGCTAGTTTTCGAATAGCAAGGTGGACTTATACCTAGCTTATCTTTGATAAGCTAAGAGCTTGTAGCAGTTCAAGACAACCTAGTTAAGCTAGTGTTCAAGGTTTTAAGTTCTTGTTTGTTAATTCTTAATTTTTAGTTCAAATATAGCATAATCTGTTCTGGCTAGTTGTAGTTGTTAATGCTTGTTTATTTATGTTCATTTATGCTTATTTCATGTTAGTATAAGTTAGAATATCATTTTCATGGATTAGATTCTCATATTGCTTCATAAATCTTCCATATCAGCTTTTAAATGGGTGTTTGGATTTGTTGTTTAGTGTGTTCAGGGGTGTTCATGTTGTAGTATTTAGTTTTTACTATTCACTTTAGGTCATATTAGCTCATTTTAACCATAAAAACCGAGGGTCCTTTGATCAAAAGTCAATATCATTCATAAATCCCATTTGTGAGTTCACTATCAAGATTTTAAGTTCCAAAATCATGCACACAGTTTCATTAGTTGTTGTTATAGCCTTATTTCATCATTTAATAACTTATAATAACTTATATAGTCAGGAATCAGTAGAAGTTAGCCAAAGTCAAACATAGTTCAATTTCATAAAAGTCAAAATTGCGTATCTTGGGAGAAATCATTTTTTGGTGAGATTTTTCATGATCTCAGTATTCAACCCTAGCTTTTGAGCTTTAGAACTTTTTAAATTTGGCAGTAGATTTGGAAATCTCGGTATTCAACCTCTAGCTTATTTGGTTGTTGTAGCTTATTTTAAGATTGCATCAGTCCCTTTTAGCTTATTTCATCCCTAGTTAAGCTTGTTGTCTTTTGGAATAGCTTTTTGAACTTAAAAATCTCATTTTAAGCTTGAAATCCAACTGTTAAGACATTAAGCTTTAACAGAGCATATTTGGCAATTTCAAAAAAGTTGTTTTCATAAAAATAAGTTATTTTTAGTTTTGGAATAGATTTGTAACAGAAAAATCAAAAAAACAAATAAAACTGAAAATTGGTGCTTGTGGGATTTGAACCCTGGACCTCTTGGTTCCCTGGCATAAAACTAAACCAGACCTGAGCACCATCTCCCCTAATGCCTACTTAGTATTTTAGTTTCCCCAACTTTAATTTAAAGTGATAGCTTCTATTTAAGGCAATTTATATTTTTGGCTTATTTTTTTGCTTTTTCATTAAGCACTTGCATGTTTTTATATTTTTCCTAAGTTTCTGTCATATTTTAGTATTTGTATAAAGATTTTCATAATTTTCTGTTTTCATTTAGTATTTTTAATAATTAATATTAGTTAAATTAGTTTTAATTAATAAATCAAAAATAAAATCATTTACTGCCTATTTATAAGCACTAGCATCTTTTTAGATTTTTCCTAGATTTTTATAATCATAAAGTAGTTTTAGAAAAAGTTTCATAATTTTTACTGTTCATTTGCTATTTTTCATAATTAAATTAGTTAATTTAGTTTTTAATTAATAAAAAGTAAATAAAAATCTAAAAAAGTTTATTATAAGTTTTAGAAACTTTTTATAATTTTGTAGGATTTCTGTGATGGTTAATTAGTTTTATAAAAAATTTCATAATTTTCTAAGTTAATTTAGTATTTTTAATAATTTAAATTAGCTTAAATTAATTATTAAATAGTTTTTAATTAATAATAAATAATTAAAAAATCAAAAAAATAATTTTCTATTTTATAAAAATTTCTTTTATTAATAAGTTTGTAAAAAAGTAGTTTTCAGCCCCTTAGAATTAATTCTGCTTTATTTTCCCTTTTTCCAGTACGCATTTACGTGTATTTTGATTTTAATTTACGTTTCTAGTTTTAAATACGTATCTGATTTCCTGTAACTGTTACTATTGTTAATTTGACTTATTTCCATTAGTGTTATAATCCCAATCATATCTTTTTTACATTCCTCAAATCACTCAATCTCATAAACGTTTTCCAAATACAATTTCAATCATCGCTGGGATATAACGACCCGGGAAAACACTGTGCTTACACCGGATCATAAATCGATCACTTGCACACACACTTGGGTTTGACTTATTAACCACCCTTGGTTAATTAGTTAATCTGAGGCAAGTCAAATTTTGGCGCCGCTGTCGGGGAGGTTGTTGCGTATTTTTCAAAACGTTTAGCAGATTTAGTGATTTTTCAAAACTCCTCCTTGTAAAAATTCCACCACTTTGTAAATTTTTTTAAAAATCAAAAGCATCAAAAAAGTCATTAACACTTTTCCTAAAGTGTTAACAACACAAAAAAATCAAAAACAACAAAACAAATCATGAAGTTAAATTACTTCGTATTCTTTAAGATTTACAACCTATACAGGTGGTATAAGGCAAGGTCCGACATTAAATTGTGAACTGAAAAGAGATCCATTCTTCTCTTCCACCACCCTGCGAGTAGTCTTAAAGGAAATGATTTCGGTTAACGAATCGATTCCAAAAATATTTCCAAAAGTTTTTTCACACATACCCACAAAAAGCCAAAAACATTTTATGTTTTCTTGTTAATAAATACATAAAAGACATTATCGAGAAACATTCGATAGAATACCTACCAACTGGGGGTATGACCATTAATAACTTCCCAAACCAAAGATAAAAACTTGGCTTTGTATCCTTGTGAATTGGTGTACCTTTTTCAAAGAAGCCATCCATATTGTGATTATTGGTTTAAGTTCTCTGTTGTTTTGCCTCGGTCTTGTTTTAATTGCTTTTGTTTTTAGTGCATGCGTGTAAACTCCCGTAATTTTTCCTATGAATAGTAAAATTTTAATCAATGTCTAATATATCATTACTTTAATTAATAACATTTTTACCAATAACAAAAATCTTGTTTATTTAATATGCTATGTTACTCAAAATCACGACGTGGTTTGTGATCCCCTATTGCCTCGGAACGATGCTCACACATGTACCATTATAGTCTAAAATCGTGAAAATATTAAACTTTTACCATTTACAAACTACGTAACGTATTTTGGCAAAACGCATTCGACAACTCCCGGACTCACATAAACATTTCACTAAATCCTAATTAAATTTCCCTAATCCTATTTAATAACCAAACGGGCCCTTAATAATTTCTCAGCCCAAATCTTTTTCGTGGCCTGTTACTATTCATCAGCCCACACATCTCAAGCCCAAGTTCCTTTATAATTATTTTTGTTAATATTCAACTAGACCAAGCCAAGAAACGCATCACGTACGCCCGATTTTTACACACGACTCCTATACATTTTTACACTACCTCGTTTCTCACCTAGCCAACTTCAAGTATGTCGAGTTTCAGATCCACAGGACGAGTAGTGCTACGTTTTTAAAAGGCAAAGTATTTGGTTCCAAAAACAACCCATACGATTTATGAATAATTCAAAACATAACCATTTTAACTCCCGTTTGTTTCTTTGAGCTCCTAATAATAATTCTAGCATGATTTCATGTTTAGATGTAAAATTTGATCAACTATAACTAAGTCCTACCCGATTTTCAAATCATGTATGTTAATAAAATGGGTGTCGACATATTTTTTTAAGACACAAAGACAAGCCCCTCATTTCAAGCTCTCACACAAACTTATAATATAGTTCCGAGGCTAGTACTAGTTGCATTTTCAAAGGGAACCCATACTTGCAACTATACAACATAAGCTAACATTTCGTTGATATGCTTGTGTTGACAAGCTAGAAACCAAGAAACATGTTGCTCTCCTTCTTACACCCTATCAAGACTTTATATTTCACTCTACTACACACTTCCATCATGTCTCATAAATTTTACTCACTAAAACACTCCAAGGCTAGTATATAAACCACCTTTGCATGCATGCACTCGACACAAACCAAAATCAACTTACCACAAATAATTCTAAGTCCCTGGCACTAGTTTTTGTGTTCGAGCAGCTTTGGCAAGGAAACTAGTCTTTCAAATTTTGTTTAGGAAGAACAAAACCTTGTTTGTGAACCTTGGTTGAGTCGACTATCAAGCCATACTCTCGTACTATCCTTACCTCGACTCTACAACTCGTTTTACCCCACCATTCTTGGTGTAGTAAGTCTCGTACTCTTTTTCACTTTTACTTAACTCGTATAACTTGACTTTAACGTGTAATATCACTTTCACTTGAACCTTATTACTCGCAACCTATATAAACAACAAGCACTTATTTTACGTCTACCTATATATTTACCACACTATTTATCAAGGCACATAAAGATTCAAATCGTAAAACTCACGTATAAACAGATTTTGATACATGTTCTCAAGTCATGTCGCGACCTAGTCGCAAAACACTTATAAATTTTTCTAAGTCATTTACTAAAACGTGTCCCATACAAATTAGAAACGAACGTATATTTTTAAATTTAACTTAACGATCCTACTGTATTATTTCACAAACTATTAGACCACCTAACAAACTATCGATTTCGTATAAACCACTTGTAAAAATACTCGCGTCTTGACCTCCTAAATGATACAAAGTATATCGACTTTAAACCGCTTTTGAAAAACAAGTAAACTATCGATTGGGCCTTAAGGCCCAACAGTTGAAAATAAGCAAACCAAATAAGCAGTTCTTATAAGCAGTTTCGAAATGTTTTTAATATACTAAAATGAGCTCGAAACCAAGCCCAAAACTTTCGTAAACCCAATGGATCAAAAACTCTTAACGGGCCTTGGTTTTAAACGTTTAAAAGCCCAATAAGCACTTTCGGGATATAAGCAGTTTGAAAAGTTCATTAAGCTATTTTTAGCTTAATTAAGAAATAAAAATGCTAAGTTTTGAAATTGGTGAATTTTGGACTAATTTTGCAAAGTTTGTAACTTTTGGGTTAAAAATGTAAAATTTATAAAGTTAGGGTGAAAACTGTCACTTTACAAACTATAGGATGAGTAACTGATTTTTATGAACTATTGGATGAAAAGTGTAATAGTTGGAAGTTTTTGGACTTAAAACATAAATATATTTAACTAACGGTGTAACGCTAACGCTGTTAAGGTAAAAATTGTAAAAACTGGAAAAGAACAAGGACCAACAAACTATATTTAACATTTCTATTTTATTTTCATTTTATGACTCACTTCACGACATTTGCATTTTTGTTTATTTCAATTACTTATTTATAACTCTACGTTATATATATATATATATATATATATATATATATATATATATATATATATATATATATATATATATATATATATATATATATATATATATATATATATATATATATAACTTATTTGAAATTACGATATTTTATAAAACCACAAGTTTCGCTATCATTAAACCAACCATCATTGTATTCTAAAAACTACTCGCGAATAAAACATTTCAGACTATCAAACAACTAAAACTTACCATATTATCTAGGTCGTGTGTTAGAGCCGTTCCCTTATTGCAATTGAGTTTCGATACCTTTACCACTGTACCACTAAGGTGAGTTCATAGCCCACTTTTATATACTGTTTTCGTGGGGAGATACATGCTACAAAAACTGAACACAAGTATTTTTATTGGTATGTTATGCCTGATATTGTTATTGCTTAAGTACCTTATTGCCAAAAAGACCCTCACATCATGAACCTTAATCACTTGAAGGGTGAACGTAAATAGTTGTGGATAGATCTATTAGGGACTGACGATCCCCGTTTGTGTCTGCCAGGATGGGCCACCAAACGCACTTTATTTAAACCTACTAAATTTAAACCTATGAATATCACTCAACTTTTGTTGATTTTTAGCATGTTTATCTCAGGAAATTAATACGAAGGAGGAGCTCAAGGCACGGAGTGGGCAATAAACCCCGTTATGGGTGTCAAATAAACATTTTATCATTTACTTTTAATATTCATATATTCTACGATATGTTAAACTATGAAAAACTTTTGTACTTGGATATTTGATTTTGCTAAATGATAAATATAATTATAAAAACGCCTCTTTGAGTCATTTTCTATGATATTGACTTCGATCCTCTAAGTAATACCCCCACAAAGTCTTCCGCTGTTCTTGTTGAAATTTAGGGGGTGTTACAATGCGCACTCATACACAAACAAGGCGTAATCGTCAAAGAAACGTAATTGCGTTACGTGCAGTTATTGAAGAACCCGTCATAAAAATGGACAACGAGCCCCCATCACCCATCATACCACCAATCCCTCCCAAGGATGAAACAGCTCCTGATCTCCGAAAGATGGAGGTGTTGTGTCAACCAACAATGCACGGGAGGGGTGGACCTATTGCACCACTTACTATTGGAGCCACGGACTTTGGACTAAAGCACCACATGATCCAGCAAGTCCAGAATTGGTGCCAGTTCCACGGTCTCCCGGTGATGATGCAAACAAGCATCTCGATAAATTTCTAACCGTCACCTAGAGTATGAAGCAGAATGGTGTCACCGAAGACGGCCTTCGCTTATATCTCTTTCCATACTCTCTCACTCATCATGCTACTGTTTGGTTTGATCATCTTTCTAAAAATTCAATCCATAATTTTTATGAAATGTTTTCCAAATTTTTAGCCAAATATTTTCCACCGTCAATGGTGACGAAATTAAGAAACGATATCAACAACTTCCGACAGCGCCCTGACGAGTCCTTATTTGAGGCATGGGAACGCTATAAGCTTGCAATTGATCATTGTCCTAATCACAATATGCTTCTTGTCACCATCATAGATACCTTCTATAATGGTTTGACACTTCGTTATCGTAACACGATCAATGCTGCTGCTGGTGGGACCTTCATAAAAAGGACCCCCAAGAGTGCTATGATCTCATTGAAAACATGACTGCCCACCACAATATTTGGGATTCCTCAGCTGAGAGGAATGATTCATGTAAATCTGTCACTCCAGCATCCAATGATATAGCTGCTCTCACCAAGAAGCTTGATGATTTGTCCACTGCTATTTTACGGATTCACCAAACAAATCAAAATCATCATGTAGAACCATAGAGGGGGGTGAATACGGTTTCTACGGTCCTTTTTTGATGTTTAAAAAGTTTAAGCCAAAGAGAACACCAAGTGGTTGTACAATAATCCAACAACCACTACAACAACCAAAGTATATAAAGCAAGTAAGAACACAACGATATGTACTGGTTCGGGATGGGGGTTTATACCATCCGTACGTCTAGTTGCAAATCCGCGACTCCGATACTATTCACTAGATAATCCTTTCGGTGGACTACAAACCGTTACAATTCACTCCACCAATATTCAACAATATTGATGCTCACAAAGAAGGAGTTACTCCCACGGTATTCCGCCCTTGGAAACCACCCAAAAGAATCTCACGATTCGACTTAACCTAAGGGTCACCAAGACCACTATCAAGACTTCCCACGGAAGTATCAAACACCAACTAGATCCCCAATGATCTAGGCTTGGTCACCAAGACACAAGACTTCCCTTACAAACAATTGAATGAATGAATGAATGAATGTTTGTTCAATCAAGTCCTAACCTAACCTAGAGACTCGATTGTAGTAGAAAGGGTAAAGATAGAAGACCCTCGACACAATCACAAGAGTGGATTAGGTTATTGTGATTCTTCCCTTGCAAAGAAGAAGTGTTCTTTCAATAGATGTTAGTGTGAAAGATTAAGAACACAAGAGATAGAATTAGAGGATTAGAGAGAAAGAATGTAGAGAGAAAGAATAATGGCAAGGGGTGAGGAATACAAGAGGCAAGGCATGGTATTTACAGGCAAAACCCAAACTTAGGAATATTTTACCGAGGTCGGCGCGTCACCCACGCGTTGACGCGTCGGTAGCGCGCCAGACACCAAGGGAAAATATTCCCGAGGCTTTGGGTGTTTGGAGTTATAAATGCCTTACCTTGCTAAACCCCCAATTGTACTTCTCACTAAACCTTAACATTAATCAATCTAAGGTTTACCAACTCAAATAGCCAATTTGGAAAATCATTTGTGAAGTGTTTATAAGAAAACCAAATACCAAAGGTAGAAGAGTAGAAAGGGTAGTTTGGTAGGGGTAGAAATGGTATTCCTCACATGGCATAATAGAGAAGAGAATATGCCATGGGATATTCCTCAAGGGAAGGGTTAAGGTGTAACTATGGTTAGGTTTAAAGGTTTAGAGGTTAACCATGGTTAGGTATAGAAAGCTTAAGTGTATAGAAGTAACCATGGTTAGGTTTAGAGAGAAGTATATAGAGAATGAACCATGGTTAGGTTAAAGGGTTTACCCAAGGGAATGTTCCATCCTTGGTGTGGTTAAGAGTTAACCATGGTTGGGTGCAGAGAAGTAACCATAGTTGAGTTAGGTTGTATGTTGGTTAGGTTAACCAAGGTTGGGTTAGGGTTGTGTGTTGAGAAATAACCATGGTTAGAAGAGGTGAACCATGGTTGGGTTAAGAAGGGAATATTCCAAAGGTATATTCCTTTGCTTGGGGGGAAAGGTAAATGGAGGGTTGAGATTGTTTTGGTTTGAAATAGAAGGTTAAGATGTGTTGTAAGAGATTGGATGGTTGAGATGGTTTTGGTTTAAAATGAATGGTAGAGATAAAAGGAGCCTTTTGCTTGGAGAGGAAGTGTGATCCAATGGTTGAGATTGATTTGGGTTTGAAATGGATGGTTGTGATTAAACACATGTGTTGGAATAGAGAGGAGATTCGATGGATGGTTGAGATGTGTTTAATTTGAATTGGATGGTTGAGATTGAAGATGTGTAAGGAATATAAGAGATGTGTAAGAGATGTGATGTTGTAAGGGAATGAATGGTTGAGATGGGTTGGATTTGAATTCAATGGCTAGGATCAAAAGTGTGGGAGACAAGAGTACACTTTTGTGTAAGTGGTGTAAGAGAATGTTGGAAAGGAATATTTGGGAAATATTGTGGGAGATTTGGTGGTATTGGGTTTGATGGTTTTGAGGTAAGTGGTATTTTGATGAATAAGATAATTAAGAAAAGTAATTAAGAGAAAAATAATCTAATTATCATTAAGAAGAAAAGGTTTAGATAATTAAGATTATAAGTTGAGAAAATCATAAGTTATTTATTAGTTCAAGTAAAACAACGTCGAGAATCCATAATTTCATACCTCGTGACTTTTCACGATTCGACGTTCTCAACTAATACCTTGGTTCAAACAAGTTAAGTGCTTTGCCTTAATGTAAAGCATAACCCAAGTGGGAAAGGATGCGTTTACGCAAAGTGACATTTGACTTAGTTTGACCAATAAGGGAGTAAACCCGTTACGTAATTAGAGAAGACGTAAGCACGGGATATGAGCACATGGATGCTTTCACATGATGTTACATGAAATATATAAGCTCCCTAAGTTTAGAAAAGCCTTGGCTAGAAGCGATAGCTAGAAAACATGAGTTGGCATTTTCCCGTAAATGGGTGCTTTAAAAGTTGGATCTCTCTAATCCCAAAACTCGTTTCGAGTGTTCTCAATTAAGCACATAACATATTCATACCTGTATTGAAAGATCCACATTTTTTGGGTAAGGGGAAAGCCGACTTTCAAAATTCATCCTGAAATTCACAGACGCCTGGCGCGTTACCCACGCGTTGACGCGTGGGAGGCGCGCAAGGAGCAGACATGTGAATCGGGGAATTTTGGCTAACGTTTGTTATTTTATGTGTTTCCATGGTTTATTTGTCATCATTAAAATATAAAGAGATCTTGATCATGTTTCCTCAACACATCAAGTTAGAGCTGTCAGTCAAAGTTGTGAAACATGTGGTGGTCCACATTCATATACTGAGTGCCCAGCCTTCGGTGGCTTCACTCATGAGAACGTATACGCTGCTCAAGGTTCCTAAAACACGGGGGGTAACTCTTATCAACCACTAGGGGACCGTAATCTCTTGAGCTATCGTTCCAACAATTATCTAGGACCACCCGGTTTCAATCAGTCTCAAAACCCGAATGCTCAAAATCGGAACCAAAATTTCAATCAGAATCAAAACCAAAATCGAATGAACCAAGGTTTCTATATCCAAGGGAATTTCAATTCCGGTCAAAACCAGGGTTTTCAAAACCAAGGAAATTTTCAAAAAAATCAAGGTCATGGTAATTTCAATCAAGGTAATAATTATCATCAGGGTAATAATTTCAATCAGGGAAACAATTTTCAGGGTAATAACAACCAAAATCAGGGAAATTTTCAAAACAACCGTGTTCAAAACTTTCCTAATCAAAATTAAAACGTTGTTCAGACCCAATCTTCCTCCGATGAATTGTTGAAGCAATTCATGAAATCACAAGAGGAAACAAATCGGTTATTGGTCAGCCAAATCTCTGAACTTAAGAAGACTTTAAATGATCGACCCTCGGGCTCAGGTACTCTTCCTAGCAACACGATCGCCAACCCAAGGGGTGATGTCAAGGCGATCACCACCCGAAGTGGAGTCTCATATAATGGACCTGAACGTGAACCTGAGGCTACTACGGACACGGTACTTCCTACTAATAACGAAGGTACAAACGACGTCCATCCTCAAGTTATCCCGGTCCCGACCCCCAAACCCAAAGTTGTATTTGAAACTCCAAAGACTCCCGTTGATAGTCCAAAACCCAACCCCAAGCCTTCAATACCATATCCTTAACGTTTACATGACCAAAAGCTCCGTGAAAAAGCTAATCATCAAATGCAAAAATTCTTCCAAAATTTTCAAGATTTACATTTTGATATCAGCTTTGCGGATGCTATTCTTCTAATGCCCAAGTTTGCATCAACAATCAAGAACTTGTTAAGCAACAAGAAAAAACTCTTTGAGATGGCGAAAACTCCATTAAATGAGAACTGCTCCGTAGTTCTGTTGAAACAACTTCCCGAAAAGCTGGGAGATCCCCGGAAATTTCTCATTCCTTGCATTTTCCCGGGTATGGTTGAATGTTTTGCCTTGGCCGATCTTGGTGCAAGCATCAACTTAATGCCTCATTCAGTCTGGAAGAAACTCTCTCTTCCTGAACTCACTCCTACCTGCATGACTCTCGAGCTTGCAGATTGATGAGTGTTAAAATACACATACATTTTACCTAATAAAACAGACTCAATAGACATAAAACATATAAAAAATGCCAAATATATGTTTGTTTTTTTGTTTGTGCATGTGCAGATACTGGATATTAGAAAAGGACAAAAAAATGACAAAATAGACAAAAACCGAGCACGAGATTTGGGGAGCACGGAATTGCGAGTATATCGATAATTTTATTTGGAGCATCGAGGCAAGAGAAAGAATTATTGGAGCAAATGTGGAACAAATGGTGACTAATTTGAAGATTAGAAGATATTAAAAATGATTAAAAAGATTTATCGGAGCTTATTCAATGGTTTATCGAACTTTAGTGGAAGCCCAATTAAAGCCCGAAAATAAAGGCCAAGTTTTATTAAAGATTGAAGCTCCAGTTTTATTCAAGTGTGGAAGCCAATTGCATCATTATGCACAAAATATTAAAATGAAGACAAAATATTGCAAATGTGCAAATGCTCCAAAGGCCCATGTGACCTTGATGAGGCGAAAAGTGAACCGC
Organism: Artemisia argyi; assembly: GCA_030686995.1. Taxonomy (NCBI): domain Eukaryota; kingdom Viridiplantae; phylum Streptophyta; class Magnoliopsida; order Asterales; family Asteraceae; genus Artemisia; species Artemisia argyi. Next base: position 144,141,911 of record CM060678.1, on the reverse strand, counting down.
TTTTAAGGGGTCATTTAAGCCCGAATTCGAGATTATTTGATCAAATATTGCCCTAAATCGTTCATTTTATCATTTTCGGTACTTTTGGAGAGAAATCTGTAAAAGGGAGCATTTTGGACTTTTGTGGAGCATAAAAGTAAAGAAAACGGAAAAGTCTCAATTTTCCTTGTTGGGAACAGTACTTGACGGCGTCACAACTCTCCAAATGACGGCGTCAAGAGTTACAAAAGAGGTGGATGTGGAAAATACACGTGACGATCCAGAGATTTTTTGTTCATAGGAGATGACGGCGTCACCCAAGGGCGTCATGGTCCAAGTATTGGTGACGGCCCAGAAGAAAATCCTACATGACGGCGTCACAAGCAGATCTAGGCAATACAATTTCATTATGGCAGCAAGTTGACGGCGTCACAACTTAACACATGACGCCGTCACCCTGTAAAATCTATATATAGTTTTCCAAATTTTATTCATTAGTGTGTAACTTTGAGGGAAAAAACCCTAGGTCGAATTTTCCAGCTTTTTCAAGGGTTTCAACCCTTTGAATCTTTCATGTTCAATTAAAGATAAGTACTCTTTCAAATCATTCAACATTTCTATGTGTTGTTTGATTATATCTTACGCTTGTCTTCTATTTAACATGCTAGGCTAGATTTCCCTTGTGTTTGCTTAGATGTAGTGAAACCTAGATGTTGATTATGGGTTGAATGTTTGTTTATAATTGTTACGGATGATTGTATTCGATGTTAGGCTTAAGAAAACTGGTAGACTTCCATTGGTAACTTGCTTGAACGTCTTAAGAAACATGATCGGAGGTGTACTACGATTTTTTGTTGTATTTAATGCGTAGGAGAATTCTAATGATCCCATGTTAGGAGCTTCTAACGGCTCGACATAGGAGTCAAGTAGGATCCTATATAGTTAGGGAATATTGTACACGGCCCTACGACTAGTATTAAGAAATATGACCCGTCATCCATGCAATTGTAACAAGATATCAACCTGTAAAAGATATCTAGGGAGTAATGAAATCTAAGTAAACACAATTTTCCTCATTATTGTCACCACCACATTAGTATAATAGTTGTATTTTCATTTTTGTTATTTTATTTTGATTGCATCTTTAGGTATATTGGGTTAGTTGGCTAGCAACTAATTCCGCCCACTCCTTCAAAACCCGAGATTTTACTTGCTTTCATAAAATTATAAAAATACAAAAAGAATCATCCCACACCTTTAGACCTAGTTTAATAGGCTTTCTAATCCTAGCGACACTATTCCTGAGTTGAACGATCAATCCCCCGGTACTTGTCACTATACTATACTACAACGATCAGGTACACTGCCTGGTGGGGGTTGTAAGCTTCTCAAGATCTCTTGAGAGGTAAAACCTTTTGTGAGGGTGCAATTCCCACGCATCAGACCTGCTGTGGCTGCTTTAAAACTGCTCTGGCCCACATGTCCCCCATATTCTCCCCCTCTTGTCCTCTATTTTATTCCAGTACAACACAGTTTTTTGTCAGTTTCTGTTCCGTATTTCTGACAGTTTTAAGCGTTTGACTTATTAAACTTTATATTTTATGTTCCGCACTTTCAGGTTTATAGCTTTTTGATATAAACAAAATTATAAAAATCAAAAAATATAAAAATAATAGGAGGGTTAGAATAAAATTGTATGGAGGGTCATTATAACCACCCCATGTTTGTGGATGTGGCATGCAAGACAAGAAAAAGAAAAGAATAAAAAGGGATCAAAGATTGATATGCAGAGGGATTTCATTTTTTTTTTATCTTCGTATTTTCTTTTTTCTATTTGTTTCATACGAGGGAGAGAAGGCCACACACTATGTGTGTGTCTACAGACAAACTAACGTCAATACCTATCATTCTACTGTAATTACTTCTATTATTATACTAGTAGTACTATTAATTTGAGCAAATCAATCTTTTACATACTTGTTTTGTAATGCTTTATTAAAAGTAGTGTAGTGATCTTTAATTCAAAGTTTCATTCATCAGTTTACTTACTCTAGACTTGTACTTCTTTGTTTTGTTTCATTTTTCTACTATTGGTTACATTAAAAGAAAAGTATAGTTAAAAATTAGTTTATTGTTTTTATTTAATTTTTCTACTTCTTGTCTCCATCGTCACTGTTTACAAAGTTATTTTTCTATTTTTATTTTTTCAATCTTTACTTAAATGTTTTTGTTTTGCTTTCAAATCAACATTTTAAATTTAAATCCTTAGTTGTGATTGAGAGGAGATTAAAGGGTAATTCTGGGTTTAATCAATGAAGATATATTCAATGGTTTTGGAGCTTCGAGGCGGGTATTTTGAGTACTATTAGAGTCGATAGTTTCGTCTCATCGATTCCTAGCTTCGATTTGGAGACTTCTAATCCTTTTTCATTTAGCTTTCTTTTTATTACTATGCATTATTAGTTTAGTCGTTATTTTTAGTATAGTAGTGTTATTGATGCTTGTTTAGATGGTTATTACCTTTAGTTTAGATGATCATGTTGATGTTTGGTCTTATTGTTATTGTTAGCTTAATTAATATGTTTAGTGAGTAGATCTTTTATATACTTGTTGAGGAGATTATTCTGTAAATTAAGTGTGGTTTTATAAAACTTATACATTATATTGATTAGTAATTTTTAAGTTACTTAGATTAAAATTTTGGTTGTTTGAGCAGATAAAAGCCGTGAAAATAATTGGGTATTTAGATATTAATATCTCTTTATGAAAAATTGCTTTCAAAATAAACCAACGTTGTGAGAAAATATTTATTCGTAAAAGATATTAATTCATCAATAAGAGAACTTAATTGAAATAATAAACCACATTTAAGGATCGTGATAATTTGCTTAACAAGTATATATTTTCATCACATATTTCTTAGTTGCTTGCTTAGTATAATCTAGTTTATTATTTTTAGTTGTTATCTTTTATCGTTAACTTTAAATTATTTACTTGCTACTAGTGTTATTATTATCTTTGCTTTAATCATTAGTTTTAGGCCCGTTTTAAGTTTAGATTGCGTTTTATGTTATTTGTGCTTTCCGTTATTGTTTTATATGCTTTATTATTGCTTTCTAGTATAAATTTACTTTTCGTAGTTATAAATATCATTATATCTCTTTATTATTCAAATCGCCCGATCACGAACTTGAACCGATTCACCATTTCACACCTCGTTGGGACTTAACGACCCAGGAAAACCATATACTCTCGGAGAATACGCTAGGGTTGACTACTTTGACCATCCTTTGGTTATGTGGTTGATCCGAGCGTGATCATTTTGGCGTAAGCATTAAATGGGCCTTGGATCCTCTATTCAGAAAGCTGTTTAGGTCTTGGAACTCCCCGTTTTGTTCTATGCCACATAAGGTTTACCAATAACACCATTAATATGTCATAAATGCCAAAAATAGCTACGGTTCGACAAGCGGATCCTTGCATCCTTTGTTCTGAAAGGCGCTTAGGTCTGGGAGTTTCACCGTGAAGCTCCGTATGCTTGAGGCAAAGTAAATTGAAATAAAGTCATAAGTACCAAAAATAATTGTGGTTAGACAAGCGGATCCTTGTATCCTTTGTTCTGAAAGGCGCTTAGGTCTGGGAGATTCACCGTGAAGCTCCGTATGTTTGAGGTACAAGTTATATATATAAATCCAAATGAAAAAAAAAAGGAGAAAAAAATGAATGAATGAAAATGATGAAAAATGTTGAAAATGAAAAATGAAAAAATATAATAAATGTGGTGTGAATATGTGAGCCTTTTGAGTTAAAATTTAAACGCTTTTTAAATCCGCCTAAATCTATCATACTTTAAACTTATCGGAATGAAAATGAGAAATCATTTCTTTACAAGTAGCATTTATGAGTAGTGTTAGCATCTAATGAAATTTTTGGCTATGATTTCGTTTTTACGCTTAGCTTGGGAACTCGTGAAAAATCAGGGACGATGAATTCTATCCGCATGGACACTTTTCACTTAGCTGTGTTTCTTACTCTGTGACCCTAAACGTTATTGAAAAATAATGAAAGTCAAACATCCCGTCACATAATAAGTGGAAAAAGTACATAAATATTAGAGTAGGAAATAAAGTTGAAAAATGGAGCGTTTTCGGGAATAAATTTTGTAATCTCTTTTGAACGTTTTGCTACTTTTCAAAGTTAGTAAAAAGAGTTGTGAAATTATTTATCTCAAAAGCGTGAAGTGGTGACATTGCGTGAGGACACGACAATACTTTAACCCGGGGGATTTTGATGAGTGTTAAAATACACATACATTTTACCTAATAAAATGGACTCAATAGACCAAAAACATATAAAAAAATGTCAAATATATGTTTGTTTTTGTGTTTGTGCATGTGCAGGTACTGGATATTAGACAAGGACAAAAAAAATGACAAAATAGACAAAAACCGAGCACGAGATTTGGGGAGCACGGAATTGCGAGTATATCGTTAATTTTATTTGGAGCATCGAGGCAAGAGAAAGAATTATTGGAGCAAATGTGGAACAAATGGTGACTAATTTGAAGATTAGAAGATACTAAAAATGATTAAAAGATTTATTGGAGCTTATTCAATGGTTTATCGAACTTTAGTGGAAGCCCAATTAAAGTCCGAAAATAAAGGCCAAGTTTTATTAAAGATTGAAGCCCAAGTTTTATTCAAGTGTGGAAGCCTATTGCATCATTATGCACAAAATATTAAAATGAAGACAAAATATTGCAAATGTGCAAATGCTCCAAAGGCCCATGTAACTGCTATGGCTGCTTTATCCGACGAAAAAAAAATGTTTGTTGATGTGGCATGCAAGACAAGAAAAAGAAAAGAATAAAAAGGGATCAAAGATTGATATGCAGAGGGACTTCATTTTTTTTATCATCGTATTTTCTTTTTTCTATTTGTTTCATACAAGGGAGAGAAGGCCACACACTATGTGTGTGTCTACACACAAACTAACGTCAATACCTATCATTCCACTGTAATTACTTTTATTTATTATACTAGTAGTACTATTAATTTGAGCAAATCAATCTTTTACATACTTGTTTTGTAATGCTTTATTAAAAGTAGTGTGGTGATCTTTAATTCAAAGTTTCATTCATCAGTATACTTATTCTAGACTTGTATTTCTTTGTTGTGTTTTGTTAGCATCGTATTTTATTTATAAAAAGTGTCGGTCATTAACGTATTGTTTTAGGTTGCTTTAGAATATCATTATGATGAAGTTTATGTGTAGTTTTCATGATTTTATAAAGTCTAAGGGCTAGTTATGTAATAAGGTCAAAGATTAGAGAAGCCCTAGACTTCAACTATAAATACTCTTGTAAACCTCATTTTAGAGGTTGGTTCTCTAGTGGGTTCTCTTAGTCATTAACAAGGTTATTATTTTCACACACTAGAGTTCCCATCCACTCTCTCTCTCTACTTACTTTCTCTCTCTAGGTTTAGGCTTGATTCAATGGTGAAATAGGTTGTTCTACGGTCCTACAAGTGGTATCAATCGCCTAGGGATAATTTAGGTTGATTTAGGTTTGATTTGGTAGAAAAACTAGGTTTCTAAGTGATTTTTTATTGATTCGAGTACTGTTCATCGAAGGTGATATCGAGTTTGACATTTGCTTCTATCGAGTTAGGAGTGTTCACTGCTTCTATCGAGTTAGGAGTGAGATTTGGTTCCATCGAGTTTGGTGATAAAATCTATCGAGTTAGGCAGTTTAGGTTCTATCGAGTTAGGCATTTTCAAGGTCTATCGAGTTTGGACTTGTGATACTTGGCGAGTTAGCCATTTTCTCCTAATCGTGTATCGAGTTAGGAAATGTGTTGCTACTTTCTAAGTCGATACTCTGCCTAAATTTATACAGCTTATCGAGTTAAGATCTCAAGGTCTTATCGAGTTTGAAACCTAAGTAATACTATCGAGTTAGTAACTAAATAATCCTATCGAGTTAGAATCCATAACCAAAGCCCTATCGAGTTTGAAACCAAAAAAAAAAAAAAAAAAAAAAAAAAAAAAAAAAAAAAAAAAAAAAAATTTAGTAAAATTTATTTTTCACACGAGACTTAACGTTCAATTTTTACGCGAGATTCAAAGTTTGGTATAAGGTTGAAAATTTTGGCCCGAAATTCAAATTTTTTGGCCAAAATTCAAAAAATTTCGGTAAAATTTGGCGAAAAATTTTCAAAATCTCAAATTTTTCAGGTAACCTTAGAATTGTATTTCTTTGAGATTTTCAAATTTTGAGAAAGAAAATTTTCACACTCGATTTTTGGCGGGAAATTACGAAATCAATCAGATCAACCGAGAACGAACTTTCATCTTCACCAAATCAACTAATCTTCAACAACAACCTTTGTTATCTTTCAAAAGATCCTCAGAACAACGTTTCACTTTGAATTCATATCATGGCAACTCAACAAGACATTCATGCTGCCGGTGCCGAAAACCGACCTCCAATGCTTGAAAAAGGTGGATATCTTCCATGGACAAGCCGCATGCTTCGTTACATCAAAACAAAGCCTGATGGTAAATTAATGATCAATTCCATTACAAATGGTCCATTCAAGCCAAGACAAGTTCAAATTGAAGGTAATCCAAATGACACACCTCCTACTCAACCATTCGTGCGTGAACAAACAGAAGCAGATTACACAGAGGAAGACAAGAAGCAGATCGCTGCAGATGATATGGCAATGCATTTAATCCAACTTGGATTACCACGGGAGATCTTTGCTGCGGTCGACAGCTGTGAAACTGCTTATGCTATGTGGGAACGTGTTAGACGGATATGTCATGGAACTGAGATTGGACAACAAGATGTTGAGAACAAACTTCTTACTGAATGGGAGAATTTCACATCCACTAAAGGTGAACAGATTGAATCATACTACACCAGGTTTTGCACTTTGATGAATGAGTTAATCAGAAACAAGTTGACACCTCGACCAATTGCAACAAACATCAAATTCATCAATAACCTTCCAGAAGAATGGGGTCGTTATGTTACAATTGTCAATCAAACAAAGGACTTACACAAGGTGAATTATGATCAACTCTATGACTTTTTGAAGCAAAACCAAGCTGAGGCTAATGAAGTAAGGAAAGAAAGATTGGCTAAGAATCATGATCCTCTCGCATTAATTGCTAATACACCAACATCTTTACCAGTGAACACTCAACAACCATCATCATCTTCCACTCACAACTACATGCAACCATCATGCATTCTACAACCAACACCGGTCTATCAACAACAGTTCTACCCACAACAACAACAAGTTATTCCACAACAGCAACACCCACAATTCCAAGATCCAGAATTCACTGACAATGATGAAGCTACTGCAGCATTGTCCCAAGCGTTTGCTTTTCTATCAAAGGCATTCCAAGGACGTTATTCTACACCAACAAACAACAACCAAAGAATCTCATCGAACACTAGCAACAAGCAGTTTGCTCAGCCGAGTTTCAATATGGGCAATGAAGGCCAAATGGTTGGAGTTTATGGGAATCAACAGGGATATCAGAATATGCAGAATGCACGTCAGAATGCAGGGAATCAGAATGCAGGTCAGTTTGCAGGGAATCAGTATGGTCAGTATGCAGGGAATCAGTTGGGTCAGTTTGTTGGAAATACGAGGGGTCAGAATGTTGGTAATCAGACAATGGGTTATCAGAATAGGAATGTTGCAGCCCCAGTTGTTGGGAATTTGGGAAATGTGAATCAGGGTAATCCGGTAAAGTGTTTCAACTGCCAGGGTGTAGGTCATATGGCAAGGAACTGTCCTACTAAGCCGAACAAAAGAGACTCAGCGTACTTGCAGAAAGCAGTGATGTTGGCACAAAAGAAAGAGGCAGGATTTCAGTTGAACGCAGAGGAGAATGACTTTATGGCTCTTATGGATGACATGGAAGACATAGAGGATATCGATGCGAATTGCATTTTTATGGCAAATCTTCAGGAGGCAAAGTATGACACAGATTCTGACACACCTCCGGTCTTTGACATCAATGCAGTCTCTGAGGTATCAAATTTCAACACATGTCACAATAATGATATATTTCATATGTCTCCTCATGAGGAACAGCATTTTGAGAAGCAAGCACCCACTTATGATACATATCTGGACACGCCAAGTAGTAGCAATACTCCTTCAGCAACTCCAGCTGTGAATCATAATGGAGACTTTGTTTCACAGCATGCTGTGAATGATGAGGAAACACGTGCTTTATTTGAATCATTATTAAATAATTGTGGTATTGAAATCGAAAAAGTGAAAAAGGTCAATCGCGATGTTAAGGCCGCGAATGCTAAATTGACCGCTGAGCTTGAGAGTTACAAGGAAAACGCTAAAGCTTTTGAGTTTCATAACAAAAGATTGTTTGAATTAGAAACTGGTTATCAAAATTCCGTTTCAAGGGAAAAACAATTGCAACTCAAGTTTGATACACTTGATGTTAATTCTTTCAAGAAGATAAAAGCTTTAAACGCGGAAATTTCTGATTTACAAAACCAACTTTCTAAACAAAAAACAGCTTATACCAATCTTGAAAAAGAAAGGGATGAGTTGAAAAAGGACTTTGCAAAGAAAGAAGACAAACTTTTGGCAGAAATCGTAGAGTTAGAACACATGATTGCTCATTTAGAAGAATTAGTGGTTAAGTCGGGTCAGTCAAGTCAAACAATGAAAATGATTTCAAATCAAACTAATCCGGTTTACCATACGAAACATAAAGTGGCTCTCGGTAACAACACCCCCAGTAATCTCAAGAAAGCTCAGCAAGAACAAAATGTTTTGTACAATGGTAATGTGATTTACACTAAACATGATCCTCCCGTCGTTCGGGATTCTGTGCAAACGATAGAACATGTCGAAGAGAGCATTTCTAAAATGAAACAAAAGGATTTGAAACCCATTGATTACAACAAATTGAACAAACTTTCGGGAATTACTTTTGTTCCACAAAAAGAACCATCTGTGTTTTCCATAAAACGACCATTCTCAAAAATGTTTTCTAAGAAAGTAATTGTTTCAAAATCTCTTTCAAAAATGGAACAAATGTCTTCTAACAACACTTTTAATACAAGTGAGGCTAGAAACATTCTGGATGACGTTAAAAAGAGAATTCAAGAACTTCAAAACATTGTTGCTTCTAAAACTACAATCGATATTAATAACTGGCATTCCAGTTTTCATATTGAGCAGAAAAAAGTTTTTGAAAACGAAATTACTATCCCACTGAATAACATCAGTGCGAGGGTAATCCATTTTGAAAAAGCTTTCTTAAAAGAAACGGCCGACTTTGTCAAGGACCACAAATCCCTGGTAAACGAAGCTAATGATTCTCGGGAAAACATGAATGTTTTGGAAAGGTTAAATGATTCTCTCTTCGAAGCTGTTATGACCACTGACATTATGTCCATCATTTTACAAACATACTCTGTTCAAGACGATGAAAGACTGAGAGCTGAGACCTCCAAAATTGTTTCCAAATATGAAAATGCTCTTATAAAGCTTGAACAAGAAAATGTGTCATGTTTTAAACAACTTGATCGAAAAAAGGAAGAATGCAAGTATGACAAACTGTCGTATGAGCGTGCTTTCAAGAACATGAAAGAGCAAAATGATCTTTTGAGGACTCAGCTTGAAAGTCAAAAAAGGAAGGGTGAGGAAACTAAGTTTGCAAAACCATCGACTTCGGAGAAACCAAATGTTCCAAATATGGTGCAAAAACCAAAAATTTCTATTTCACGGTTTGCTCCAAAAGTCGATGAGAAAAAGGATTTGACAAAACCAGTCACTCCAACACCCTTGCCCAAGAAAATTGAAAATGAAAAGATTGTTGATAAAGGAAAAGCGGTTGTCGAAACACCAAAAGTTCTAGCACCTGGCCTTTTTAGGATTAGTCCCACTAATGCGTCTGCCTCCACATCTAAGACAAATGCGTGCACAAAGGATAATTCTAAAGAGTCTAGTGATGCTAAAAAGGACAACAATATAAATTCTAATGTGTGTGCCTCAACTTCTACAGGATTAGACAGCACCTCTAGGAGCAGCAGACTAAAGCCTAGGAGCAATACAAGGAACAATAGAGTCTCGCATGCCTCTAAGAGTAGTTGCAAGAATAAAGTTGAAGAAGTAGAAGAACACCCTAGGAATTTATCGCTTTTTAATAAGAAACATGATTCATCTGAATGTAATGTTGAGTGTACTGGTTCTAATACTGTTTGTTTAATATGCAAGAAATGTTTAATTAATGATGTTCATGATGAATGTGTTTCTAAGAATGTGAATGGTACGCCAGAACAGAAGAGCGTTTCGAAAGGTCCTAGTGCTAAATCTAGATTTGTTGGAAACCTAATCAAAAGAATTAAGAACACCACTAATAGTCGCACACCTAGGAACTATCTTAAGTATTGTGTTTGGATTCCAACGGGTAGAGAATTTATACTCAATGATGGAAAATTTGAAATAGTTCAAGATAAACATGTAGAAACTGTCTTTGAGTGTGATTCAGAATGTACCCCTAACCCCATGGAACCAAATTCAAAACGGTTTCCAAATACAAATTCTTCTGTTATTGGCAGGTTATCGAAATATGTCTTTGGATCGTCGACTCGGGTTGCTCCAAGCACATGACCGGGAATTTAAAGCTGCTGATCAATTTCATCTGGAAATTCATGGGAACTGTACGCTTTGGAAATGATCATGTAGCAGCTATTGAGGGTTATGGAGATCTTCAGTTTGGGAATTTTTTGATCACTCGAGTTTACTACGTCGAAGGGTTGGGACACAACTTGTTTTCAGTTGGGCAGTTTTGTGATGCAGATTTAGAAGTTGCATTCAGGAGAAACACGGTTTTCATAAGAAATTTGGTTGGTGATGATCTCTTATCTGGTAATCGTGGTACAAACTTGTATGCTATCGACATCAACCAAATGGCTTCTACGTCACCAATTTGTCTTATGACAAGGGCAACCGAAACTAAGTCCTGGCTGTGGCATAGAAGATTATCCCATCTCAATTTCGACACTATCAACAAGTTAGCCAAAGACAACATCGTCACCGGACTTCCTAAGTTCAAATTCACCAAGGATCATCTATGTCCATCATGCGAACAAGGAAAAAGCAAAAGAGCATCATATAAACCTAAAACCGTACCGAGTTCGGAAGCAAGGTTACATTTGTTGCACATGGACTTATGTGGCCCAATGAGAGTTGAAAGCATTAATGGGAAGAAGTATATTCTCGTTATTGTTGATGATTATTCAAGATATACATGGGTAAAGTTTTTGAGATCAAAAGACGAAGCACCAGGCATCATCATCACCTTTCTGAAGCGTATCCAAGTTCTACTTCAAGCTCCAGTAAGGATTGTAAGAACAGATAATGGCACAGAATTCACAAATCAGGAGTTAAGAACCTATTTTGAAGATGTTGGAATCACTCACCAAACATCAGTTGTTAGAACTCCACAGCAGAATGGGGTAGTTGAAAGAAGAAATCGAACTCTTGTGGAAGCTGCTCGCACAATGCTGATTTATTCTAGTGCACCACTATTCTTATGGGCTGATGCTGTTGCCACTGCTTGTTTCACTCAAAACCGATCCCTAGTACATCCAAGATTCAATAAAACCCCATATGAGCTAGTGAACAATCGAAAACCTGACATCTCTTACCTTCACGTGTTTGGCGCTTTGTGCTATCCGACGAACGACAGAGAAGATCTAGGAAAGTTGAAAGCTAAGGGTGATATTGGAATCTTCATTGGATATTCAGAAAACTCGAGGGCATTCAGGGTGTATAATAGAAGAACGAAAAAGATAATGGAGACGATGAATGTGAAGTTTGACGAGATTTCACAAATGGCTTCTGAGAGATACGCTCTAGAACCCGCGCTTAATCCGATGGCTTCTAATCAAACCAGATTAGGACCCGCACCAAACAGACAGACTTCTGGACACATCAGTTCAGGACTCGTGTCTAATGGAGCTCAGTCAACAAACACGGACAAACCTTTAGAACAAGAACTGGAAAATTTCTTCGAGTTAATGTTTGATGAATATTATGGTGGAACTTCGACAAATGCATCTCAACAACATTCCGCTGCACCCGCTCAAAATCAACCACCAACACCATCACAAGATGCATCTACAACAGTTGAAGCTGAAGCACCAACTCCCTCAACATCATCTACATCTACTCAACCAACTCCAGTACTTGAAACTGAACAACCAAGAGTTGATGAGCAAAATCAAAACACAAATTTTCAAGAAGAACCAACAACTAACTCAAACGATGTTGCGTTAGAAGAAGAAGAAGCATTTGAAAACCCGTTTGCATCAGACTCTGCTGAATCTTCTTCAAGGTTACAAGAATCATCTAACACACATTCGTTCAACCAAAGGTACCCTTCTACGTTTCAATGGACAAAAGACCATCCGTTAGTACATGTTATTGGTGATCCTTCAATGCCAGTTCAGACGAGGAGACAACTTGCCACCGATCTCGAATTGTGCATTTACATTTGCTCAATCAGCACCAAAGTACCAAAGAACATTCAGGAAGCAATGGCAGAAAACCCTTGGATTGAAGCGATGCAGGAGGAATTTCTTCAATACCTGTTACATGATAGTTGGGAACTTGTTGAACGACCACTTGATAAACGCGTTATTGATCTCAAGTGGTTGTGGAAGAACAAACTGGATGAGGAAATGACTGTAATTCGCAACAAAGCTCGTCTCGTGGCTAAAGGATATCCACAAGAAGAAGGGATAGACTTCGAGGAATCATTCGCGCCTGTAGCTAGACTTGAAGCAGTCCGGATTTTCTTAGCCTATGCCGCTCACAAAAACATCACAGTCTATCAGATGGACATTAAGACAGCTTTCTTGAATGGAACTCTGAAAGAAGAAGTGTATGTGAGTCAGCCAGAGGGATTCATCGATAAAGAACATCCAGACTACGTCTACAAGCTTAAAAAGGCCATTTATGGTTTAAAACAAGCTCCAAGAGCATGGTATGACGAACTCTCATCTTTCTTGCTCAATAACAATTTCACCAAAGGAACAGTTGATGACACCTTGTTTATCAAAAAATTCAAAGATGACATTTTGATTGTTCAGATTTACGTGGACGACATTATCTTTGGGTCCACTAATCCGAACCATTAAAAACATTTTGAAAATCTCATGAAAAGCAGATTTGAAATGTCCATGATGGGGGAACTAAAATTCTTTCTCGGTTTACAAATACATCAATCCCCTCGTGGTATTTTTATCAATCAAGCTAAATATACTATAGAGATTTTGAAAAAACATGGAATGGAAAACTGTGATTCCGTTGGTACTCCAATGGCCACTTCACCAAAAATAGGTGCTGATTTGTGTGGGAAACCCATCGATCCGAAGAAATATCGGAGCATGATCGGTTCTCTCATGTACTTAACTGCTAGTCGACCCGATATTCAATTTGCTGTTTGTTTGTTAGCACGGTTTCAGGCTAAGCCTACCGAACTTCACCTCAAAGAGGTTAAACGGATCTTTCGGTACCTACGAAGCACCATTAACATGGGACTTTGGTATCCGAAGGATTCGGAGTTTAATCTAACAGCATTTTCAGATGCAGATCATGCCGGTGATCAAGTTACAGCAAAGAGTACATCAGGTGGAGCACAATTTTTGGGTGAAAAGCTAGTATGCTGGTCGTCAAAGAAATAGGATTGTACTGCGCTATCAACCGCCGAAGCCGAGTATGTGTCTCTATCTGCGTGTTGTGCCCAAGTTCTTTGGATGAGGACACAGCTCACAGATTATGGCTTTACTTTTGACAGAATACCTATGTATTGTGACTCAAAAAGTGCCATAGCCATCTCGTGCAATCCCGTACATCACTCTAAGACGAAGCATATCAAAGTCCGCTACCATTTCATCAAAGAACACGTGGAAGAGGGTACTGTTGAATTATTTTTCGTTAAGACTGATTACCAACTCGCCGATCTATTTACTAAAGCCCTTCCAAAAGAAAGGTTTGACTATTTAGTTCGACGAATTGGCATGCGAAGCCTAACTCCTGAGGAGCTAGAACGTCTTCTCGAATCTTCTTGAAAAATGTTTTCAAAATCGCTTCGCTGTAAATATTTTAAAAAAAAAACAAAATACAAAATTTGAAAAACCAACAAAAACAAAATACAAAAATATAAAATTTTCAAAAAATACAAAAACAATATAAAATCAAAAAATCCAAAAATATTCTTCTCACGACATGTCTCTCGTATAAATCAATATTCTGTACGTTTCTAGAAATGTTATTCAACAATGACACGGATATGTACAGATGCTTGAGCGGGAGTTCTTTTTAATGTTTTTCTAAAACATGTCGTTTCTCAAGATTTTCTTCACGATGGCTTTCGTATACTTCTGTACGAAACCCGTGCTTCAAAGTGAAATCTTTTCAAAACATGGGTCCGGGTTTAATAACTCGAAAAGATTTCAAATAAGGACCCGAATGATGACTTCTGATTATTTCAAATCATGGACTCGTATTTTCAAGGACGAAATCTTTTTCAAAAAGTTCGAGTCTAAACAAACGAAAAAGACTTCAAACAAAAACTCATTTTCAAAATAGAATTCTTGAGCACTTTTTCAATATTGTTCAAAAGATTTCTCAAAATCTCTCAAAATGAGTGCTCAAGATAACTCCCTCACAACCCTTAATTGATTTTAAAATGTGCTATCATTAAGGGGGAGTACAATAACAAAATGTTCCGATTTCATGCAAAATGAAATCTGTCTATCTCTCCAAAAAGCTTTTTCTTAATCAGTTGATATCAAAAATATCACGATATGCTATTTTTGAGGGGGAGAAGACATGATTAAAATATGATCAAAGATGTTTAAAGATTGTGACTGAATCTCAAAAGAGCTAGACTCAGAATGTACCAATGAATTGACGAAGCTTAAAATGTCAGTAATCGAAAAGACTTGTCCTGGACGGGTAATAATTTCAAGCTAGTCTAACTAGTGATGTAAGCGTGTCTCGAATAGGACTTGTCTGAGTAGAATGTACCGTATCGAGAGACTTTCTTTGGACTTGACCAGGACGGGTAATAACTTCAAGCTAGTCTAACTAGTGATGTAAGCGTGTCTCGAATCGGTCATGTTCAATCAAAGTGGATCAATTCAAAAAGTGCAAACTCCTCACGCATGTGCAAATTTCTTAAAAATTCATGAGCACATGTGAAGGGGGAGTCCTTCAAAAGAAACAAAAACTCTCAAAGTGTCAACAAAAATGTGTTTATATTCATAAACACTTTGAGAGATTTTCAATCAAAGGTTTCATGGCAATTATAGGATTCATGGAGTTATAAGGTGATTAAGGTTAGGGAAAACCGTCCTATGATCCGCCAGAGCCGGAGGGATCTACCCAAGGACAATTCCAATAGATTAGAATTAGAAGTCCTTAGGTATGATTGAAAAAAGGAGAAAATGAGAAAGGAGAAAGAAGGGGTTGAAGAATTAAAAAGAAAAGTTATGAAAAAGGGTGAAAAGAAATAGCCCTCCATATGTTCAACCTTAGGGCAGACACCGGGTTCAATTCATATGCTACTGGTTGTTACTAAGGTGACACCGGTATTGAAGATAAAGACGTCATGGACCCAGTGACGCACTGCACTAAACCTTCTAACCACTCAAGTTCTCTTAAAAGAGCTTGTTTCATTCTCACGGGGAACCGGCATAATCTATCGACCTGTCTCTTAGAGATGGTTGATATTGAAGCAGGAGACCTCTCCCTAATCTCCGCATAGGAAACCAAATATGCACTTATCGAGTCTAGAGCCCCGAGATTCATCAAAAGATCTCATAGGAACACATGATATTTCTACACTTGTTGTTCATCATTAAGGACGCCAGATGTAAACTTTAGAGTCCTACGCAGATCTTAGCAATCTGCCAGAACATTTATGAGAGGATTCACACTTGTGATTCTCAATGATTGAATGGAAATTCCTGCCAGGGTCAACATCAAGCAGCCCTGACAGCTGGTCACTTCGGTAATTCTTTATGGGTTACGCTTAGTGTTCGCGGTGGTTTCAAACGGTCTACAGTCGTGGAGTGATCCCCAGCGACTCACCCAGTCATTGAGCTACTTAGTAGGTCTCATAAGCTCTTTCGGGAGTATCTGATATGGGAACGGCCATGGTAAGGGTTAGAAGGAGTCTTCACACTATGCTGTTGACGATCTCTAATTCCTTATCTGTAAGTACCGGTTGATTTATTGCTAACTGTTTACCTGCAGCTATACATCATCTCCATGGCGAAAGATTCCACATGCTCATACAAGCATCACAAAGTCAAAGGAAAGTTCTCACAAAGATCAAAGGATAGCAACAGTCAAAGAAAGATTCTACGCCAAAAAGAAGAATCTACAAAGTAAAGTGACAAAGATCAAAGTGAAAGAACGGAAACAACAAATGCATGTATCACAAAGACTTAAGACGTATGAGCATGTTGGAATGGCAGACAACCACCACAAACACAGAAGTGACGAAAGGCAGATGACATCATTGGATCACTTCATCAACAATGAACAAGGAACAATGAACAATGTACACTGACTCATCTAGTGATTCTTAAAAGACGTCAAGAGCTATGAATGATAAAGGTTAAAGACAAAGATGATGACGTCGCGCAACCTTCAATGACCAACACTTAGGGGGAGATTGTTAGCATCGTATTTTATTTATAAAAAGTGTCGGTCATTAACGTATTGTTTTAGGTTGCTTTAGAATATCATTATGATGAAGTTTATGTGTAGTTTTCATGATTTTATAAAGTCTAAGGGCTAGTTATGTAATAAGGTCAAAGATTAGAGAAGCCCTAGACTTCAACTATAAATACTCTTGTAAACCTCATTTTAGAGGTTGGTTCTCTAGTGGGTTCTCTTAGTCATTAACAAGGTTATTATTTTCACACACTAGAGTTCCCATCCACTCTCTCTCTCTACTTACTTTCTCTCTCTAGGTTTAGGCTTGATTCAATGGTGAAATAGGTTGTTCTACGGTCCTACATGTTTCATTTTTCTACTATTGCTTACATTAAAACAAAAGTATAGTTAAAAATTAGTTTATTGTTTTTATTTAATTTTTCTACTTCTTATCTACATCGTCACTGTTTACAAAATTATTTTTCTATTTTTATTTTTTCAATCTTTACTTAAATGTTTTTGTTTTGCTTTCAAATCAACATTTTAAATTTAAATCCTTAGTTGTGACTGAGAGGAGATTAAAGGGTAATTCTGGGTTTAATCAATGAAGATATATTCAATGGTTTTGGAGCTTCGAGGCGGGTATTTTGAGTACTATTAGAGTCGATAGTTTCGTCTCATCGATTCCTAGCATCGATTTGGTGACTTCTAATCCTTTTTCATTTAGCTTTCTTTTTTATTACCATGCATTATTAGTTTAGTCGTTATTTTTAGTATAGTAGTGTTATTGATGCTTGTTTAGATGGTTATTACCTTTAGTTTAGATGATCATGTTGATGTTTGTTGTTATTGTTATTGTTAGCTTAGTTAATATGTTTAGTGAGTAGATCTTTTATATACTTGTTGAGTAGATTATTCGGTGAATTAAGTGTGATTTTATAAAACTTAGACAATATATTGATTAGTAATTTTTAAGTTACTTAGATTAAAATTTTGGTTGTTTGAGCAGACAAAAGCCGTGAAAATAATTGGGTATTTAGATATTAATATCTCTTTATGAAAAATTGCTTTCAAAATAAACCAACGTTGTGAGAAAATATTTATTCGTAAAAGATATTAATTCATCAATAAGAGAACTTAATTGAAATAATAAACCACATTTACGGATCATGATAATTTGCTTAACAAGTATATATTTTCATCACATATTTCTTAGTTGCTTGCTTAGTATAATCTAGTTTATTATTTTTAGTTGTTATCTTTTATCGTTAACTTTAAATTATTTACTTGCTACTAGTGTTATTATTATATTTGCTTTAATCATTAGTTTCAGGCCCGTTTTAAGTTTAGATTGCGTTTTATGTTATTTGTGCTTTCCGTTATTGTTTTATATGCTTTATTATTGCTTTCTAGGATAAATTTACTTTTCGTAGTTATAAATATCATCATATCTCTTTATTATTCAAATCGCCTGATCACGAACTTGAACCGATTCACCATTTCACACCTCGTCGGGACTTAACGACCCGGGAAAACCATATACTCTCGGGGAATACGCTAGGGTTGACTACTTTGACCATCCTTTGGTTACGTGGTTGATCCGAGCGTGATCACAGATCGTTCCATATCTGGTCCTCTCGGCATTGCTGAGAATATATTTGTGAAAGTAGGAATGTTCCATTTTCCTGCAGATTTCGTGATTGTTGATTTCGATGCAGATCCGAGGGTTCCTCTCATCTTAGGAAGGGGATTCCTAAGAACGGGCCATGCTTTGAGCGATGTATTTGATGAAGAAATCACTTTACATGTTGGTAATGAAGCCATCACCTTCAACTTTGATCAAACTTCAAGGAACTCTTCCAATTATGACTAAGTGTCAATTAATCGAATCGATGTCATCAATGTTGCTTTGGAAGAGTATTCTCAAGAAATTATTGGTTTCACCGATAATTCTCCGAGTGGCAATCCCACTCCCTCCTCTCAACCTATCATTGCTAATTCTACTCCTTCCCTCACTCCGTTTGAGGGAAGTGACTTCATCTTAGAGGAAATCGAGGACTTTCTCAAAAGTGAATCAATTCCCGCTGGAATTAATAACCAAGAGATTGACCCGGAGGGGGATATCATTCTCTTTGAGAAGTTATTAAATGAAGATCCCTCTCCTCCTCCTGTTCTTCCACAAAAACTTCATAATGAGGAAATCAAATATGTTGAGAAAACTGATGAATTTCCCTAGGTCGAACTTAAGGACTTACCACCTCATCTCGAATACGCATTTTTGGAGGGTAATGATAAATTACCCGTCATAATTGCTAAAGACTTAAGTGATGAGGAAAAGGTTGCTCTTATAAAGGTTTTAAAGTCACACAAGCAAGCCATTGCTTGAAAACTCTCCGACATCAAGGGTATTAACCCATAATTTTGTACACACAAAATTTTAATGGAGGATGACTTTAAACCAGCAGTTCAAGAACAAAGAAGGGTTAATCCTAAAATTCACGAGGTTATCAAACAAGAGGTTCTCAAACTTCTTGATGCCGGATTAATTTACCCTATGTCTGATAGTCCTTGGGTTAGTCCCATTCACTGTGTTCCAAAAAAGGGTGGCATTACTGTTGTCACAAATGATGAAAACGAGTTGATTCCAACTCGATTGGTTACGAGATGGCGTGTGTGCATTGACTATAGAAAGTTAAATGACGCCACCCGTAAAGACCACTTTCCTTTACCCTTCATGGACCAAATGCTCGAGAGATTAGTGGGAAACGAGTACTATTGTTTCCTAGACGGTTTCTCGGGTTACTTTCAGATTCCCATTGATCCGCAAGATCAAGAAAAGACCACATTCACATGCCCCTATGGAACTTTTGCCTACCGACGTATGCCTTTTGGTTTATGTAATGATCCAGGCACGTTCTAGAGGTGTATGATGGCCATATCCCACGACATGATCGGGAAAACTATGGAGGTCTTTATGGATGATTTCTCGGTCATTGAGGATTCTTTCCAATCATGTCTCTCCCATTTAGAAAACATGCTTAAACGTTTTGAAGATACAAATTTGAGTCTAAATTGGGAGAAGAGTCATTTTATGGTTAAAGAGGGCATTGTCCTTGGAAATAAGATTTTCAAAAGCGGTATTGAGGTTGATAGAGTAAAAGTTGATTTTATTGCCAAACTGCCTCATCCCACTACTGTCAAAGGTGTCAGGAGTTTTCTCGGGCATGCCGGTTTCTATCAAAGATTCATTCAGGATTTTTCAAAGATAGCCCGGCCTATGACCTACCTTCTTGAAAAAGATGCTCCTTTCATCTTCTCTCCCGAGTGCATCGAAGCTTTTCAAACTCTCAAGAAAAAGCTTACTGAAACACCCATCTTGGTTGCCCCCAATTGGAACCTGCCTTTTAAGCTTATGTGTGATGCAAGTGATTTTGATATAGGTGTGGTCTTGGGACAACGAAAAACAAAACACTTCCAGCCTATACATTACGCAAGTAAAACTATGACTGGGGCTCAGACTCATTACACCACAACAAAAAAAGAATTATTAGCCGTGGTGTATGCATTTGAGAAGTTCCGGCCATACTTGATCTTGACTAAATGCAAAGCCGAGATTGCTCCGATGGGTTCTCCTCCTACAAGAATTTGATATCATCATCCGTAACAAAAAGGGAGCTGAGAACTTAGCGGCTGATCATCTATCCCGATTAGAGAATCCTCACCAAGATGTCCTCGAGAAAAAAGAAATAAATAAAACCTTTCCTCTCGAAACACTCAATGTGATCTCTTCTCGTGGTGATTCTACTACCCCATGGTTTTCCGATTTGCAAAATACCATGCGGGTAACTTCATTGTAAAAGGGATGTCGTTCCAACATAAGAAAATTTTTTTCAAAGATGTGAACCTCTACTTCTGGGATGACCCCTACTTGTTCAAGATCTGTGCGGATCAAGTCATCCGGCGGTGTGTCCATGGCCAAGAAGCCATGGATATTCTTATAGTTTGTCATAATGGACCCACGGGGGGACATCATAGCCCAAACTACACCGCCAAAAAGGTTTTTGATTCTGGTTTCTATTATCCCACTATCTACAAGGATGCCCACGAATTAGTCAAAACTTGTGACGCTTTTCAGCGTCACGGGAATATTTCAAAAAAGGTTGAGATGCCACAAAATACCATCCAAATCTGTGAAATCGTTGACATCTGGGGCATTGACTTTATGGGCCCATTCCCGTCTTCACGAGAGAATAAGTATATACTCGTGGGTGTTGACTACTTGTCCAAATGGGTTGAAGTAAAGGCTCTACCCACCAACGACGCCCGAGTAGTTGTAAAATTCTTAAAATCTTTTTTTACTATGTTCGGAACTCCACGTGCCATCATTAGTGATCGCGGTACGCACTTTGGCAATGATCAATTCGTAAAAGTCATGCTTAAGTACGGTGTTATTCACCAACTTTCCACCGCGTATCACCCCCAAACAAGTGGGCAAGTGGAGGTTTCCAACTGAGGCATTAAAAGGATTCTGGAGAGGACCATAGGTGAAAACCGTGCCTCTTGGTCAGATAAACTAAATGATGCACTCTGGGCCTTCCGTACAGCTTACAAAACACCTATCGGGTGTACTCCTTACAAGCTTGTATATGGAAAGGCATGTCATCTACCGATTGAGCTTGAGCACGAAGCCTACTGGGCCTTAAAACATGCCAACTTCGACCTTCAGATAGTGGGTGATCACCGTAAAGTTCAACTCAATGAATTAAATGAACTTCATGATTAGGCATACGAAAACTCTTTAATCTACAAAGAAAAGACAAAGAAAATTCACGACTCAAAAATTAAGAACCGTGTTTTCAACGTTGGTGATCGAGTCCTTCTTTTCAATTCTAGATTGAAGATTTTCTCGGGTAAACTTAAAACCCGTTGGTCTGGACCTTTCACTGTCACCAAAGTGTTTCCTTATGGAACCATTGAGTTATCTCAACCCGATGGTCCCAACTTTAAGGTGAATGGTCACAGGTTCAAGCACTACTTTGGAGGGGACATACCACCCATGGTTGTCCCGGATCTCCAAACTTTCCCCATGAACCAATGAATTCGGGAATCGAGTCAAGCTAGTGACTCGGTGAACAAAAACATTAGCAATCACGTGGGTGACAACCCATGTCTCTGTCTTCTCTCTTCTTTATAATAAAGTGATGAGAATGGGGCAACCTCTTCTGCATCTTATGTTTGGTTGTTGTTGTGTTCGTACATGTATTTTTCCCGAAGCATGAAGACTCTCGTGTTTGTGTTTTGTCTTTACTACACTCAAGTCTCACTCTTCATTGTTCAAAGAATTCTGATATCCTTGACTAACGTTATCTTTTGGCATAATTAATAAACGACCTTAGATACAACATAGGATGACCCTCACCTCTGAAACATTGAGGACAATGTTTAACTTTAGTCTTGGGGGTATCTTCGATTTGATTTGCACCTTTCATGTGCCGTTTACTCATGCAACTCTGTTTTTGTTGAAAAATCCAAAAAAAATTAAAAAACTTCACAAAAAAAGTACAAAAAAATTGAAAAAATTTTTTGAATTTTTTTGCAAAAATATAATAAGTTTTGCCACTTTGTTTGACTTGCCGCTGGGTAGAGAAGGAATAGAAATTTTGACTTGACCGGGCGTGTTGAGCCCTAGCTTGTTCCCTTAACTCATTAGGCTAAGCATCTGCGGATCTCATTACTTGAGATTTTAAATTTGCGGAGAAAGAGGAATGATATTAAAGTTAATTATGTTATTAGATGCTAAACGTGGAATAGTTAGATTTCTTTATAGCTCATAATGGTTACTTGTAGTTTCTTGCTCCCGCAAGATTTAAAACCCAAAAATAAAATAATTAGAATTACGCGTTTCTAAAAGTTGTCTAAATTTCCACTCACTTTACGTGTGGCATAAGCATTAAATGGGCCTTGGATCCTTTATTCAGAAAGGTGTTTAGCTCTTGGAACTCCCTATTTTGTTCTATACCACATGAGGTTCATAAATAACACCATCAATATGTAATAAATGCCAAAAATAGCTGTTGTTCGACAAGCAGATCCTTGCATCCTTTGTTCTGAAAGGCGCTTAGGTCTAGGAGTTTCATCGTGAAGCTCCGTATACTTGAGGCAAAATAAAATTATAAGTACCAAAAATAATTGCGGTTCGACGAGCGGATCCTTGCATCCTTTGTTCTGAAAGGCGCTTAGGTCTAGGAGATTTATCGTGAAGCTCCGTATGTTTGAGGTATAAGCTATATATATAAAACCAAGTTCCCAAAAAAATGATGAAAAATGAAAATATAATAAATGTAGTGTGAACGTTTGAGCCTTTTGAGTTAAAATTTAAACGATTTTTAAATCCTCCTAAATCTATCAGACTTTAAAACTATCAGAACGAAAATGAGAAATCATTTCTTTAACAAAGTCTAGATACAATAAGACTTGGGAGCAGGAATTTACAATTAGCATTTATGAGTAGTGTTAGCATCTAATGACATTTTTTGCTATGATTTCGTTTTTACGCTTAGCTTGGGAACTTGCGAAAAATCAAGGACGATGAATTCTATCCGTATGGACACTTTCCTATGAGTTTTGTTTCTTACTCTGTGACCCTAAACGTTATTGAAAAATGATGAAAGTTAACATCCCGTCACACAATAAGTAAAAAGTACAGAAACAATAGTGTAGAAAATAAAGTTGAAAAATGGGGCGTTTTTAAGAATAAATGATTTTGTACGAACATCTTGCTACTTCTTCAACGTTAGTAAAACGAGTTATGAAAGTTATTTATCTCTTAGGGCGTGAATTGATCACATTGTGTGAGGACACGACAATACCTTAGTCTGGGGGATTTTGGTGTATGCTTATTCACACACCTTTTTCTGGCCAAATTAAGACCAAAACAGACACAAACTAACCATAAATGCCAAAGATATTATGTTTTTGTGTTTGTAATCATGTAGGAACGGATATTTCAGAAACAGGCAAAAATCAGGCCAAAAAGGACAAAAACGAGCACGAGTTTGGAAAACGTGTCAAAAGCCAGAGCCGAGGAAGCAAATTACCATTTCTTAGCTCAGATTGTCAAAATATACCTTGGGGAATCATAGAATACCAGAAATAGTCCTTGGAGCAAAAGTTCGAAGAATTGGCAGAAATGGTCCCTCAAGTTTTAGAAATTGATAGAATTAGTCCCTGAGCATTTGTTTTGGAAGAAAAGTCAACCAAAGTCCTTGGGAATTCAAAAGTTGTCATAATTAGTCCTTTGGTGAAAAGTTTGAAGATTTGGCAAGTCCAGTCCCTCAACTTTGAAAGATTGGCAGAACTAGTCCCTGGGTGTTTATTTTGGAAAATATTTAACATGGATCCTTGGGAAATCAAAACTTGGCAAGTTTTACCCTTGTTGTAACTTCGGGAAAGTTGCAAAACACACCCTTGAAAAATCATATAATTACATTTTTGGTCCTTGTGATTTATAAGCAATACCAAACGGACCCTTTATGTAATTTACTTAAACCCAAAATAAACCCAACACCACCCACTACCCAATCCACCAATCCAATCCACTCCACCTTATATCCCCTTGGCCCAGTCCACTCCCAAAGCCCAAGAACCTTAATAATACTACCCTAGGGTCAAAGAGTCAACCCCGGTCAACCCACAGTCAAACCGTCACCTCCCTTCCCTCCCAAGTTGCAATCCTGCAACTCTAACTTACCTCTCCCATCAGTCTCATCCCACCGCCCACTCCATTACCTCAAAACACCATAGACACCCACATTAAATGCTACCTCTCAATCACAAGTTCTCAGAAGCAATTTGGCAAGAACCAATTTTCTTGCCAAAAATCATTCAAGGGCTGAGATTAAATCTGAGCCATCCAATGGCTATTATTCATGATGGGATTTGTTCAGAAGTCTCCAAGAAACCCTAATTTTCACTATAAAGAGGAGAAGAAGTTGTAGAGACCAAGCATTAGATTTTTAGTTAATTTTTAATGTCGTTTTTAATGTAAACTTCTCTTTTAGTTGTAAAACTTAGTTTTAAGCAGTTCAAGACAACCTAGTTAAGCTAGTGTTCAAGGTTTTAAGTTCTTGTTTGTTAATTCTTAATTTTTAGTTCAAATGTAGCATAATCTGTTCTGGCTAGTTGTAGTTGTTAATGTTGTTTATTTATGTTCATTTATGCTTATTTCATGTTAGTATAAGTTAGAATATCAGTTTCATGGATTAGATTCTCATATTGCTTCATAAATCTTCCATATAAGCTTTTAAAGAGGTGTTTGAATTTGCTGTTTAATGTGTGTTCAGGGGTGTTCTTGTTGTAGTATTTAGTTTTTACTACTCACTTTAGCTCATATTAGCTCATTTTAACCATAAAAACCAAGGGTCCTTTGATCAAAAGTCAATATCATTCATAAATCCCATCTGTGAGTTCACTATCAAGATTTTAAGTTCCAAAATCATGCACACGGTTTCATTAGTTGTTGTTATAGCCTAATTTCATCATTTAATAACTTATAATAACTTATATAGTCATTAGGAATCAGTAGAAGTTAGCCAAAGTCAAACATAGTTCATTTTCATAAATGTCAAAATTGCAAATCTTGGCAGAAATCATTTTTTGGTGAAATTTTTCATGATCTCGATATTCAACCGTAGCTTTTGAGCTTTAGGAATTTTTAAATTTGGCAGTAGACCTTTTCAATGCACATTTTTTCTTATTTTTAGGATTTTATATAACTACTTATTTATAAGCTTCTTTGGACCTGTTTGTCAAAGACTTCCCCTGTACCAGGCTCACTAGCCTGTTTTCACAAGCTTCCATAGTACTCATTAGTGGGCCCCACCTTTAGGTTCCTGGATTTTTGAACAGCGTATTAGGTCAGCTTATTAGATCAGTGCTTATTTTGGGATTTGGAGCCTTTACCCATAGCTTATTTTGGTCCTAGTATATCCTAGCCAACTAAGTTCCCTGCTTCATCAGCAGGAACACAGGCCAATTTTCATAAGCTCATATTGTGCTTAATAGTGGGCCCCAGTCCTAGCTTATTGGCTTATTGAGTAGCTTACCAGGTTGGCTTATTGGTTCAAGGCTCCCCTTGGACCCCTGAGCTTGTTTGGTGAGCCTCATCAAGGCCTGTAATAGGCCCTTTTGGCCTGTTTTGTTCTGCAGTATTGGTTGTCCCTGTAGCTTATTTGGTTGTTGTAGCTTATTTTTAGATTGCATCAGTCCCTTTTAGTTTATTTCATCCCTAGTTAAGCTTGTTGTCTTTTGGAATAGCTTTTTGAACTCAAAAATCTCATTTTAAGCTTAAAATCCAACTGTTAAGACATTAAGCTTCCACAGAGCTTATTTGGCAATTTCAAAATAGTTTTTTTCATAAAAATAAGTTATTTTTAGTTGTGGAATAGATTTGTAACAGAAAAAAAAAAAAAAAAAAAAAAAAAAAAAAAAAAAAAAAAATTGTGCTTGTGGGATTTGAACCCTGGACCTCTTGGTTCCCTGGCACAAAACTAAACCAGACCTGAGCACCATCTCCCCTAGTGCATACTTAGTGTTTTAGTTTCCCAAACTTTAATTTATAGTGATAGCTTCTATTTAAGCCAATTTAGCTTTTTGGCTTATTTTTCTACTTTTTCATTAAGCACTTGCATTTTTTATATCATATTTCCTAAGTTTAAGCACTTGCATAATTAATATTAGTTAAATTAGTTTTAATTAATAAATCAAAAATAAAATCATTTACTGCTTATTTATAAGCACTAGCATCTTTTTATATTTTTCCTAGCTTTTCATAATCATAAAGTATTTTTAGAAAAAGTTTCATAATTTTACTGTTCATTTGCTATTTTTCATAATTAAATTAGTTTAATTAGTTTTTAATTAATAAAAGTAAATAAAAATCTAAAAAAAGCTTAATTATAAGTTTTAGAAACTTTTTATAATTTTGTAGGATTCCTGTGATGGTTAATTACACTCTGTTCCCAAGTATAAAACGGAAAGAAAAGAGATGGAGAGGAAAAAAGGAGCGAAGTAAAGAGGAGAGTAATAAGAAATTATTTTTTTATCTTGTGTTTCCGAGTTGGAAAGAAAAGAGAAGGAAGTAACAAAAAAATAGCTTTAAAATCAACACCACTCCATTTTATCCCAATTTGGGAAGTAAATTAGGAGAGTAATTTGGATGTAATTTACTATCCTTTACTTTCCTCTCCATTCTTAAAAAATCTCAGGAACACAATTTTTTTTACTATCATCCCAAACCTTTCCCTTTCACTCTAAAAAATAAACTCGGGAACAGAGTGTTAGTTTTATAAAAAATTTCATAATTTTCTAAGTTAATTTATTATTTTTAATAATTTAAATTAGCTTAAATTAGTTATTAAATAGTTTTTAATTAATAATAAATAATTTAAAAATCAAAAAAATAATTTTCTCTTTTATAAAAATTTATTTTATTATTAAGTTTGTAAAAAACTAATTTTCACCCCCTTAGAATTAATTCTGCTTTATTTTCCCTTTTTCCAGTACGCATTTACGTGTATTTTGATTTTAATTTACGTTTCTAGTTTTAAATACGTATCTGATTTCCCGTAATTGTTAATATTGTTAATTTTACTTATTTCCATTATTGTAATAATCCCAATCATATCTTTGTTACTTTCCTCAAATCACTGAATCCCATAAACGTTTTTCAAATACAATTTCAATCCTCGCTGGGACATAACGACCCGGGAAAACACTGTGCTTACACCGGATCATAAATTGATCACTTGCACACACACTCAGGTTTGGCTTATTGACCACCCTTGGTTAATTAGTTAATCTGAGGCAAGTCAGTTTATCGAATGATAATATTATGCAAGCCATTAAAACATTCTCCGTGCGACTTCATGCTTGCCAAACACTTTAAGGACCTAAGATAAAACATGCTAAAAAGTCAACACAAAGGTTGAGTGAAATTCATAGGTTTATGTATATAAATAATGGACCACAAAATTTCAAGTTTATGAGACAAGTGATAAAGTAGTTATTATTGAACTAAGCTTATGACACTCAAAACGTTAACTGTGGGTATCATAGAGATGATAATAATGGCCTTGTAGGTAGTTTGCCATTTACCTAGTTATTCAAATATAGTGCGTTCGGTAGTCTATCCAATCAACACAAACGGGATTCGTCAATCCCAATAGGCCTATTCACAATATTCGCGTTCACATGGAAGTGATTAATTGTTCTTGATGTTAGGGACTTATTTTTGGCAATAGTAGTACTTAGGCAATAATACTTTCAGGTAAGCATACAGTTTAAAGCACTTATGTCCAAATTGTAAAATAGCATGTATCTCCCCCAATGGGTTTATAAACAGTTTAAAGAGTTAAAGTGGGGCTATGAACTCACCGTAATCAACAACGAATAGCAAGGTGCAAATAAAGTGACGAGTAAGCCGAGAAGTCCTACGAGCAACCTTAAGTAATATGTTACGTCTTAGGTTTTAAAATAGTAGATTGTAATGCAACAAGTATCATATCATTATTATACTAATTATGCAATTGACATAATGGTTTTGAAGGTTTAAAAGTGACAAGGACTAAAATTGACAAGTTGGGAAAGTGTTACGATCCCTAATATATATGTTGTCATAAGTTCGGGGTTTTATACTATTTCTATACTCCAAGTATTCTAATGTGTCAATACATGGTTATATTGGTGTTTATGAATTTTATGTGTTTATTTCCTAAAAATGGGTCTTACCATTTGTAGACAATAAATTAATAATGTGTGTGTAAAATTTTTAATTTATAAATTTTTAAGTCACAAAATAATTATATTAGTTTTTATCATTCATAATGGGTATAGATGTTAATAAAATATTTTTTTAACAATTTTTATGTAAACTTTAACAAGTTATAAGATTTTTAAGATAGGTGCAGGTTTTGAATAAAAAGTCAGTATTTGATATTAAAAATATCGTTTCTTTCAAATCATAAGGAGTTAAGCTTTAAATTTTATATTTTTGAAAAGGTATTTAAGTGTACTAATCAGATTTGTGGGTCCTACTGCTTTGAAAATTATATAACCTAAGTGAGATTACCATTTTACCTTAATATGTCAAGTCTGATCGGGACAACACGTAACAGTCCAACCGTTTTTGTGATAAGTTGAGTTTCGTAACTCCTTTTTACGTGAAGTTTTTGTCTACGTTCAAGTTAGGATGTTATTTACAACTTTTATGTTTTGTGCAATAGAGGGTTCAGTACAAATGTTTAGAGTTTTTGGTCATTCAATTCTGGTGTGCGTTTTTCGACTAGTTTTATCGTTTATTTTCTAATTAATTCATCGTGTATCGTCTCACCACCATCCACCCTGAAATAGAAGCAAAAAGATAGATCTACAGGGCTATATTTTTACCTAAGTCTCTAAGTCTACTGATTAAACGCAGAAATTACTAGAACAGTCCCTGATCCAAAAAGATCTTTGCAAATCTAGTCTCAATGATAGTTTTAAGCATTTTAAGCTATGTACAATGCATAAATTAATACAACTATATGAAACATGAACAATATCAAAAATGAAATGTACATCAGTTGTAGAATGAAAAAAAATTGGTGTGGTTTCTTACAAGAGTGGAAAGGAACACAAGAAAAATCTAGATCAAGAGTACTAGATCTCAATCCGCCACAACAACAAGCTTCCAAAATTTTGACATCAAGATCTACGAAACTAGATCAAGACACCAAAGATACTTGAAAAATCTTATTTAAAACACTTGATATCTTCTAAAATAAAGCTCTTGAATGGAAGATTTTTGATTGTATCAATGTTGAAATCTATTTTGTATAAGACTAAAATGAGTTCGGTGAAAATTTATGACAACATGCAAGTACAACTAGACACATGTATATAGGGGTGGCAATTCGGGTCGGGTTCGGGTTGGCGGGTTCGGGTTGACAGGTTTACACATAACCCGAACCTGACCCATTTAAATTATCGGGTCATCTATGTTGACCCTAACCTGTTTACACATAACCCGAACCTGACCCATTTAACCCATATATATACTTGGGTTGGCGGGTTAAATAGGTTACATGGGTTGAATAGGTTAAACGGGTTTCAGGTTAACCTATTTAACCCATTTTATACACAAAAGTTGGCACTTACACGAGTTAAACAGGTTAAACGGGTTTGCGGGTCGACCAGTTTAACCCATTTAACTCGTATAATAAAATATAAATAAATTTTAATTTAAGAAAAAAATCTTAAACGGGTTGGCGGGTCGACCTGCTTAATTTATTCCCAACCCGAACCTAACCTGTTTAATAAACGGGTCAGATTGGTTGACCCAAAACCGACCCGAAATCTATTTAGACTCAACCCGAACCTGTTAATTTTCGTGTCGGTTTCAGGTAAGGTTTCATGTCGGGTCAAAAATTGCCACCCCTACATGTATACATGTGTAAGAAAAAGTGACCCCAAAACAATGACTAACCACTTTAGACGTGGGTTTTGATATAGTGGAAAGGATTTTGTAGTTTATTTTGTCTTGTATTGTGTATGGAATATGTAGTTTGATGTGACACCAAAACAATGACTAAGGGCCCGTTTGGTTCACAGTTTTTACCGGGTATTGAATGAAAGATTTTTTAAAAACATTGTTTGGTACATGTTGACACCCTTAACACAAACTTTCTGACATGAAATTTCATTCCACGTTAATGTGGTGGGTTTTTGATGGGTTTGCTAATAGTGGACCAATCAAAACCTTTTCTTTATTTGATATTTTTTCTTAGCCACAAATAAATTTATTTTTCTTCTTATTTTTTTTCTTTTATATTTTAATAAATACATAAAATAAATTTATCAATTATTTATTTTCTCTCTATTCATTTAATTCAAAATCTAAATTCAAATCTAAATCCTAATCCTAAACCCATCTACAAACCAAACGGGCCCTAACCACTTTAGACGTGGGTTTTGATATAGTGGAAAGGATTTTGTAGTTTATTTTGTCTTGTATTGTGTATAGAATATGTAGTTTGATCCCGGTAATTACTAATGTTAAGCCCTTAAGTCACGAAACTTAAAATTAAGCAATGTAAAAATATAAAACTTATAAAAATATTAAAGCTTGACATCAAAACCTATTTTAATATTTTAGGTGATCATTGAGCTTTTTGGTTGATTGCATGGTGTAAAAAAAAAAAAAAAAGACGCGCAAAACGCAAAATGTGCAAAGTTTAACTAAAAATGCGAAAGTAAAAAAACAACGATATAGTTAATTTAGGAAAATGCTAACAACAGCCCTAAGGGTTGTCGTTAATAACAAACTCCACTTTTCTTGTTTCAAAATAACACTAACATTAAGACATGACTAAAAACATGTGCCACTTTTTTCGTTTATACAACCAATGAATTAAATGGATTAAAAATGTGCTTGAGAAATAATAGGAACTAGTAACCAATTCATGATGATTTTGTTTGGACAATGCATTATTTTTTAAATAAAATGTGAAAAGTTTGTTGTTAACGACAATCCTAAGGGTTGTTGTTAGCAAAACCCTTTAATTTATGATTGTAAGAAATCAAATGCATAAAAATAGTTATATTGAGTATTGTCAGGTGTCGTTTTGAGTTAAATGTACATTTAATGAAGTACGCGAAATAACCTATCTAGTTATCCGTAAGAGTGAATTTACTTAAAATAAAATATTAAGTTAAATTAAATAGTTAAATAATAACCTCAAAATTGTGAATTGTTACAAAATGATCCACCATTTGCCTCTTCTAAGTGTTATAGTTGTTAGTTTGTATACATTTGCACATTGTTGTACATCATTGTATATTGTCGTATATGAATATATTCGGTATATTACTTCCAACCATATTAAATAATGAGAATAACATAAGCTGACTTTGGGCATTTCCCAAATCAGATACTAATCAACACAAATACAAAACAAAAGTCTACACATCCGATATCTAACGACCCTATAACTTGTCTGTCAATACTAATCCGAGACAATGTTACAAACAGAGCATACTCAGAGCACATCAGTCTCATTCCATCATAAACAATTCTTATATCTTGTATTTCACCTTAATAGCACCATACCATCTAGCTATATTTCCATCACTCATTTTCATTATTAAAGTTAAAGGATCAGTACTTGGCATTGTTGCAAATATTCTAGTTACTTGATCATATCGAAACATGGTGTACCCAACAAATAAAGAGACGCAAAGGCTTACAGTATGCATGACTATGAGCTACCAGTATCGACACATTCGCGTGGATTGTTCAATCTCTCATCTCTAAGTGCCTCAAGAATTGCTCCCCGTAGTTAGTCAAACCATAATAAATGATGTGAATGTGTTGATAATTATGGTGAAAATAAAATAAACCAATCAAAAGGGTGACCCTGAATTTAGTTTCGACTAAACTAAAAATTTGATGGTTGAAGTTATTTCTGTTTTAAATATACCATTCTAGTGAACGAATTAAGAACATTTTGTAGAAAAGCTTTTAACCTCTTAACTCATTGTAGATGCTTTAGTTGTTTGCGACAACTTTGAGGGAATCGAAATTCTGACTGTTGAAGGTCTTTATATTTGCATCGATAGACTCATTGACGTGGATGCACTATGCCACTATATCTATGTTTGTGATATGTGGCAAACGTAGAATAATAATCTTATAACCTAATACCACTCTTCTAAACTTATATTTAAAATTAAAAGGTAAAAGAAGAAAGATTGTGATTAACTTGTTATTTTTTGATTCGTCGTGTAGTTATTTTTATTTTTATTATATACATCAACTTTTAATTTTTTTTATGTGAATCTTGTAACCATTTTACCTATCACCATTAATAGGAGTGTTAATAAACATAAGAGTAAAATTTTTATAAAATAAACACAATAGATAGAATTTAAAAGTATGATCTATACAATAAAAAATAAAATAAAAATAGTTGCATAACAAAGCAAAAAGTGGTAAGTTATTTACATTTTCATGTCATTTGCCCTTAATTAAACTATACCAATCAAAATGATGTCTCTTAGGTTGTGTTTGCGACAAGCATTTTAGAGCATTTAGCACTTAGAGTTTAAAATAAATAAAAAAAACTTGTTTGGCAACAAGCAATTAATTTTTTAGACTTCTCTTTAACGCTACTTTTTTGAATGCCCATCTTAGAAGCGTGGAAAAATTGAAAGAGCATTTAGAATAACAAATTCCTAAATTACCCCTTAAATAAATTTCATTTTGGACATGGTTGTTTGCTCACGTTCACCTTTTGTATTTTACGGCAACTAATTAACTTGTAAGTGTACCCACGATTTTCATGTTTGATTTCTGCATGCATCCATTTCTTTCTTGAAGATCTTGAACAAAGCGCTTAGGCCTCGAGTAGGTTTGATTTGTTTTGAATGTCAAGATTTTATATGTCAAAACTGAGATCTTGAGTTATGGTTTATGGGTTATTGAATCATTGAATCGGAATCTTACCAAGAATTTAAAACTTGTGTTTGCACACAACCACTAAACCTTATCTCTCTTTACTTCCTCATGCCGCCATAAAGAGAAAGTGAAAGTGCGGTTTTGGTGAGTGACGGGGTTCATGAGTTAACGAAAAAAGGCCTAATCCCTTAAACGTCGTCGTTTCCATTGCTTGTCCAAAACGACGTAGGTTGTCCAAATTTTGTCAAAAAGTCCCTTTTGTCAAAAAACGACGTAGTTTTGGCCTTGTCCAAGACGACGCAGTTGGGTAATAATATGACATTTGATCGGTTATTTTAAGCATAATGCACATTACAAGGAACTACAGTACATTTTAAAATTGAATAAAAGAGACATGATAACTACTCCAATTTAAGTATTAAACATTTTTGAACGCAATTAGTGATCATGGCACAAATTTTATTCCAAACACCCTGATCACTATCACAACTTAAGTTTAAAAAACCAAAGCACATCAAATGATTATATCATGAAATCTGTTTTGTTGTATTTCATATCACATAATCAGTTTTAAAACCAATCCAACAAAGCATAATTGCAAATGATTCATGTTCGGGTGATGGATATCTAGACTAAGCCGAGTGTTGACAATTGACATGATGTGGTTTGATCCAAAGCTACAAAGTGGTCCAACATGCAATTTTTTTTTTTTTTTTTTTTTTTTTGAACATGTATTTAACAAACTACTACAAAGCTACAAAGTGGTCCAGCATGCATTTAACAAACTAATTATTAAATTGTGAAATATACATCATTGGTTGACTTTTGAGAATCTTGAAATGTTCAACACCTTCTGCGCGTTTGGTTGTTGGAACTAGTTGAAGTATTTACATATGACAATTTCTATGTAATTACATAATAAATACATTCCACCTAACATGCTAAGATCTGACTTATATAACATGTTCCCACTACTCGACATGTTCATGTCTACATTAATTAATAGTTTGTCTAGATCTAAATTAAAGTAATTAGTTAAGATTAGTTGTGTAATTAAAATCATGGAAATTAATGTAGTTTGTAAGCTTATATAAGGCATTCCTTTCATTGAACTAGTCATAGCAAACAAATATATCTTTCTTTGCCTTCATTTTTGCTCCTTACTCATTCCTAATCATCTTTTAGTCCGAGAGACAACAAAACCACTTTCCTTATTTCTTTCTAAACGCCATTTTTCTTTCCAATATTTGATCAACAAACAATGGCAACCTTTGTAGCAGAGAATAAACATCTTGAAATCCAACTCGAAGAGATCAAATCAGCTACCGACAACTTTAATGAAAACAAAGTTGTCAGAACTAGCGAGTCTGGAAAGCTATATGTAGGAGAACTCTCTCACTCTAAGGGCAAAAGCCTGGTTTCTATGAAGCGTATAGATCGTACATACTGGCAAGGAGAGCTTGAGTTCTATAAAGAAGTAAGGATGGTTTCTTGTTACAAGCATGCAAATCTCGTATCTCTTTTGGGATTTTGCACCGAAGGGGGTGAGATGGTCCTCGTATACGAGCATGCATCTAACGGAAGCCTCGACCAGCGTTTAAATGACAACACTCTTACATGGGCACAAAGAATCAAAATTTGTCTTGATGCTGCCAAAGGACTAAGCTTCCTTCATGATCCCCAAGGG
Organism: Artemisia argyi; assembly: GCA_030686995.1. Taxonomy (NCBI): domain Eukaryota; kingdom Viridiplantae; phylum Streptophyta; class Magnoliopsida; order Asterales; family Asteraceae; genus Artemisia; species Artemisia argyi. The sequence continues at coordinate 144,107,011 of CM060678.1, read as the reverse complement.
ACACACCAAAGACTACTTCATTGTGACATTAAAAGTGCCAACATCCTGCTCAATGAAAATCTGAATGCTAAGGTTTCTAATTTTGGGTTGTCAAAAATGGCCCCCATTGATAAGCAGAACTCCTTTGTTATCTGCGATATTGTGGGTACACCGGGGTACTGTGATCCAATCTATATGGAGACATACACCGTAACGAAGGAGTCGGATGTGTACTCGTTTGGAGTAGTCATGTTAGAAGTCCTGTGTGGGAGACTATGTGTTGAAAATAGTAATGGTCAGTTAAATGTTTTGGTCCCTATGTGGAAAGAAAGCTATGAACAAAAGAAACTAGATGAGATTATCTTTGAAGATCTCAAGCAACAAATGGATCCTTCTTCTTTGGATGTATTTGCAGACATTGCATTTCAATGTTTGCATACATCTCGTGAAGAACGGCCGGCGATGTCTCTCGTTGTGGAAAAGCTTGAGATTGCACTTGAAATACAAGAGCGTAGTGAAGGGAAGTGAGATAGATCTGTATTCCAGATATTGAGCCAGAAGCATTCTAGTAATTACTGTCTTTACTATTTTGTCTGAATAATGATAATAAATGTTGTTTCTTGCTCGCAATATAGTATTTAAGGATTGCGGTATGTATGTGTTGTGGTTCACATGATGAATAAGCAAAAAAAATTACGAGTTGACCTGTTAAATTTGGTTTTGAAACATGATAAAAATCTTTAGGCAACCATTTCTTGCATGTGAAACAATGTTGTGATGATCTATATATACTGTTGTGACCATTAGCATAAATCAAAATAAAATACATTAGCACCAATAACTTTGGCCTCAAAACACAACAAAACCGAAAGTGAAAATTGCAAAAAGTGGAGAGTAAATTTTGAACTTTTTAGAGTGCTAGGTGTAGATGGCAAATGTGAACCAAGTAATCTCGCTCCATTGCTTCTTAAAAACTCGAAGGACCAAAAATGTTAGTTAGAAAGTTTGTAACCGAAAGTTAGTTACAAAAGGTAGTTACAGAAGTTAGTTATGTTAGTTATACCTTTTCTAAAAGACACAATGGTTGGATCATGTCGATTCACAACCTATATATATGTAGATACATGTAACGATACAATGGTTAGACAAGTTAGAAAAACTTAATAGAAATTTACTTATTCATAAACATTTTGCAACTTATATCGATCTAGAGTTTGGGACAACAATTGGCATCAGAGCAAGGGTTTACAACATTGAAAACAAAAATCTGTTTACATCACAAAAAAACCCATTACCGAGAAGCCATTGATACGCGCTGAGAAAAGAAAAGAACAACCGTTGTTTTTCTCTTGAGCGAGGAACGTTTTGTTTTCTTAATTCTTCCAAGGAAACAAACAAGTGTGAATAAGGAGAAGTGTAGAAGAGATAGTGCACGATCTGTTTTGCGTAGAAGTTGCAAGCGTACAACATCAAACGATATTGGTGTTGAGGACTTTGTTGGCAACAACGAAGGATAGGAAGAAAATTGGAGACTTTGTGGGAATACCGGTTTTGAATACGTACACAAAGCAAGGGACGTTGTTGTGAAGGAAAGCGTATACAGAGATTAGAACGAGTACTCAAAGAGAAGTGTGTGGAGTTTTGTGTCGATATAACACAAGAACAACAACAACGAAGAGAGGAACAAAACAAAGGACTTTTTTTGTTTCGATTGGAACGAATTCAGAAGCGAAGCAACTTGTTTTCTGGTTCGGTGTAGTTACCGAGACGTGGTAACATAAATTTGTGTGTAGGAGATTTCGTTGATCTCAAAGATATCGAGATCAAAGTATAACACACAAAGGATAGAGAACGTGTAGTGTGGTACAAGAATTTTTTGGTTGTGTTTGTGTTGAATACAAAAGAAATACATTCGACAAAAAAAAAGCCGAGAGTTTTGTGATTCGAAAAAAACAAGACGTGAAGGCAGTGAAAAGTTGTGGCTTAGTCTCGTTGGGCAAAAAAATAACAAAACAACAATTCGACAACAAAAGGAAGAAGAAATATTGGGCTTTTGGTTCAAAGCAAAACCACAAAAAATCCGAAAGATTTTGGAAGTTGGGAGTTGAATTGGAAGAACAAGAAAAAGGCAACGAGGCAAAGATAAACACAAAGAGGAACGAAGTGGGATAAAGTTTTTCAAGCGTTGGTGATTGTTTTTTTACTAACGAGGCAAAGGAATACGGAATACAACCTTGTATTCATATTGATAACGAGATCACAAGTAATAAACTTTAACTTTGGATTTCAATTCATATTAGAATAGTATAGATAATTGTTAGTTTATACTATTAGGAAATCCCGAAAACTATCATTGATCCCGTATTATTAGGATTCCTGAAAACTATATATATTCCCATAGTAGAAGAGATACCATACTAGGAAGAATAATTCTCATACGCATTAAAGGTGAAGATAATCAATACCTTTAAGATGGCTGACGATGACACATCAAACGACAATAACACATCTAACACTGTGAAACTCATTACACCTATTGCAGAATACCAATGCCCTAAGTTGAAAAACACAAATTGCACGGTATGGGCTATTCAAATTAAGGTTATTCTAGAAGCACATGGTTTATGGGAAACGATAGAACCTAAGGAAAACACAGAATTAGATGTTAAGAAAGACAAGGCAACAACGGCCTTGTTATATCAAGCGTTAACAGAAGATGTAATTTTACAAGTAGCGGGTTGTAAGACGGCCAAGGAATTATGGGAATCATTGAGGAAAAGACACGTTGGAGAAGAAAGGGTGCAGCAAGCACGGTTACAATCATTGATGATTGGATTTAACTCACTTCAGATGAAGGAAGATGAGACGGTGGATGCATTTGCAGATAGGTTAAACGACTATGCCACGAAGGCAAAAGAACTAGGGAAGACATTAGATGAATCACTTTTAGTTAGAAAACTATTAGACTCCACACCTGATAGATTCATTCAGATAGTAGCATCCATAGAACAGACGAGTGATCTAAACGACATTACCCTAGATGAGATCACTGGAAAACTCAAGGCGTTTGAGGAAAGAATAAGACTCCGAAAGGGAGGTCAAGTTGAAAGCCAGGAGAACTTACTTTTCACACATGGTGAACACTCAAATAAAGGAAAGCGTTTTAACAAACGTGGAGGTAGATCAAACTACTCACAAAGAAACTGGCATAATAATAACAACAAAAACAGCTCAAATCATAAAGGAAGTACAAATAAGAACTCAAGTAGGAGGGATTTGAGTAATGTGAAATGTTATAAGTGTAATAAACTTGGACATTTCAGAATAGATGTAGATCAAAATCAACAGCTCAGGAACAATCGAACCTTATCTTAGAAGATGATGAACCATCACTATTAATGACTATGCACGAAACCGAACATGAGGAAGTGTTGTTGAATGAAGGCCAAATTCAACCAGGGAAATATGCTTCAAAGGATGCAAGCATATGGTATTTAGATAACGGTACAAGTAACCACATGACGGGTACTAGGGGTCATTTTAAGGATATTGATGAGAGCGTAACAGGACGAGTACGTTTTGGAGATGGATCATATGTACAGATAAAGGGAAAAGGCTCTATATTGTTAGGTTGTAAAAACCAGGAGCATAAGGTAGTATCAGATGTATACTATATACCAAACCTTAAGAGCAACATACTAAGTCTAGGACAACTTACGGAGATAGGTTGTAAGGTCATAATGGACGGAGATAAATTGACTTTGTATGATAAGAGCAAGAAATTGTTGATGAAAGTAGAAAGATCTAAGAATAGACTTTACAGTATTAGACTACAGATAGATACACTTATATGTCTCTTAGCAAACGTAGATAACGAAGCATGGTTATGGCATGCTAGATTAGGTCATTTGAACTTTGATGTTATCAACAAAATGACTAGGAAGGGTCTAGTGGAACGAATACCAAGAATAAATCATGCCGGAAAATTTTGTGATGCATGTTTATTGGGAAAACACAGTAGAACACCATTTCCAAACCAAGCTAAATTCAGATCAAAGAACCCGTTGGACTTAGTATATGGAGACCTCTGTGGTCCTATTAGTCCAGCAACACACTCAGGCAATAAAATTATATTCTTGTTAGTAGATGATTGTACGCGTTTTATGTGGGCTTACTTTCTTACATCGAAAGATCAAACACTTAGTACTTTCAAGGAATTTAGACAGAAAATAGAAATGGAAATGAGAATGAAAGTGAGGATGCTAAGAACAGATAGAGGAGGTGAATTTACATCTAATGAATTCACAAATTACTGTCAAGAGAATGGAATAGCATGACAGTTGACAGCACCTTACTCACCACAGTAGAATGGAGTAGTGGAGAGAAGAAATAGGCCAGTGTTATCAACAACTAGGAGTATGATGAAAGCCATGAAGTTACCTTTAACTTTTTGGGCGGAAGCAGTGAAACATGCTATTTACATACTCAATAGGGTACCTACAAGAGCCCTGATAGATAAAACTCCATATGAAGCACTCTACAATAGAAAACCAAACTTGGAAAACCTAAGAATATTCGGATGCACGGCTTATGCAAAGATAATGATACCTCACATAAAGAAGCTAGATGACAGAAGCATACCAATGATTTACTTAGGAGTAGAGGAAGGATCAAAAGCATGTAGGTTATATGATCCAATAGAAAAAAAGAAACATGTTAGTAGGGATGTTAAGTTTTATGGAAACGAAACCGTGGAATTAGGATAAGGATGGAGAAGATACGAACACACAAGACATATTTTGGGCTAGTTTTGTGGGAGAATGAGTTGAAAATGAAAATGTTACACCATTCAACATAGAAATCAATGATAACATTGATAACACGTATCATGAACCAGATGCAATACCAGATCCAGTTACACCAACATACACTTATCACCCTAACTCAGACAAAGAAGAGGCTACTATGAGCTCATTTGAGAGCTCAGACGAAAGATATGATCATAGACGAGTACGAGGATTGAAAGGTTTAGCAGAAATCTATGAAACTGCAAGTATAGTGGAAACACCATGTTTATTTTTCACAGAAGAAGAACCTCGTAACTATAAGGAAGCATCAGCAGATAAGAAATGGATTGAGGCCATGGAAGTTGAATTAGATTCAATAAATAAGAATAATACATGGATTCTTACTACATTGCCAGAGAATCAAAAGGCAATTGGACTCAAGTGGGTTTTTAAAACCAAAAGGGATGCACAAGGAAAGATCATTAGATATAAGGCACGTTTAGTAGCAAAAGGATATGTACAAGAACAAGGAATAGACTTTGATAAAGTATTTGCCCCAGTTGCTAGGTTAGAAATAGTACGGTTAATATTAGCATTATCAGCATATCATGGTTGGCAAGTTCATCACTTGGATGTAAAATCAGCATTTTTACATGGAGAATTGAAGGAAGAAGTCTACGTTACACAACCTGAAGGATTTGTACAGCCAGGAAATTCAGGAAAAGTATATAAGCTTATTAAAGCTTTATATGGCTTAAGACAAGCACCGAGAGATTGGAATGTGAAGCTTGATCAAACTTTAATGTCATTAGATTTTAAGAAATGTAATCTCGAACAAGCAGTTTATACGAAGAGAAACAAGAATTCTACGATTATAGTTGGAGTTTATGTAGATGATTTGATAATCACGGGCACTCCAAAGAAAGAATTAGAATTATTTAAATCCCAGATGGAAGAGAAGTTTGTAATGAGCGACTTAGGATTGTTAGCTTATTACCTAGGGATAGAAGTTACACAGACAGGAGGAGAGATTACAATCAAGCAAACAGGTTATAATAACAAGATCTTAAAGGAAACAAGTATGATGGATAATAATGATACAAAGATACCAATGGATCCCGGTACTAAGTTGGTCAAGGCGGAAGATGGTAACTCAGTTGACGCAACTTACTACAGAAGCTTAATTGGAAGTCTCAGGTACTTACTACATACACGACCAGATCTTAGTTATTCAGTCAGAATACTCAGCAGATGGATGCAAGACCCGAAGGAACATCACCTAAAGGTGGTAAAGCAAGTAATTCGATATATCAAAGGAACAAAAGAGCATGGCATAATTTACAAGAAAGAAGGCGGCTGCAAGATTACAGGTTGCAGCGACAGTAGTTATGGAATTAACACTGATCAAGAAAAAGGAACTACTGGGGTAGTATTTTATTTTGGAGAGTCACCCATTACCTGGTGTACTCATAAGCAACCGACAGTGGCGCTATCATCATGTGAATCAGAATTTATGGCGGCTACTGCAGGAACATGTCAAGCCTTATGGTTAAAAAGATTACTTAGTGAATTAACTGAAAGTAAAGAAAAGAAGATAACGTTGAAGGTAGATAACGTTTCAGCAATAGCACTAGTCAAGAACCCAGTTTTTCATGGAAGAAGTAAACACATCGACATTCACTATCATTTTATTTGAGAATGCGTAGAGAATGGACACATCAATGTGGAACACGTTAGCGGAGAACTACAAAGAGCAGATATACTAACAAAGGCTCTACCAAGATTAAAGTTCACGACAATGTGACAAATGCTTCGGAGTTCAAGATTTAGGAAGAAGCAACGATCAAGATTAAGGAGGAGAATGTGAACCAAGTAATCTCGCTCCATTACTTCTTAAAAACTCGAAGGACCAAAAATGTTAGTTAGAAAGTTTGTAACCGAAAGTTAGTTACAAAAGGTAGTTACATAAGTTAGTTATGTTAGTTTTACCTTTTCTAAAAGACACAATGGTTGGATCATGTTGATTCACAACCTATATATATGTAGATACATGTAACGATACAATGGTTAGACAAGTTAGAAAAACTTAATAGAAATTTACTTATTCATAAACACTTTGCAACTTATATCGATCTAGAGTTTGGGACAACAGCAAAGCCATACTCCTCATTCGGGCCTCACATGTGCCACATCACCCTAACACCTCCTCACAACTAATCCCTCCTCACCAAACAACAAACATCAACTTACTCATTTATGCCCCACCACTTACAACTTTATTTTTTTACTCATTTCATTAAATAAAATAAATCCATTTCACAAATAATTAAAAATAACACAACATACTAATTTTATTTCATCAAATAAAAAAGTTACAATACGGAAAAAACCATACGATATGCAACATCATCACGAATTTATAAAGACTTATAATTATCGATGAGTGCTGACTTTTCTTCCCAGACTTGCAACACTTGTTCCCTGACCATTTTCAAGGCGACTTGAAGTTGCAAATCTGTTTCATCATTTCTTAAAAAAGTTTGTAGACCGACCCTGATTATTGGATGGTCTTGATGCAACTCACATAACCGTTCAACCTCTGGAGCCCAAGTATGCATCTATCGAATAGTATGAGCTATCTCACCTAACAAGTTGTTAATCAACTTAAGTTCATTCTCTTGTTCATTGCGTAATCGGGTAAGGATTGTTCTTTGCACCTCAGCTGGTTAATTAGCCATAGTGTTTATGTGACAATAAGAAGTTGAGTAAACATGGTATTTATAAGGAAACTAGCCGTTAGAGAATTTTACTGTGGAAACTAGCCATTAAAAACGATACGGAAATACCAATAAAAACAATACAGAAATTTTAAATGTTTAAATTTCAAATTCATAAAAAAAATGTGTGCATATATTAAAATGAAAGCGAGATAATTTCAAAATTTGAATTCAATATGAAAGCGGGATAATTTCAAAATTTGAATTCAATATGAAAGCGGGATAATTTCAAAATTTGAATTCAAAATTAAAACGGGATAATTTCAAAATGTGAATTCAAACGTGTAAATTTCAAATTAAAAAAATCATCCTATAAATACCCAATCTCAGATGCTGAAATAAACCCACAATTCACACACAAATCATCAAAAATTCTCTTTTCTTCTTCAAACGTAACAATGTCACACAACGCATCACCTGATAACGAATCGGTTTACAACACACCACCTGAAGACACTTCCGCACAAAACACTCCACCAGAAGATCTATTTCCGGTGTTCCAATATGACAACCCACCACCTGCCACTCCACCAGAAGTTATGTTTCCACCAAAAACAATCCACCCCCAAACAATCAACCACCAAACTTTCCACCAGAAAACCAACCCAATACCGTTGGGTTAACTGAGGAAGAACAGTACAAGCTGGATATGCAAGTCTTCTTGGAGTTTGAAGCTGAGCAAGAACGTCAATCAAGGGAGCGTGAGGCGTACTTAAAGGTAAAGAGGATTGGAGAAACCAAAGAGCAGAATGGCGATGGAAAATGGGACTTCCACCTGTGCCATCGAGTGACGACGATTCAAGTGCCTCCTATTCGAGTCACGAGGGCTATGTGTCAGATGATTCATTTAATTGAATCGTAGCTTTATGTTTCATGTTTGCTGTAGTTCATGTTTTAGGTTTAATGTGTGTAATCGTAGTTGAATTTCCGTTTCGTAGTTGAAATATAATTGTATGTTGTGTTAAGTAATTTTAATCCTATGTTTAATATAGTTGTAATCCTATGTTAACTATTTTAAAACTTCACAAACCTTTATTTACATTTACAAAACTTTTCAAAACTTACTAAACAGAATTTCAAAACGACAAAACTAATAAAAGAAATGGGAAAAAAAATAGTACACGTTGTCAGCTTCTTTCCTTCACCGTGCCCATGAGAAACCACCCAACGGTGGAGAACGGCAAGGGGGTGATATGTGGGAGTTGCGCCCTCGCAACAGGTTTTACCTCTCAAGGGATCTCGAGAACCTTACAACCCTCACCAGGTAGTGTACCTGATCGTTGTAGTATAGTATAGTGACAAGTACCGGGGTATTGATCGTTCAACTCAGGAATAGTGTCGCTAGGATTAGAAAGCCTACTAAACTAGGTCTAGAGGTGAGGGATGATTCTTTTTGTATTTTTATATTTTATAGAAAGCAATTAAAGTCTCGGGTTTTGAAGGAGTGGGCAGAATTAGTTGCTAGCCAACTAATCCAGTTAACTAAAATGCAATAAAAATAAAATAACATAAATAAAAATTAAACTATTATACTAATATGGTGGAAACAATAATGAGGAAAGGTGTGTTTACTTAGATTTCATTACTCCCTAGATATCTTTTACAGGTTGATTAGCTTGTTACAATTGCATGGATGACGGGTCATATTCCTTAATACTAGTCGTAGGGCCGTGTACAATATTCCCTAACTCTATAAGATCCTACTTCACTCTTATGTCGAGCCGTTAGAAGCTCCTAACATGGTATCATTAGAATTCTCTTACACATTAAATACAACCAAAAATCGTAGTACACCTCCGATCATGTTTCTTAAGACGTTCAAGCAAGTTACCAATGGAAGTCTGCCAGTTTTCTTAAGCCTAACATCGAATACAATCATCCGTAACAATTATAAACAAACAATCAACCCATAATCAACATCTAGGTTTCACTACATCTAAGCAAACACAATAAAGATCTAGCCTAGCATGTTAAAGAGAAGACAAGCGTAAGATATAATCACATAACACATAGACATATGGAATGATTTGAATAAGTACTTATCTTCAATTGAACATGGAAGAATCAGGGGGTTGAAACCCTTGAAAAGCTGTTAAAATTCGTCTAGGGTTTATTCCCTCAAAGTTGCACACTAATGAATGAAAATTGGAAAACTATATATAGAGTTTACACCTTGACGGTGTCATGATGCGTGGGAATTGCACCAGGTTTTACCTCTCGAGGGATCTCGAGAAGCTTACAACCCCCACCAGGCAGTGTACCTGATCGTTGTAGTATAGTATAGTGACAAGTACCGGGGGATTGATCGTTCAACTCAGGAATAGTGTCGTTAGGATTGAAAATCAATCTAACTAGGTCTAAAGGTGAAGGATGATTCTTTTTGTGTTTTTATATTTTATGAAAAGCAAGTAAAATTCTCGGGTATTGGAAGAGTGGGCGGAATTAGTTGCTAATCAACTAACCCAAAAGCTACTAATTTAAACTAATAAACAAGGAAAAATAAACTAAGGTTCTACAAGATAAGTGAAGCATGTCTACCCATGATATGTTACTCCTTGCTAGCTATCCAATTCTACCTATTGAATTGTCGCACCTTGTTTTAATTGACGGGTTGTATTGCTTAATACCATTCGTGGGGTGGCGTACGTACTTCCCCAACTCTATAAGCTCCTACTTCACTCCTATGTCGAGCCTGCAAGAAGCTCCTAACATGGGATCATTGGAATTCGCTCATGCATTAAATACAACCATAATAACCTAGTACGCATTGGATCATGTTTCTTAAGACGTTCAAGCATGTTACCCTAACATCGAATACAATCAACCAAACAAGAGACAATAGGAATCAAGAATTATAAGCTAAATCAACTAGACCTATCGAAGTGTCACACCCTAATTGATGAAGATAGACACAAACATCAACAAGGAATCAATAAGATCTAATCAATTATATACAAGTTTCACACAATCATAAGTAGACACAAGGTGAATTAGCAAATCATCATCAAAGAAGATCAAACAATAATGATAATGGAAAACATAATTAAGATAGAATCAATAAACTATTACAAGATGTTTATGGAGTGATTGAAACCCTCTAAGTTGCTGGAAAAACACCTACCTAAACCCAGGAATCGACCTTAGGGTTTAGGGCTTACAAAAAGTGAAGTTATGATGTTATATTTATAGGCAAGTTTTCTGTCGGCAAGGCTTGACGGTGTCAGCTTTAACACATGATGGCATCAGCCCGCTGTTTTCACCAAATCGAAGATTTCTTCGTCCTCTTCGCGTGGGCTTTTGAATCACCTAAATCCGAGTTCGTATGCAAAAGCTATAACCAAAACAATATCAGCTACTCCGCGTGCCAGTTTTGACAAGTTAATACGTGACGGCCTACGTGACGCCTTCAGGAAATTTTCTAGGCCACCACTCTTTAATTTTACACGTGACGGCCTTGGGTGACGCCGTCATCTCCAATGCACAAAACTTTCTGGACCGTCACGGACTTTATCCACTTCCACCTCTTGTATTACTCTTGACGCCTTCATGAAGAAGCTTGTGACGCCGTCAGGTACTGTTCCCAGCAAGGAAAATTAAGACTTTGCCGTTTTCTTACTTTTATGCTCAAAAAACATCCAAAATGCTTCTTTTTCCAGAATTCAGTCCAAAAGTACCTAAAATCACAAAAGGAACGAATTAGGGCAATATTTGATCAAATAAATTCAATTCCAGGCATAAATGACCCCCTAAAAATGGATCATTTTTCGCGTCATCACGTCACATTATAGCTAGTGACGCTGTCAACTCGCCGCCATGATAAAATTCGTATTGCCTAGATCCATTTGTGACGTCGTCATGTAGGAAATCACTCTGGGCCGTCACTAGTATTCGGACCCTGACGGCCTTGGTGACGCCGTCAGGCCAATATGCTTGAAAACTCTCTGGGCCGTCACGTTATAAGTTCCATATCCACCTCTTTTGTCACTCTTGACGCCGTCACGTGTAAAACCTTGACGTCGTCAGGTACTGTTCCAGCAAGGAAATTTGAGACTTAACCGTTTTCTTTACTTTTATGCTCCAAAAATGTCCAAAATGCTTCATTTTCCAGATTTCTCTCCAAAAGTACCTAAAATGACAAAAGGAACGATTTAAGGCAATAATTGATCAAATAATCTCGAATTCGGGCTTAAATGACCCCTTAAAAGCAGTACAGTTTTCGCCTCATCAGGGGGCGGTGCAGCGGCGAGCAACGGCTCACCGTTGAAGAGGACACGTCGGAACGACGAGGTGCAAAGACGAGCTGCACCTAATGCTCTTATTGCATACATAGTATTAAAGAACGTACAGAAGTACTTTTGGTTAAAAAGTGAAATAGAAATTCTAATGCCAAAATTTGAAAAGTTTGTTAGACAAAAGTGTTGGATGTGTTTTTCATGATATCTCATTCTCCGATTGCTAGATTGCCGTTGTGGTGCCCACCGGTGGTACTATGCACCGGTTCATTCCGGTGGTCTTCATTGCCTTCTAACGTTAACAGACTTACTACTCTCTTTTTATATTGAAAACAAGAAAATTAATATATATATGGTATATGGTAGAAAGCACAGGCTTTCTAGGTCTTCCACCTTCAAGGAAGATTTGATCCGTCACCCTGACCAAGATGACACAACCAGTACATCATCATCTAAATGTCGTTTAGATGCTTTTTGCTCCTGGCGTTTTTCACTCCTCGTTTAATAACTGGTCCAAGATTTCATTAAAAAAAAAAAAAAAAAAAAAAAAAAAAAAAAAAAAAAAAAAAAACTGTATTTGTGGGAAACTTTTTCTCACGAAATCCATGCATGTAAATGTTATTAACCAGATTAAGGGTAGGATAAGACATGAGAAACATTACCAAAAAAAATAATAAATAAATAAATAAAGACATGAGAAACATTTATGAAATGGTTTTAAATAAAAATAACAAACAAATAGATTAAGTCCAACAAACCAAGTGTTGCTAGCTAATATTTTACCACAAACTCGAAAAAGACTCTTATCATAGACTAACTTACGCGTTAGCACGGAAAATGCACGCTTTAGTGAAACACGAATTATACTCAAAGTCATCTCGTTCAACATCCTCGACATACCATGAAACATACCTAGTTGGTGTAACCTATCAAACAATTCTCATAGATCGCAAAAATAATACAACAAAGGTGGGTAAAAGACGACCACCATACACTAGCTAAAAATATACATAGTTGGTTTATAACGACCAACTCTAAATAATATATAACAAAACTGTATAACGTTGGTTTATATAATGTATCAACTCATAATCATCAATCTCAATAAAGTCGATTAAGCTTAGACGAACCGACACACTCACAATCTCTCATTTTCTTTTCTTTTACATTTTTTTCGTTCTTTTTAAACTATAACTAATAATAATATGGAAATATGAACGATGGCACAATACTTAACATTTGAATGTCATAAAAATAGTGAAAGTAAGACAAACATTAAACACAAAATACAGATACTTTTACATTCCCTTTTGCATCATGTAATTTTCAGACTAATATCTCTCTAGCAACCAACCAAGGACTTAAGCTACACGGTAGGCTAAGATGTAACGGTGTAACAAAACATAAACATATAATGTGGTGTAACAAAACGAAATGAAAGGTTCAACAGATTTTTCTAGGGTATCTTACTCTAAATATGAAAGTAACAAAGGGTTTTAAACGAGGGTTAACTAACCAGTGTAGTTAGCTAATAATCACAAACATATGTAAATGGCATGGGCCATTGGGGCGAAACTTAATAATTTGCCTTATAAATTGGTCAATGACGATTACACCTAGTTTTATCAATGCAATGCTCATTTTTGTGATCTCGAATACATATGCCAAACCAAGTTCTAAAGTATACAACAATCCACCGACACACTCATATTTGTGTGAAATTTATGTATAATGAGGGAAACGGAAAGGCTAAAGTCCTCACAATTGGAAATAAGGGTAATGTATGTGGGTTATGCGACTAGTAATGTACGAAAAACATGTCAAAATAAATAAATTTAAGTATATTTTAAACATTTTTCGTAAAACAAAGGACAAGTAAAACTTTAATTCTATTCACCTCCCCCCCCCCCCCCCCCCCACACACACACACACACTTGAAATGTACAATGTCCACATTATACAACTAGGAAGAATATAATTAGAAAAGTAATAATCCCTTGATATTGCTCGGTATGATCATCCATGATTAGAATGCGAGCAAGTGTGTAAGAGCGAGTTCATCAATAATACGGCCATCTATCCAGAAAACCTGTAGAAATATACCCCACAAAAGAACACAAAACTACTCTCGTAGTGTGATTAGATTGGAAGATATATCCAGGTCAGAAGGTGAATACGCCGTATCCATGGAATGTTGGATAAGTCGTATTCACAACTTGGGGTATAAAATACTCTCCCTTTCTCAAAATTAATGTCAAGAGACAAAAATCAAACAGTTTAATAAAAGTGGGACCACTATAATTTTCAACTACAGGGAATACGTTGTATATACAACCTGACAAATATCCAAAGTTTTATAAGTAACTAACACAAAAAGAAGTAAACAAAAGTCATGTCCATGAGTGGAATACGTCATATCTAAGAATTTGGATACGTCGTATCAACCACCTGGGCAGTAATTACAAAACGGAAATAAAATAGGAAACAACACTCCGGGTTGTCTCCCGGAGAGCACTTTTGTTTATATCCGAGTATTTAAGTTCGACTTTCTTCCTCTTTACTCGTTTAGATCAGCGAGGTCAATTTGTTCATTTCCCTCCAATTTGTTTATCCTGTCATAGTACTTTTTCAAACAATGTCCATTCACCTTAAAGCTAATCTCTTCTTCATTTGTTATTTCAGCAGTCCCATATGGATACATGGTTTTAACAACATTTGGATTGTGCCATCTGGATCTTAACTTCCCTGGGTACATCTTTAGATGCGAGTTTTAATAAGACCTTGTCACCTACTTTAAAATCTTTGTCTCATTGAAGTCTAGCATCATGCAACTTTTTCAATCATTCTTTGTAAATTCTCATGTTCTTATACGCTTCATCCTTTAGTTCAGCGAGCTCATTCATCTACATAAAACAATTCTTTCCTGCACTTGACAAATCCATATTACAATGCTTTAAGGCCCAAAATGCTTTGTGTTCAATTTCAACTGGTAAATGGTATGCCTTCCCATAAACTAATCTATAAGGTGCAGTTCCTGTAGGGATTTTAAAAGCTGTTCTAAATGCCCTGATAACACTCAGAATGAGTATGTTTTTAGTTGTGTTATCGTTAGTTTTGTGCATCATATTTGGTTATATTTGTATATATTTGTTACTTAATCATGAAAAAGTGTATATGCAAGTAAATGTAGCCAAGTACAGGAAAGATGATGAAAAGATGAAGAATTGAAATGATTATGCACATTTGGAGAAATCGCGAGGAGGAACGAGATATAAACCACACAAAAATTCAAGGATTTGATAGTGTCAAGATTTCCACATTCGTGTATCAAGAAAATATCAAGTTCTATTGAAGAAATCAGTAATTAAATGAAGGATAAAGCATGCAACAAGAAAAGTCAAATATGTGAGTACAGGACCCAACCAACCGATTGGATGCAACCCGCATCCGATTCGGTTAGAGGATGCCATTATGAGGAGCCAATCGGTTGGGACAGTCTGCAGTTACCATTTTCACATTAAATAAAGGTTTTACTTCCCATTAATCATTGGAGTCCGATCATTTCTTGATAATAACTCTGGAGGAATGTTTTGGCTTGAAGGATAAGTGTTCTTACACTATATAATGACCCATGTACATGCATGCTAAGTGTGACACCCCAAACTAGTAAAAGGCTTACACCAAAGTAATTACTATCTTATTATTATTGCCCGAAAGTTTAGAAGTGCTGTAGAAATGTCCGGGAAACTTTGAGTTCGAGTCTCAATAGTTGGTCCAAGTGTGGAGTTGTTTACTTGTTAATAATAGGCGATTGGAGAAGTGTGGTTGCTATAGTTACACGATTCTAGTTCTTTTAATTCTCAAAATAGGTACATCTTGTTTTATTGTAATGAACTACTTTTACTTTGAATGTTTGTTACTTGCGGTTGTTATGATTGCAATGGAGTAATTTGTGGTATACTTGTGTGTATGATGTGACTATTGTTGGAGTATTCTTATCTTTAAAAAGTGATGCATGAAAACATTTCTTGTTTTATGAGTTTGTTGGAATAATATCTAATCTTGCTTAATTTGTTGGTAAAAACACTTTAAAGAATAAAATGGCCGAAAGTGTTTTCTTAATCTTTTTATTCCAAAACGTTAGTGCACTAATTAGTATGGGATATGATGTGTGACAAGTATCATATTTACTCATTAACATGGATTTGGAAATGATTTCATCATGATAAAAGGTCGAAAGGATTTGTAAGAACTAATTAGATAAGAAATGCTTTTCAACAAATGGATTTCCAATAGAATTACGATAATAGTTAATTGGTCAAAAGAAGTTAACTAGGAGATTGAATTCTTAGTTATGATTATTCGTGATATAAACCACTGATTGTTAGTCATGCAAATTAAATTTGTTCATCATTACAAGTTACACCAAAACTTATTGGAATACTCTATGTAATTGGTTAAGGAATTACACATAAGTATATGTTTTAATATATTGGATACTTATTAGTTTTGAATTTTCATTAAAATTGGATTGACAACTCTTTTGGCATAGGCTAGTTTACTTAATACAATAATCACTAAATCCCTTGGGACGATCTCGACTTACCCACTTTTATTATAACGGACGAGTATACTTGCTCGTATGTGTTGAATAGATAATCAGATAAATCATGTTTATAAATTTTAAAACTTGTACACGCTAGAGCACATCAAGTTTTTGTCGCCGCTGCCGGGGATTTGAATATATTTCCTTGTATTTTGTAATATTATCAGTTTGTGATTTAGAAAATTCGTATTTTTTTTATTAAAAAAAAAGTTTTAGGTTGGTCCAATCGATCGGATGGAGCCCTCGGTAAATTTTTTAGGAGTTTTATTTTTTCTATTTTTCTTTATTGTTAAGTGTTAGGATAATGATAATTAATGTTTAGTAATAATAATATTGATTAAATGTTTAATTAGCAATTTCTAGTAATAATTAGTTAATGTTTAGTGACTTTTATGTTTAATAAATTTAGTTAATGATTAAGCTAGTAGTTAATACTATTTTTAATTATTAGTTATAAGTAGTTTAAGAGTTTTGTTTCATTTACGTGTTTTATTTATTAATGGTTATTAATTAATTTTATTTTTGAGTATTAACTAAGTTTTAATTATGTAATTTAACTTTTAAATTTTCCAGTAATTAATTAGTTCAATTTCATTTAAGAATTATTTAAAATAGAATTAAAGGTTTTTTTTTTCTTAATCAGGTTCGATCCAACCGATAGGATGCTGCCCGCATCCGATTCGGTTAGATAATGGTAATTTAACCAACCGATCGGTTGGTGATGCAAACTGATCGGATGGTTGCCACGGTAAAAAATTTTAGATTTTTTTTATTTTTAAGTTGTTATTGTGTTTTGAATGTTTGAACTTGTTGGTTTAATTTGTATGATTTCATTTTAAGAGTATATCGATTATGACTAACCCTAATGCTAATGATTTGGATGTTTGTGTTTGTGGTTATGTTATAGTTATTATTTGCTTTAGTAAGACGGAAAGTTTGAGTGAAGTTTCGGAGTATTTGAGGAATTTGGAAGAAATGCTTAAGGATTCGGGTGATTTCTTGGAGCGTTTGGAGAATATATTGGAAGAAGCTAAGATGGATCTTGAAAAGGGAGAAGTAATAGGAGATAATCAAGTTTGTTTGCCTAAGGAGAAGAAGAAGATTATTGTGTTTACAAGAGCTCCTCCTAAGGAGTTTGATGCACCACACATGAGGTTTGCTACACCTTGTGGGGTGGAAGGAATCAAAGCTTGGGATGCTCAATTGAATATTGAGTATAGAGACAATTATATTACTAAATATGTGTTAGATAAACTTGGGTTTGTTCGTCTTGATTATGAAGATTACGGAAGAAAGAAAGTGACAGATGTGAAAGTGAATATTCACGGTCATATTTTCAAAGTAGATTTTGTTGTTCTAGACTATGGAAACACCGATGAACCGGAGGTAGTGTTTGGTAGGGATTTTCTTGTTACCACTAAGTGTAAGGTTGATTTTGCACTTGGTGAGATGAGAATTGATATCACCGAATTAGAAGAAGCGAAGGAAATAGATGTTATGTTTGTGGAATTGTGTGAAGGAATAGAAGAAGTCAAGGAAGGGAAGGAAGAAGTTGTTAAAATGGGAAAGGTTAGTAGGAAGAATACACCTCTTAATAAATTAACCCAACCCTCCACCTCAAAGAATGAAAATTCCACATCATCATCACCATCATCATCATCATCATCATCTAATTCACCACAAACCGTTAAACCTTTAACTCAAGAACAAAAGGAGACTATCTTGGAAAATTTGGAGATGAAAATTCATGAACTTATGGAAAAGAAGCCCGTGATAGAAGTGTTGAATAACTATATGACCTACTGTAAGAAATTGGATGCGGTCATGATGGCTAGATCTAGGCTAGAAGACAAAACTTTTGATGAGGTAGATAGAGAAAGAATGGTAGAGAATGGATTACATAAGAAGATGGGTGATTCGGGGAATTTTGTTTTACCAATCAAGGTGAATGGAACAACTTCGATGTATGCATTGGTCGATACCGGGTCAAGTGTGAGTGTTATGCCATATCCGTTATACAAAAGGTAAGGATTTAGCGACCCCCAACCTAATCAATCAAATCTCACTATGACCGATAATTCTAAAGCAAAAGCTCCATAATACATTTTATTGCTCTATTTGTAACTTCAGTTTGACCATTAGATTGAGGATGGTAAGCCGTAGCAAGCCTATGATTAACACCGTGTTTATGTAAGACCTTTTGAAGTTAGACATTGCAAAAATGAGTTCCACTATCACTCGTTAACGCTTTTGCAATCAAGTGTTGCAGGAAATACGATATAAACCTTTTTGAGGAATGTCAGTTGGACATGCTAATTTCGGCAAGTAAAGGATGGGAAAAATTGAAATGAAGGCTCTCTACGATACGCGCAAGGAGAAGTTTTGTTATGAACAATCCTTTAGCTGACCTTCTTTATAAAAAAAATGCTCTTTACAGGCATCATAGAAAACCTTCATATCAATTTCTCATGTCCTCCTCAACTCAATATTAGTTTTTCCACTTGGAATATCGTGAATTCCATGAATATAAAATGATCAAATTTACAAATAAATGTTGCTTGATTGGGAGGAGGTCCCGAGATTGATTGTATTCTGAAATGGGGAGAAGATCCTGGAAAATTTGGGTTTGTGTCCTGACCTGCTACAACAACTCAGGTATTCTAAAATTAATTCATGTACTAATCTTTTGTTCATTATGTTGTTGTGTTTCATTTACGTTTCCATGTCGTGAATAGATATAAAAATGTTGATGCTTTATTAAAAACTTGGATCAATTTAAGATAGATGTGTGGTTTTAATGTTGTGAAAAATGTTTATTGAATTTCTTTTTTTTTCAGTAATCATCTTTATACTAATTGCGTTAACACACGCTTAATGGTTCTTCAACGTGTAGCTAATAACTTGCTTCAATGTGGGTTTTGAATTGTTTTAATATTTCATCACGCTTACATAAGCATTTATTGCATCATGAACATTAGCTCATTGAATTGGTAAGTTCTATTCTGTTGCTTTAGATATGAATGTTTAAACTGAAATTTTATTGTTTTTTATCCGTGACAGAAAGCAACAAACTTCCTCCATCTCCACGGTTAGAGGAAAAAGAATCCAAACTTTCGAAGATTGATGAGGCGAAAAATAAACCGTTTTTAGGGGGTCATTTAAGCCCGGAATTGAATTTATTTGATCAAATATTGCCCTAAATCGTTCCTTTTGTGATTTTAGGTACTTTGGGAGTGAATTCTGGAAAAGGAAGCATTTTGGACGTTTTAGAGCATAAAAATGAAGAAAACGTAAAAGACTTAATTTTCCATGCTGAGAACAGTACCAGACGGTGTCAAGAAGGAAATTGTGACGGCATCAGGAGTAAAATCCATGACGACCCAGTGAAAACCTGAAGGCGTCAAGAGAAGGACGTCAAAAGTTATTTTGATGACGGCCTGAAGATGGATTACACGTGACGGCGTCAAACCTAGATCCAGGCAGTCCGAGGAGTTTATTGGTGGCGAGATGACGGCGTCAGACATTTACTCTTGACGCCGTCACCTCACAAAATCTATAAATACTTTTCTATTTTTCATTCATTAAAGGGGGAACTTGTGCAGAAAATACTAGGGTCGAACCTAATAAACCCTAGGTCATTTGTAACAGTATTTTCAAGGGTTTTCACCCCTTGAAACCTTTCATGTTCAATTAAGATAAGTCCTCTTTCAATTCATTCAATATGTCTATGTGTTGTTTGAATATATCTTATACTTTTCTTGATTTTAACATGCTAGGCTAGATCTCTCATGTGTTTGCTTAGATGTAATGAAACCTAGATGTTAATTATAGGTTGATTGCTTGTTTATAGTTGTAATGGATGAATGATTTCAATGTTAGGCTTAAGAAAATTGGCAGATCTCCATTGTGTAACTTGCTTGAACGTCTTAAGAAACATGAACCGATGTGTACTAGGTTTTTATGGTTGTATTTAATGCATAAGCAAATTCTAGTGATCCCATGTTAGGAGCTTCTTAGCCGGCTCGACATAGGAGTGAAGTAGGCACTTATAGGTTTGGGGAAGTAAGTACGTCACCCCATGAATGGTATTAAGGAATACAATTCGTCATTCACGCAACTGTAACAAGTAATTAACCTGTAAAAGATATCTAGGGAGTAGTGAAATCTAAGTAAACACAATTCTCCCATATATTGCTCACACCACTAGTTAATTTAGTTTATTTTCATTTTTGTTATTTTATTTTGATTGCATCTTAGTTATTGGGTTAGTTGACTAGCAACTAATTCCGCCTACTCCTCTAAAAACCCGAGATTTTAATTTGCTTTCCTAAAAATATAAAAATACAAAAAGAATCATCCCTCATCTCTAGACCTAGTCTTTAGGTTTTCTAATCCTAGCGACACTATTCCCAAGTTGAACGATCAATCCCCCGGTACTTGTCACTATACTATACTACAACGATCAGGTACACTACCTGGTGGGGGTTGTAAGCTTCTCGAGATCCCTCGAGAGGTAAAGCCTGGTGCAATTCCCACGCATCAAGTTTTTGGCGCTGCAGCCTGGGGAATAGTTATTGTCTAGATTAGAATTTCTTTTTATTAGGTCTACTTGCTAGATTCCTTTCTAGTAAGATTTTATTTTTATTTTTTTTTTATGTTTTCTTTAGTCTATCTCATTTCTTTGTGTTTTTGTTCGTAATCTTTACCATCCAACATTATGGAAGGTGGTAACATCTTTGAACCCATCAACCCACCACAACAAGACCACCCACAAAACCCACCACTAGTTAACCAACCTTTTAGGCCCCGAACCCTAGGAGAGTACTCCCGACCTAGCCACCAAGGCTATCAAAACACCATTGAGCTCACCTAAGGAGCCAGTGTGTCTCCCTTGCGATCCGACACCATCCGGTTGGTGCAAAGCGGATGTGCATTCCATGGACTTCGTTCCGAAGATCCAAATCAACATCTCAAGGACTTCCTTAAAATCGTAGATTCCATAGACCTAGATGTTGCAACTAGAGAGACAACCCGATTACGCCTATTCCAATTCTCTCTACGTGATCAAGCTAGTCAATGGCTTGAGCGTTTACCCGCGGGATCCATCACATCATGGGATGATCTCACCACTCGTTTCCTTGCTCAATTTTTCCCACCGGGGAAACTACCAAGCTTAGAAATGATATCTTGATGTTCTAACAACGTCAAGGTGAAACTCTATATGAAGCGTGGACTCGTTTCAAGGACTTACTCCAAAAAGTCCCTCATCATGGCATAGATCTTTGGCTCCAAGTCCAAATCTTCAATGACCATATCGATTTCTCCACGAGGCGAACCATTGACCAATCAGCCGGTGGTAAGCTACGTGATCTAAGTGCGGAAGAATCATGGGAACTCATAGAAGATCTTGCTCTCTATGACAACGAATGTTGGAATGATCCCCGTGATTTGAACAAAACGGTCAAGGCAATATCTTTGCCTTCAAACAATTCTAGCACTCCCGACCGTAGGATCATGGAACTTGAAGACCAAGTCAAGTTTCTCATGAAATCTTACGAAGCTCCTAAGCCTTCAAGCCAAGTGAATAAAATCACTCCTTCATGCGAATTATGTAGTGGTCCCCATGACACTCGTGATTGTGTGGAACTCCCCGGAACAGCTTTTGCGGACTACGCATCCTCGCGTACCGACGAAGCGGGAGATAAGTGGTACACTTTCAAACCCAAGCCAAACCCTTATGGTGATTCCTATAACCCTTCTTGGAAAAATCACCCAAACCTTAGGTGGAAACAAAACCAAACCAATTCTTCCAATCCGCCTAATCGTTACCAACCAAACAGTCCACCCTCCAACCGTACTTTCAACAACAATCCTTCTAACAACTATGGTTGTACCAACAATCTTGAAGGATTGATGTCCAAGTTCATGGCATCTCAAGAAGCTCGCATATCTAAGTTTGAAGCCGATTTCAAACAAAAGCAAAGCGAGATGACCACCAAAATTGACACATTGTTGAAAGTTCTCAATGACCGAGAAATGGGAGCACTCCCAAGCGACAAGGTCAAGAACCCGAAACTAAACGTTAATTCCATATCATCAGTTTCGTCACCCACTTCTTGTCCGCAATACTACTCGGTTAAATCAACGAGCACGTGTTTCAAACAAAACCAAATTCTTCAAAAGGACCAATCAAATAAAACACCCGATATAAAACCGGTCAAAAGCATAGTTGAAACACCTCCTAAGCAAGACCTTGACGATGAATTCAAGGAGCTTCACCTTAAACGTCCCGTCATTGATGTCTTAGCCCGTGCTCCCTACTATAGTGCCCTCCTAGAGATATATGATAAATTTAAACTAGGTAAAAATGAGACCGCCTTCGTTCAAAACAAGTTGCCTAAAAAGCTTGATGATCCGGGTATATTTGTTTTGCTTTGTAAGATAGGAAGATCCGAAGCTTTCGACACACTAGCCGATTTAGGGTCAAGCCTCAACTTGATTCCCTTATCCCTTTTCACCACTCTCAAGCTAGGAAAGTTAGAGGAGACGGAGGTATTAATTGGTCTAGCGGATGGGAGTATTGCCCACCCGGTTGGGATGATTAAGGATGTAGTAGTTCACGTAGGGAACTTAACTATCTTAGCGGATTTTCACGTCCTAGACATGGTTAGTGACACTACATGCCCATTGTTAGTTGGAAGAGGATTTTTAGCTACCGCTAGCGCCATAATAGATTGTAAGGAGTCTAAGATAGCGGTAGGAGAGGGCGATACTTGGTCGGTATATGATGTTAAGAAACATAGCTATGATTGTAAGGATGAACCGACACCACATTGGGCAGAGATGAATAGGAGACCATCTAGATATGGACCTTGGATAGAAAGAAACTTTATAGGACCTCAACGCCCATTCTATCTAGAAAAAGATTTCATCGATAAGACACATTCGGTGGAACAACTCATAGCTAGAGATGAAGAGCTAGACCCTTTTGAGGACCCCCTAGTCTTTAGGAAGATGATTGAGTTCTTAAGCGTAATGCCTATTAATATAGAGATGAACAAGTGGAAAAGAGAGGGGGATAAGTGTAAATGGAGGTGGGACAAGCCACCTAAGGAAGGTGACGGATCATGGCATATGAAGATGATTTTGTATGATCCGGATGGAGAAAAGTTTGAAAGGTCATACCGTACTAAGAAAACCGATAGGAAGTTGAAACCTAAGTTTGATCCCAAAGATGTCCTCAATGAGGAACTCACCCATGTCACGTAGTAACCCATGACCTTGAGTCTAGCTACAAGACTCGTAAATAAAGAAAAGCGCTTCTTGGGAGGCAACCCATGTTTTGTATGATTTTTATTTTTGTTTGATTGATATTTGTTTCCGTATGCATGCTTTATTTTAATTGTTGGTAGATCATGTTTCAAACTAAAATGGTGAAAATACTTTACTTTGTTGTTTGGCCTAGTCTTAACTTCATCCAAAGGTATTTCGCAAAAGATAAGTGTAAGGGGAAACCCCAAATATGTTTTTAAGAAACAAAAACCGATCATGATTCTCCACAATATTAAGTGAACATGTATATTCGTATTTGTTAGAGTCAAATGCTTGTATCGAGTCATAATGATGTTTTGCAGGATTTTCCAGGAAGTAGGACGAAGTTTTTCCAGAAATTTTCCGGAAACTTAACATAAAAATTTCTGCAGGTCACTTCTGACGGCGTCAGGAAGTAATACCTGACGGCGTCACGTGTAAAATTCTGAAAATTTTACCAGTTTTGTTTTTCTAACAGAATCTTAGAGTTTTTGTTAAATCGTTAGTTTTATAATCTCCAGGAGATCTGCAAACATCATTCCACAAGCATTATATCTTATTTTGTTTTCTAGGATTTGTTAGGATATATAGATTGCCGCCGATTTTACGCGAGGTTGCCTTGTCGGTTTTCTCAGGTTTAACAGGTTATGTTTGACAAGAAGATGATTTATATTCTGGAAGGGAAGCTTTGATTGTTCATTTTCTTGGAGGAAGATCTAACCTGGCCACCTTATTATCTATACCGAGCGAATCAGGTGAGTATTTGATTTCATTCTTTTTACTTATTTCACTTTTACATTCTTTACTTAAACATTGGGGACAATGTTCATCCTAAGTGTAAGGGGAGGGTAAAATGATGATACCTTACAGATACACTTTCGCTTGAGTTTGTTTGTTTGATGGTAGATGTGTAATAAAACTATGAGAAATACTTGTTAGTGTAATTTTAGCGCCAAATTTAAATTTTTTTACAACATTTAGGAGTGAAACTTTAGCCATAGCAAGCGTCTCATGGATAGGAGATTGTATGACTAGCACAAAACCGTACCATTCAGAAAAATTTTCCACCCAAATATGTGAGGTTCGCCTTTAGATTTGATAGGAAAAGCATTTACTATTAGTGCTTATGAGTGTACCAGTAGCATTTAGATTCTAGAACTTGCGTTAGTGATGCATCCCGAGACCGCTAGTGAGACTACATTCGTGTAGTAGGATTTACTACATGATAAGAGGCATTAGGATCACCCTTGTGTTAAACCCGTATCATAATTACTTGACCATTTAAGTCATATTACTTGGCTAGTTAAGTCAACTAATTTTTCCCACACCTTAGCGTTGTACTCATTTTTAGTACACGAAACCCCTAGTACACCCCTCCGAGCCTATCTTTTCGTTTCTAACTTTAAGCATCTTACTTAAAGGAAGAATTTGTTACACCCCACTTAAATGTACACCCAAATCGCCTTAGCCTTCCGTGTATGCACTCATCTTTAGTGCATTATTGTTATTTGTTTAAACCCTTAGTTAATTATCTAATTGATTACATGGTTGCTAAGTCGAGTCATATCCTTGTACATATTGTTTTGGGACGATTGGGACTCATGGGTAAAGTACTTGTGTTATGGAGTAATGGGGAAGAACATCATATTATTACTCCCATATGTACGTTAATCTTAAAAGTACTCCAAGTCTTTTGATTATCTTAATTCGAGTCACTAGATTAGTTTATTGTAAAGTATGTAAAAATTCAAGTGTAAGGGGAATTTTCATTCCCTATGATATATTATTTTGGATGGTAGGGTAAGAGTGTATGCAAAAAAAAAAAAAAAAAAAAAAAAAAAAAAAAAAAAAAAAAAAAAAAAAAAAAAGTCGAAAAAAATTTTAAATAAAAAAATAATAAAAAAAAGAAAAAAAAAACATACGGACTACCATCCCGTTTCATTCTATGTTCATTTTATGTTTTTGTTATTTTTTTCATTTATTAGCTTAAGTCGAGTCTAGTCTTGGCTTAGCAACGCCATATTATACATGTAATTAACCAAGATGATTAACTCGCCACCAGTAAAGACGGCCTATATCCAACAAAACCGTGTATTCCATATCCCTACACCTAACGTTACAACCCTTTAAAAAGACCTCTTTGATAGTTTATCCTAGGTGCTTACGCCATGTGATGGAGGTTTGATCCTTTCCCAAGCCTATGGTAATCTATTTTTGCTATGACAGGTAGTGAGAGATGTTTTCCATTTCCATATTGTGATATTACTTTATTACACCCGAGAGATGTAAGTATCTAAACACTATTTGTGAGGTGCTAGTGTATGACCTCCGTGCTTGTCTTTGGTCTTTAGTGGAACGATTATTTGTTGTAATTACTTTTATATTAGTGTTAAATGACCCCTAACTTGTATTTTGATTAGAATAAAAGCGCATTTGCTTGAGGACAAGCAAATCTCAAGTGTAAGGGTATATGATGAGGCGAAAAATGAACCGTTTTTAGGGGGTCATTTAAGCCCGGAATTGAATTTATTTGATCAAATATTGCCCTAAATCGTTCCTTTTGTGATTTTAGGTACTTTGGGAGTGAATTCTGGAAAAGGAAACATTTTGGACGTTTTTGGAGCATAAAAATGAAGAAAACGGCAAAGACTTAATTTTCCATGCTGAGAACAGTACCTGACGGCGTCAAGAAGGAAATTGTGACGGCGTCAGGAGTAAAATCCATGACGACCCAGTGAAAACCTGAAGGCGTCAAGAGTTATTTTGGTGACGGCCTGAAGATGGATTACACGTGACGGCGTCAAACCTAGATCTAGGCAGTCCGAGGAGTTTATTGGCGGCGAGATGACGGCGTCAGACATTTACTCTTGACGCCGTCACCTCACAAAATCTATAAATACTTTTCTATTTTTCATTCATTAAAGGGGGAACTTGTGCGGAAAATACTAGGGTCGAACCTAATAAACCCTAGGTCGTTTGTAACAGTATTTTCAAGGGTTTTCACCCCTTGAAACCTTTCATGTTCAATTAAGATAAGTCCTCTTTCAATTCATTCAATATGTCTATGTGTTGTTTGAATATATCTTATGCTTGTCTTGATTTTAACATGCTAGGCTAGATCTCTCATGTGTTTGCTTAGATGTAATGAAACCTAGATGTTAATTATAGGTTGATTGCTTGTTTATAGTTGTAATGGATGAATGAATTCAATGTTAGGCTTAAGAAAACTGGCAGATCTCCATTGTGTAACTTGCTTGAACGTCTTAAGAAACATGAACCAATGTGTACTAGGTTTTTATGGCTGTATTTAATGCATAAGCAAATTCTAGTGATCCCATGTTAGGAGCTTCTTAGCCGGCTCGACATAGGAGTGAAGTAGGCGCTTATAGGATTGGGGAAGTAAGTACGCCACCCCATGAATGGTATTAAGGAATACAATCCGTCATCCACGCAACTGTAACAAGTTATTAACCTGTAAAAGATATCTAGGGAGTAGTGAAATCAAAAGAAACACAATTCTCCCATATATTGCTCACACCACTAGTTAATTTAGTTTATTTTTATTTTTGTTATTTTATTTTGATTGCATCTTAGTTATTGGGTTAGTTGACTAGCAACTAATTCCACCCACTCCTCTAAAAACCCGAGATTTTAATTTCCTTTCCTAAAAATATAAAAATACAAAAAGAATCATCCCTCATCTCTAGACCTAGTCTTTAGGTTTCTAATCCTAGCGACATTATTCCCAAGTTGAACGATTAATCCCCCGGTACTTGTCACTATACTATACTACAACGATCAGGTACACTGCCTGGTGGGGGTTGTAAGCTTCTCGAGATCCCTCGAGAGGTAAAGCCTGGTGCAATTCCCACGCATCAAAGATCGATGACATAAATAATGATGATGGCAATGGCCACGATAAGTATTAAAAGAGGTGACAGCGATGATGATAATGCCAAATTGTTTAATTTTTGAGACAAAAAGGACAACGTCCATTTTTCATAGTAGTTCAGATTTAGATAATTAAAAGGCCAAAAGCCTTGATAAAATGCGCCTACCTAAAGAAAGATCAGAAACAGAAAAAAATGTCGCGAAAGTAATTTAGTGAAAATTCTTTCACCATATCCTCTTCTGTTTCCGACTTTTCTTTAGCTAAGTCCATTTTTTCATTAGTTTTTGGTTTCTGATGATCTAAAGCTTAATTGTTCTCAAAGAATGAAGTTACTCCTTTTTCTTTTCAAATTTGAACTATATTTACCATTTTAATCATCGATGCCATCTTTTTAATTTGGTCAGGCACTATTTAATTTGAAAAATGTCGTTGTTGTATATCATTCGTTTCTCGATCTTTTGTTACAGTTATGGTTTGTTTACTCCTGTTTGATAAAAAAGCTCGACCCTTTCCCTAGAAACAACTGACAGCTCACGCACTAACGTTCGCTTAAACAGCTATGACTATTTAGTGGTTTCATCCAATTGGTTAACGGATAGTATTTCAATTTCTTTTTTGGTTTGTATGTTATTCTTGAATTTGTGAATATGTGTTTGTAATTGTTTAATACTGCCACAAGTTTTGTTTAGTTTTTAATTGATTTTGTCATAATCAGGATTAAGTATACATTCATAACTATTAGATACATATTATTAGCATTCATTACATTTAGAAACAAAATTACTCTTGCAACACTTACAATAGTATCGTATACAAAAACTCTGCCGCAATGCACGGGTTAAAATCCTCGTTACTAACATGTCACGATAAAAAAGTAATGTCAAACATGTAATATCTCTTTTGTATTTATTTCAATACTTCTTTATTTTAATATGTATATGTCTTTTTACGTCATTTTACACATTATATTTACATCTGCAACTATGTTACCAAACGCCTTTATAACACAAATAACTGCTGCTAATTTCGCCCAACATACTTTTAATCAAGTTAAGATGAAATAAAACTTACCTACCGGCTGAAGTTCATTATTTTTTCGTTAATAAACCTGGTGCACTATTTACAATATTTCAATGTATGCGTTGAACATAAAGATTATTTCACTCCGTGGTACTGGCTGAAGTTCATTATTTTTTCGTTAATAAACCTGGTGCACTATTTACAATATTTCAATGTATGCGTTGAACATAAAGATTATTTCACTCCGTGGTACTACTTACCGAAATAGGAAGGAGCAGCTTATCGTAAATAATAATAATAATAATAAAAGAATAAAGAAAATTGGAAATGAAAAGTAAAAAGTTGTGCTGTTTGAGAGGTTGGTCTGGAGAGTCGAACACGGGACCACCCCGTATAAGTGAATTAAGGCTTAACCATCCAAACTAACAACACAAACTCGTTATACGTGCACTTATTTAGTTTCAAATTGGGTAAGAGAAAAAGTACGGAGCATTGTGAATTTGATGTTTAGCGAATGTTGTCGTAGCATTAAAATTTTTAATATTTTATCCATCTGTTTACAAAACTAGCCGGGTACCCGCGCGTTGCGGCGACAGGTACCCGTGTGATTATATTCCGGCGAGAATCGTTTCGAAGTACTTAATATTTGATAACATGGTTTTCGGTTACAAAATCAGTTAAGATTAAACTAATGATAGGATGTGTTTTTATATAGTACATGTTCCGGTGTATAATGCTTTAATTTTCAGTTCGAAATTAATATCTGAGCTAAGAATATGATATTCAAATCAAGTAGTCAACCAAAAGTCATGTTGTCTCTCTAAACAAATCTAATAAAAATTTCTAAGTCTAATGTTGAACCACAAATTACAAAAGTAAGCAACTTGCAGAAAATGAATTCTAATGCAAAATAAATTACAGAGGACCAAAGATACAAATTGTATTAATCAATTAAGATAATCATAATAATGATACAAGTTGAAAATATAACTTAACGGGGCAAGCATTTTTTTGCTTTGCTTATGTTCACCATCAGTTACGTCAAGTAATTTTTGCTACTCTTTCAAATATTTGTTATTCAATATTCGTAGTTTTTCACAACAAATAAAAAACATAAATACTAAATTGAAATGGTTAATTCGCACATGAGGAGTAGTACAACTTTTTGAATAATGGTCAACAAGTGACTCAGAAGACTAAATCTAGACTTATTACACATACAAAAACCAACAACCAAAATTACCCAATTACGTTTAGTCTTCAAAGAATATCCAGTAGACCAGTACCCATTTTCATTATAAGTCCATTCCATTAATAAGCTTTTAAGCCCACAACCCAAATTGTGCTAACCCTAATCTCACTTTAACCTAAAACACGCTCTTTACACACACAAGAAAAAATGCAGCAACAACAACACTCACACACTACATGACTACAAAAATTCACACACACTCTCTCAAACAAACTCAGCCCCAATTCTTTTTCTAACAACCGAATAACAAAAACATGAACAAAAATCGTTCTTTATTCTTTGATCATAACCGAATCAAACAAACTCAATATGAATAACAAACATACACTACTGATTCGAATCTATCTATAACCACGGACCACAAGGTTGGCTTCAAGATCCGTTAAGGGTCTCGGGTAGGTGGTTCTTGTTATGAAGACAACGATAATTCAAGCAACGACGACAGTAGATTCCGGCAAGATCGGCGGCAGTACCAACGGCGGATCTAAAAAAATCAATTATTATTACAACTCAAATCTATATATATATATATATATATATATATATATATATATATATATATATATATATATATATATATATATATATATATATATATATATAAAGATCTACAACTACTAAAACAATATATCTACCTACAACGATTATTCCGGTGACTCAGTGGCAACTTCTAACAGATTTTTTGACACAGTAGTTGCGTTTTTTCCGGCAACTCAGAGGTTTGCGTGTGTGTTTATAGGGAGAGATGGAGAATAGGTTTGTGATGGGCACCAGTTGAGTGTAGTGTGTGTTTTTATAGAAAAGTTGTTTCAATTGGTGTTATGAATGGTGTAAATGGTGGTGTAAATGGTCTCTTACAAGACTTTAACCGTTACAAGTCAGTGGCCTTGTATTTTGAAAATCCTAGTTAATATCCAGGTCATCTGAC
Organism: Artemisia argyi; assembly: GCA_030686995.1. NCBI lineage: Eukaryota > Viridiplantae > Streptophyta > Magnoliopsida > Asterales > Asteraceae > Artemisia > Artemisia argyi. The sequence goes on along the minus strand of CM060678.1, from coordinate 144,076,227 downwards.
CATCTGTTACGTCTGCTACATTTCAAATTAAAAAGTGCATTGATGTATTGAGTTATTAGACTTTGTAAATCACATATTTCTAGTATAAGTAAGATGTTGAATCTGAATTTTAAGCCTTCTATTTATAGCATGTCCCAAATGCTTTGTAAAGTAGTATAGATAGTATACTGATTTGTGAATATGATGTTTTCCATAATCATTTCAATTCCAACATAATACTAGCTTGTAACTTAAACTATTGTTTTAAACTAAAGTAACGTAAATGGTGATGGTTGAAGTGTTTTATTTTTGCGTTGATAGACCAGACTGCACTATTTCAATATGTTTGATATGCATTGAAAAATATGAATATATTCAATTATTCAGTAAAGATTGTGTGGTTAAAATCTGGAGTTGGTGGCTAGCAAGAACTAGATCGTCTTTACTCATGTTAGCTTTCACAATTCACTATACCTAGACTCTTCTTGCCAAACAGCTCTTGCTTTTCCAGCACCTGTAGTCCCGCCTCACTAATATGTCCCAGTCTTTTGTGCCAAACCTGCGCAAGACTGTCTTTTTCTTCAACACTAGCATTAAGCTCACCCGCCACTGCATGGCCATCCAAAGAGTATACGCAATTATCCCTTCAGGTTTCAGATAAAATAACCCTAGAACCATTAATCACCTTGATTTATATTGGAAGAAGAAGACACAGGGTTTTTTTATTTATTTAAAGTCAACATCTAGAAAAGGTGGCTTTAAAATAAAAAAGGGTCTTTGTTTATTTTTTTGTTTATTTTAACAAAAAGGTTGTTAATTTAAACGTGTTGCACAAGGGACTTTATTAGTTTGTGGTTGTGGAGTTTTTTCACAAGGTTTAACAAATTAATAAAGAGATTAAAGAATGACGGGAGCCAAGTTTGAGATCGAGAAATTCGATGGAACTGGTGATTTCGGGTTATGGAGAGTTAAGATGCGTGCTTTATTAATCCAACATGGATGTGAAGCAGCTCTGGATGTTTTACCCGCGAATATGGATGCTACAGCGAAAGCTGAGATAAACAAGAAAGCTCACAGTGCCATGATTTTGTGTTTAGGTAACAAAGTTCAGAGAGAGGTTATCGGGGAGACGACTGCAGCGGGGTTTGGACCAAGCTTGAGACTTTGTACATGACAAAGTCCTTGGTCAATAAGTTGTACCTGAAGAAGTTGTATACATTCTACATGCCGGCTGGACGTACGATTTCCGAGCATATAGATGAGTTCAACAAAATCGATTTAGCAAATATTGAGGTAAAATTCGAGGATGAAGATCTTGCTTTATTATTACTCACTTCTTTACCAGCATCATACGAACACTTTGTAGATACCTTTCTTTATGGACGGGAAGCTTTGACTTTGGAGGATGTGATGGCCACACTAAATTCAAAGGAAATCAAAGAAAGATCTAAGGCGAAGGGGGATGATGGTGAAGGGTTATATGTGAGGGGAAGAACTGATCGCAGGAATTCGCATCAGTCTAGGGGAAAGTCAAGATCGAAGTCTCGAGGTGGAAGACTCAAGTGTTTTATTTGCCAATCTGAGGAGCACTTGAAGAGAAACTGTCCAAAGAATAATCGCAAGAAGTCAAATGGTTTCGTCAAGAAAGAAGATCAGCCAAGCTCCAGTGGTTCGATTTATGACGGTTCTAAGGTGATGATGGTTATGAGTGCAGAAGCCTTGTTGGATTGGATTATGGATTCAGGAGGTTCATACCACATGACACCCAGGTCAGACATATTTTTTGATTTTCTGGAATGCTATGGGGGCAGGGTACTGTTGGGTGACAACAGGGAGTGCAAGATCAGAGGTATTGGCAAGGTCAGGTTACAACTGAAAGATGGGTCAAGTTTTGTATTACACAATGTCATGTATATTCCTGAATTGAAAAGAAACTTGATATCGCTGGGAACTCTTGAAAAAGAGGGATATACCGTAAAAATGCAGTCGGGCTATACGCCGTCAGAACCAGATGCAAAAAAAAAAAAAAAAAAAAAAAAAAAAAAAAAAAAAAAAAAAAAAAAAAAAAAAATCTTTGATAACCTTAAAAAGAAACCCTTTACTATCAACCCTAGCTGCTCCTTCTTTGTTGTCGTTGAATATGGTAGCCCAAACAGAACCACGAATCTGCTCCTTCCAGAAAAACGAATCACCAAAGAAACCTTCTTGATCGATCCTAGATAACCAGAGAACTCGCAAACCTGGCTCTGATACCACTTGTTAGTAATCGACAACCAACAACCCCTGGTTTACTAGAGCGGATTACTTCGATCTCGAAGATGAATAGCAGCCTACTTTTATATCGACAGAAAGTAAGAACAAGTAATGCACAAGTAAGTACCCTAATCTATTATTGATTTGTATTGAAAGAATAACGTACACGACCCGTCCCCTCTCACCTCCTTTTATAGATATGAGGGGGAGGGTAAACCGACTCTAACAAGGATTCATAGTCGGCTGTTACAAAGACACGGGTTGGGATTGGGACACAAGCCAACCAAACCGACTCCTACTTGATTAAGAATAAAAACGGATACTTAACACCCTAGATGTTGATATAGGCAAAAATAAAGACTAAATATAACAAATCGTGCTAAAAATTATCATTTTTTATGGAAACATTGGATAAAGGACCTTTGTGAAATAGATCATGCGTAGATGTTGGGTCGCCATTGTTTGATATTGATGTTTGTATTTTATTTTTTTATGTTGTTGTTGTTTGGCTTTTGTCTTTGTGTTTATATATATTATCTTTGCCTTTTGAAAAATAAAGGGGGGGGGCCAACAACTTATAGATATAGTTGAAATAGAAAAAAGACATCTATTGCCATTTTGACTCGAACCTGAGATCTTCTATTTGTGAGAGGGAATGATGTGTTTATTATTTTATAATGATAACATACAGAGATACATGATATATAAAGAGACTATCTATGATCTATTTTGGGTAAATAGGAAATCACCCTTTAATGTACAGCTAATAGCCAACTAATCGAGCTTATCTCATCACTAATAGCCAACTAACAAGCTTATCTCATCACTATGGATGTACAGTTAACACTCCCCCGCAGTTTGAGCGGGAGGGCAACGAACACTCAAGCTGGATCGAAATTCTTCAAACAACGCGGTGGGCAAACCTTTGGTAAAAATATCTGCATATTGATAGCGTGAAGGCACATGTAAAACTCTGACTTGACCTGTGGCTACCAAATCTCGAACAAAATGAATGTCAATCTCAATATGCTTCGTACGTTGGTGCTGAACCGGATTAGAGGACAGATATACAGCACTGACATTATCACAGTAAACAAGTGTAGCAGATGACAGAGGAGTATGTAACTCACGCAAAAGATTCCGTAACCAACATGTCTCAGCAACTGCATTAGCAACACCCCGATACTCAGCCTCAGCACTAGAACGAGAAGGCGTTGGTTGACGCTTAGCGGACCATGAGAGTAAATTGTTGCCAAGAAACACACAATAGCCAGAAGTCGATCTCCGAGTGGTGGGGCATCCAGCCCAATCAGCATCCGAGTAAGCTACCAATGCGGAAGTAGAGGATGAAAACAACTGTAATCCATAGTCTAATGTACCCCGAACATACCTCAAAATCCGCTTAAGAGCCGAGAAATGAGGCTCCCGAGGATCATGCATAAAAAGGCAAATCTGCTGCACTGCATATGAAATATCAGGTCTAGTAAAAGTAAGATACTGGAGAGAACCAGCAAGGCTCCAATATAACGTAGGATCAGAAACCGGATCACCATCAGCACCCAATTTAGACTCAGTGTCAACAGGAGTCCGAGAAGGGTTACAACCAACCATATGGGCACGCTCCAAAATCTCCATAGCATACTTACGCTGTGACAAAAACATCCCAGAAGAGTCACGTGTAACTGAAATGCCCAAAAAATAATTCAGAGCACCCAAATCGGTCATAGAGAACTCCTTATGTAAAGAAGCAATAATCCGCTGTAATAAATCATCAGATGAAGCAGTGAGCACAATATCATCCACATATAGTAACAAAAATGCAGTATCATCACCCTGTCTGTAAATGAATAAAGAGGAGTCACAACGACTAGAACTAAACCCAACAGTAGTAATGTAAGTCGCAAACCGCTGAAACCATGCCCGAGGAGCCTGTTTAAGACCATAAAGAGACCTCTGCAATAGACAAACATAATCCGGATGCTCAGGATCCCGAAAACCGGGAGGCTGATGCATATAAACTGTCTCAGATAAATCACCATGTAAAAAGGCATTCTTGACATCAAGCTGGTGAACAGGCCAATGTCGAGAAATAGCTAAACTAAGAACAGTTCGAATGGTGGCCGGCTTAACAACCGGACTAAATGTCTCATCAACATCAACTCCCTCAATCTGTGTGCTACCATTGGCAACAAGACGTGCCTTGTACCGACTAAGAGTGCCATCAGCCAAATACTTATGACGAAATAACCACATACAACGAACAATATTGACACCCTCAGGTCGCGGTACACTAATCCAAGTTTTATTTTTAATAAGTGCATTATACTCATCATACATAGCATTTCGCCAATTGGGATTATTAAAAGCATCCTTATATGACCGAGGGGAAGGAGAAATAGTAGACACATGACCAGCATAACGGGGATTAGGACGAGTAGTCCCGACACGAGAACGTGTGACCATGGGGTGAATTGAAACAGGGTTCGGGTTAACAGGTGGAGTTGGTGGATCGTGGGAAACAGAAACGGAAGCCGGCTGTGATGGAATAGAGATAGGAGTAGTGGGAGATTGTTGTTGTGGTTCAGGAGGTGAAGGTAGTGGAGAAGTTGGACTAAGAGGCTCAATGGGTGCAACGGATGTAGGAACATCGTGAGGATCGGTTTGAACATTGGCTGAAGTGGTGGGAGAAAATCTTATGATGTTGGAAATGACATTAGATGAGTCATCCAAGAAATCATAAGAAGGACTGGCAGTGGGATTGACAGTGGGTGTCTTGGAGGCAAACGGGAAAACTGTTTCATCAAAAGTAACATGTCGAGAAATGATTATTTTATTGGTGTTGAGGTCCAGACAACGGTAGCCACGATGATTAGTAGCGTGGCCCAAAAAGATGGAAGGTGTAGCACGGGCTCCAAGTTTGTGGTCGGCATCAAGATGAGGGTAACAAAGACACCCAAAAACACATAAAAGACTATAAGCTGGTGTAGTGCCAGTAAGGCGGGTGTATGGGACTTCATTGTCAATGGCACGTGATGGTAATATATTCAATAGGTAAACAGCCATGTAGAGGGCTTCAACCCAATAGTTAGGAGGGAGATGAGCTTGAAACAATAAAGTCCGAATTAGATTGTTAATGGTGCGGATCATCCTTTCGGATTTTCCATTTTGTTGGGAAGTGCGTGGACAAGAAAATCTAAATTGAATCCCATTGTCGGCAAATAATTTATGAAAGGAGTGGTTATCAAATTCACCACCATGATCACACTGAAACGACTTAATTTCACTCTTAAATTGAGTTTTGACAAAATTACGAAACATCATAAATTTGGAAAAAACATCAGATTTATTAACTAAAGGATAAACCCAAACAAACTGAGAATAATGATCCAAAAATAAAACATAGTACCGAAAACCAAACAGACTCGGAATTGGGGAAGTCCACAAATCCGAGTGAACAATGTCAAAAGAAGACTGAACTGAACTAGAAGAACTATCAAATGGAAGTTTCACGTGTTTGCCAAGCTGACACACATGACAAAGCACGGGAGACTTCTCCTTATTACACGAAATAGAATTATTGGAAATAACACGACGTAGCACTTCACTTCCTGGATGTCCAAGTCGTTGATGCCACGTATACTGACTAGTGAGATAGGCTTGAGGAATAGGAGAAGGCTGCGTGACTGGGTAAAGATCTCCAGTGCTATCACAGCGGAGCAGCACCCGACGAGTTTGAAAGTCTTTTACAGAGAAACCAAAGGGATCAAATTCAACGGTACAATAATTGTCACAAACAAATTGACGAACGGAAATTAAATTTTTGACTATATTAGGAGTAATTAAAACATTATTTAAATGAAGAGGGCGAAAAGGTGTAGGCAAAATACTATGTCCAGAGTTAGTAACGGGAATAGAATGCCCGTCACCAACAGCAACAGATGAATAAATACACGAATTAAAAACATCACTAAGATTATTGACATTATCATTAAGATGTGAGGACGCACCTGTGTCCATATTCCAATTACCGGAAGTAGGATACTGTAAAGTTCCGGCAGTAAAAGCATGTGGCAAAATTGTTCCTTGACCCGCGGGACCCAAGCCATTTAGGGAAACAATATGTCCAATCTGATGACCCATGTGCTGGACCCTTTGCTGTTGAACCAAACCGTTGAACCCCTGACCCATTTGCTGACCCATCTGCTGAACCCCCTGACCCATTGGCTGACCCATCTGCTGAACCCCCTGACCAAGTGCACCAAACTGTTGAACCGGGTAAGCAAAGGAGGTTGTTGGACCCCCCCTGCTGACCCGTCCAAGATCCAGATTGTTGAACAACATAATTTGGCAGCCCAGGTGTAGAATAAAAGGGTGGTGTACTGGGTAACGAAGGAGTGCTAACATTTGGAGCAACAAAATTATTCCCATGAATCCCTAGTTTAACCAATAGACTTTGTAATGTTTGCATATCAGTGGGAGTCAGAATAGGGGAATTATTGAGATTGGTGATGGTCATAGATTTGTAAGTTAGGGTTTGTGGTAAAAGATAAATTGCAACAGTGGGTTGGACTATTTGTTGTAGTAAAAAAAAAAAGAAACTTGTAATACGTAAACCAACAATGTCAACTGGTAATCACAAATACCAACGGTTGACAAGATTAACAAGTTAGTCGACTGGTAATCAAATCAATACCAACGATCGACAATAAGATAGAATAACAAGGAGCGGAAGTTTTTGGTGGTTTTAGGATGGTTGTTCACTGGCGTCTGATACCATGTGAGAGGGAATGATGTGTTTATTATTTTATAATGATAACATACAGAGATACATGATATATAAAGAGACTATCTATGATCTATTTTGGGTAAATAGGAAATCACCCTTTAATGTACAGCTAATAGCCAACTAATCGAGCTTATCTCATCACTAATAGCCAACTAACAAGCTTATCTCATCACTATGGATGTACAGTTAACACTATTTGAAGGAGATGGTCTTAGCCATTCTGACAACAATGCCCATATGTTATATGTATGAATTTAGTTATTTACTGTGAAAATAATTCAGAGTAGACAAAATAATGAAAATTTATAGTAGTTGCTAAATGTGTTTTTTTTTTTTTTTTTTTTTTTTTAATTCCACTAAGTAAATAACTAACTTTCTTTTTTACCACCTATTGATTCTTATCAGTTGAATAAGTATAACTATTCAAGAATATAACTATATGCTGTAAAAAATTTCATGTAAAATATAGAGAGTGATTTTACATCATGAGTTGAATTTTCTCGCTTTATACTTATGGATTATTTAAAGACTTGGTGAATGTTGTCTGGAGCCTCATGAACTTAAATTCGAATAATCTTCTAGCATGACAATTGTATTCAAATACAAAAGTATTGATGATGATTGATGAAGTATGCACAGACCGAGAAAATGTTGCAACAAATAACATAAAAAGCAACATGCCCTCGAATTTGATATATCTGAATCAAGCATGTCATGATTTTCAACAAATCACTGCCCCACACACCCGCACCAACTCCAACGATTTTCAACAAATCATCATCAGATTTTCCATGAACACGCAGAAACACATCCGGCTTATCTTCCAATCCATTACTAATCGTAATCGCCCCATTTGAATATAAGCTCGGCATCAATAAAAAAAAAGTAATGTCAAACATGTACCTATCTTTTTTTATTTATTTCAATACTTTTTTATTTTAATATATGTCTCTTTACATCATTTTACACATTATATTTATATTTATAACTACGTTATTAAACGCGTTTATAAAACAAACAACTAGTACTAGTTTTGCCAAACATACTCCAAATCAAGTTAAGATGAAACAAAACTTAATGGCTGAAGTTCATTATTATGTCAATGCATGTGCTATGCGTTGAACATGTGCTATGCATGTGCTTATCGTAATTAAAATAACGAAAGAGAAAATTGAAAATGAAAGAGAAAAGTTGTGATTGTTGGTCAGGAGAGCCGAACACGGGACCAACCCATTCAAGTGAAATAGGGATTAACCATCCAAACAACAACACACACTCGTTATACGTTCACTTATTTATTTTGAAATAAAAGAAAGAGAAAGAGTAGGAAGTATTGTGAATTTGATGTTTGTCGAATGTTACTGTCGTAGCACTAAGAAATTATAATATTTTATCCATCATTACATTACAACAAAGTATAGTGATTTGTGAATCTGATGTTTTTCAAAAAGATTAGGACCAGAACATAAAAGGTGACGTTAGTTTTGTTGTGAATGAAAACTCATTTTTTAACAAAATAAATGTCTCACAATAGATGATATACTTGTAACTTAAACTTTTTGGTTTAAACTAAATTACAAGTAAAATGGTGATGGTTGAAGTGTTTTATTTTTGTGTCGATAGACTATTTCAATATGTTCGATATGCATTGAAAAATATGAATGTATTCAATAAAGATCATGTGATCAAAATCTAGAGTTGGTGGAAAGTTCTTCGTCGATCTTCTCTTATTAACATTTTTAAAGGAAACTTCAATTTCATTATGTATAGGTGTTATATCTGTTGGAATTATGATATCATGACATTCATATATTATAAACCAAACACATCAAGTGAATATAGCGGAAGCAATTATAACAAGATCATATAACATGTAATTAATTAATCAATAATTAAATAGTTAACATACCTTTGTGATTTTAGTCCGAACAAGAATCAAATTGCAATCTTCAATCAAGAACCCTAATTAGGGTTTATGTGGATTATAAGAATTACCCCTTACCTCTTTTGTAATTCAATCCAAGAATCAAACAATAATGTGTTTGAATCATGTTCTTGTACACACGTACTAATTCAAGAAAAAGTTTATGCAAGTAATTAAACACAAAACTTTGTAGATCAAGAAAATCGAAACCCTTATGGGTTTGTTTAGATGAATCGACTAAGACAAAGAGAGGAGAGAAAAACACCAAGATGTGTGTGTACAAGTTATGAGAAAAACATTCATCTTGGGTTTGCTTATATACTAATCAAAACTTGGAGCTCAAGGCACAAAGGAGGTTACTCCCCCCTATGGCCGATCGGATTTGGATCCCCCAAGGGGTTTCCGGAACCTTCTCTTGTTTCCAAATTTTGCTTAGTATTACTTTCCTAATCTTCGTTTAATAGTCCATTAGTAATTAACCATTAAATACTAATTACTATTATTTATTTTGTGTTTATTAATAATTACTTATAACATTTATAAATAATTATTTCTTTTTCTCTTCATACGTATTGTGTGCAATCTCGTGATCTCGAGTTCGATCCTAATATACGACTACTAAAATAATGTCCATAATCTAACAGCTCCCACTTGGACATATTTTAATAGTGTAATCACATCGGTTAGCGTCTTGCAACACGCCGATGCCTCTAGTACGATCTCGAGTAAGGCTCCTGGAAAAACCTTTTAATGATTTCTCATTATTATTATCCTTTTGTTTCTAATACCATGTTAATAAGGATATGGATTAAAGTCATTCCTTAATTAACCATTCTGTTTCTCGTTGTTTGTGATTGATCAAGATTACCAAATCTTCTGAACATATTCAGGAGAGATCTTAGCTGTGGCCACACATACATCTTACCAACCCTACGAGGGACCCAGCAGTATTAAACTCCAAAAATAAATTTGAATGAAAAAATTCTATCTTGACTACAAGCAAAACCCACAAACTTTGTAACATTTTCGAAAACAACCCTTATGACTACCAGTTACGTATAGCGTTAAGTTGTTCCACAAAAATGTACTACATTCATGACACTTATCTTGCATCTCAAGTCCGAGGATAACTTCTCATGATTTACTTAATAACAAAATCCATAAAGTAACATCATGTAGTTGGGATAAGTCTTATATTCGGTAACATTGAATATCATCTGAAATGGCATGACTACGCATCAATATACTTTAAGTATATTATACCAACCTTCAAATTTGTCTTGATTTAATAATATTCCCATATTATTAACTGACAATGGACAATTTAGAATAACATTTATTCATGGATTAAACATACAAATATATGATACAATTTATTATAAATTAAACATACCATGTATTTAAATTTATTACAATAATTGTTTAACATCCCTTATCCAAATACTAAATAGATCAATGCATGATAACTCTTGTTGATGAATTATGTCTCAAGTAATGACATTCCTACTTGTTGACAAAACATAAATCATCCAACTTTGATCTATCGAAATTTTAAGAATACGTATTTCAAGAATTCAACTAGTGAAGTTCTTGTATGTGTATACTCAACTATTTTGACAATGTCATATAATATTTCATAAAATGTGTGACATCCTTAACCACCAATTTATAATAATTAAAATTCTAAACATTTTAAAATTTAAAGTATTCTTATTCTCATAATGTATAATGCAACTACGCTTTTAGTAAGCATAACTAGTAATAGCCAAGGATGAAATCCTTACCATAACTAGTATTGAGTGTCATCTCAATTTTATTAGCATCATTGTATGCAAACAACAATATGCTATTAAAACTTTCCGTAAACCATAATATCTATTGTGTAATGTTTGATGCCCTTTAAACTTTCAAGTTTGTTGGCTATGACAATTTTCACAACAATTGAAAAAATTGTTCATCTATAGAATTTGGAAGCTTTTCCAGATTTAGGATGTAATTCTATAATCAAACATATTCTTTTTAGAATATTACACAAGTTATCTAATAACTTTTAATTAGATATTAATATTGCCAAATCACCTTGTAATCAAGTATGATACAACAAAACATGATATACATGAAAAATCTATGAGTCATACTTAGATTTTTTTCATGTCATACATATCTATTTAGACTTTCTAAATAATATATCATGTTATATTAGATTTATTTACCGCACATGTTTCAACAATAAACATTGATTCCAAGGTTGTATGTCTTAGTTTCTAAATCTTTCAACTAAAGTTTCATTCCAAACTAAGACTTAACTTTTAACTTATATGGAATGTTACCTTTTATATGTTCTACAACATATATGATTTAAGAAATTAAACATAATACTCCCACTAGCTTTTAGGAATACTTAGAAATTATCTTATTTCAATTATAAATCAAAATATGAATTTAATAATTAAACATAAGACTAATCTTCTAGATGCATGCATTTATCTATCCATGGATTTTTTCATTTTGTACACTTCCAAAAATTTATTTGAATTCATAAACTCCTTTTGATTACTTATCGTCCTCGCTCAAGTAATCACTCAAGAAAGAGTTTTGATATTCTATTGTCAATTTCATAAATATGACAACCATAATCTTTATATATTTAATGTGTTTAGAAAAGAATATTCAATCACAGTTAATTGATTAAATGTGATCAATAATCTTGTTATAAGACATGCATTAAATACGTGCACAATATTGTCCATATGATTTCTATACAAAGATTTAAACCACAAGGGTTACCTTATCTTTAAAGAAACTCATCTTCATTTTCTAGTCAAACTATTAAGATAAACCAAGTTTCTAAAATTGATTATCTCTATGGACAGCATCTTAATCATTCATATCATATATACTTTACCCAATTTCATATTTGGTAATGTATCATAATGATTATCAGGTTTACAATAATCCTGTAAATCATAACCCTCAGCATATTTATCAAATATCTGAGATATATTTCTATTCTATGAATGATAATTCCATCATCTTGATATTTAACATTTAAATGTCAACCTTTATTATCATGTTGAGATTTAACATTCAAATGTCAAACTTCATCATGATATTTACTAGTGTATTTTAGAAGACTATGTATCTTGTAATTTTATCTTTTAAAGATCAAAACTCTCACTTGCTTTTTGTAATTTAAAGACTATCTTTAAATACTTAGCAAATAAAGAAACAATACAATATTCTCTTTTGGGACATTACAAATACATATTGACAGTTCCTAACTTTACTTTGTTAATAACCTCTTCATAAGCAGTTAAACAAATTTGGAACTTCAATTTAAGACTTAATGTGATTCATCACATTCCATCATATGATAATGTCTTATTAATCTTCTATGATGGAGTTTTATTAAATATATCCAAGTCATACTCAACATTCTAACCTTGAAATCTTTTGGAAGAAAAGAAGTCATAGTTATCTTTAATCAAACAATATAACAAGAGTTTGATTTTCCTAACTGAACATACCATAAACATTTGGTATTTCATTAGTATTAATATTGTAAGACAATCTAACAATATTTAAGATAATCATATTCCTCTTGACTTGTCTATTTACCAACTAATTCATTTTAATGGTATAATAATTTTCAAGCCAATTACATGCTTTATAATACAAGTACTTTTTACAAAGTTACTTCATGTTCATGTCTTTACAAGAAAACATAAACTGTTATAATCCCACTATACGTTATAAGTCATTTTAACAATTTAATAACTTCATGTATATGTCTTAATTATAAAAACATAACAAGATAACGTCTTACTTTATTATAAGTCTTGTAACAATTAAAAGACTTTATGTTTATATCTTTACAATGAAATATAAACATGTTTAACTAAAGTGATTATGAACACCATCTCTTGGTTTCAATAGTAATTTCAAGTTAATATATTACTTCACAATAATGTAAACAACATTATTTATTCATTTATTTATGTCATTCCAAGAACACATAAATATTCAGATTGAAGCAGCATTAGATTACTTTATTAATTTATGTCATTCCATGAATTCATAAATATATAAATTAAAGTAGTCTTGATATCATATTGACACATGTTCTAATAGGTATCTAGTTTAGAAACTGCAAATTCTCATAGTTCAATTACATCAGTTGATCTGCTAGTAATGAAAATATGAAATTCACCTTGTTGTTGCAATCTAGCTAAGCTCTCACATAACATAAATTGTAACACCAGGTGTTTCTTGAATTAGATTAGTATAATTCATATTAGAACGTTATTCTCTTATCTTGTTGTCAAGAGAATCCATTAAATCATATCTTTATGAGTTGTTTCTTGCACACATTAAATATAACATTTCTCTCACTTGTGCATGGAACAACCTCATATAGTTGATAAACAACACGCCATGCATTTGTTTATGTGATCAATATGATTGTGTCATAGATTTTAGCATAACAAGTAGATGTAGAACAACAATGTCTAGTAAGAAAACGTACAAGACTATCCTTAAAAGTATGATTGTCTACACTTGGAAAGTAATTATCTTTAGCTACCAAGATGTCAAAGCTTGTAACTCTCACTGAATTAAAGATCATTACAATAATTTCTTATTCAGTAATAAGTACACAATACTCCCACTGAATTTGACAACATTTAAAATGTTACATATCCAGTGAAAGAAAATAGAGTACTTTTTAACTTTCCTACACCTTTAATTGTCCATACGTAACAATTACTTATGCACTAAAAGTGTATTCTACTACGTAAATGATGGACTATCCACCAAATACTTTTAACTTGAAAATTGGGCATGCAATTTCTTCCTTAATAGGTCTACCATCCTACAATGTATGTAGCACCTTTAAAACAACTAGTTTGTCTTTAAACATTTTGCAGTAATTAGTCTAGCTTTTAATTATAATAACTCATAAAATGTCATACATAATTTTCTGTTAACCAAATATCATATTTGTTACTAAGAACTTGATCACCGAATGAGGATGATAAAATCCCTATGGAAAATATTCGCAATTTTCTTAACTATTAAAAAATTTGCTATGAGTTATATTATAATTTAGACATATCTAATATTCCTATTATCCTTTCTCATTCATGAAAAGGAATAGGATTTTGTCTCACTCTTCCTTCATAGAAAGGAGACTTCATTTGTCTTTTAAGTAAATTATTCTTAATCAAACATTTATTTGAAACAGAACGAGATCAATTTACCAAAGCCCAAAGTGCGTTTACGGTTTGAACGTTGCATTAATACATTAAAACGAATTACAAAATTCAATTTCAGTATTTTCGATAATTAGATCTTTAAGAAAATAAAATGCCCATTGGTAAATATTCATATAAACCATAGTATTTTCTTAAAGCTAGGATCCTGATTGACATAATACCATTACATCAGTTGATCTGCTAGTAATGATAGTATTCAATAAGGTAATTATCGAACAATAATTGCCAATATCATATTGCAATTCCTAGATTTATGGGATTTACAATCACAAAACATTTGTAATGTAAGCATGTTTGATCCCCATCTTAATGCCTTGAGTCCAAGATCTCCCTTCCTACTCAATTTAAGTCGTCTAACTTAAAAACTGCAAACTCACAAATCCATCACATCAGTTGATCTGCTAGCAATGAATTTATGAAATTTACCTTTCCATTGCAATCTCGCCAAGTTCTCACATGACGTAAATTACAACTTCAAGTGTTCTTAATTAGATGGCATTCGACTTAATTTTATAAGGGTATTAAATTTTGACGTGTAATCAAAATAATGTATGAAGAAGCATGCATACAACTTCATAACATTGGTTTTACAAAACATTTTTATTACCAATTTGCTAAGAGTAAAACAACAAAGTTTTGATTGAGGTATCGGGTTCACCAATTAAAGAATTACCAACAATTATCGTCCACTATATCGTACTTTTGCATAAGCCCGAAAGCTTAGTGTTTCGGATAATCATTGTGGAATTGTGGTTAATTCACCCTTAAGATGACAGTGTACATGTAATGGTTGTTCGGTAAGTCTAATTTACACACAAACGAGCGTTAAGACAGAATGTTGTCTCTCTAAGGCCACAATTTAATGCGAAGCCATCCTTATACCCATCTTATAGTGTGTAAACTTCGGTCGAGTCTATTTAACCATTACGTACAAAAACATCAATCAACCAATCATTTGAGATTTATTCTTAAAAACCAAAACAATTTCGTCATTATTTAGTCCGTATTATTTTTCTATTCAAAAATTACCCTTTTCGTTAATAAACATGTCAAACACAATTAATAAACAATAACAAGTAATGTACAATAAAAAATAAAACAACTAAATAAACAAATATACATAATCATAACAATTAAATATGTATAAAACATGTAGCCACATGCAAATCATATTCAATAGTCCTATTAATAATCAAATCTAGGTGTATAACGTATTAATTCAATTAAGGCTTTCTTCTTCTAGGAAAAAGAGCCACATACATCGATAAATCGATTGCGTAAGCCAAAATTAAATAAATACCACATAGCACATAATTGATTACTTAATATTGGAGTCTTCCCCAATTCGACATCTATTAATAAATTTACATGTTTCGATATAACTTAACCATTAATTCATATAAACAATTTAAACCATTTAAATCATTACACAATAAAAAATCCATGCAAATATGCACTTTTCATAGATTTAGCTTAACAATTAACATATTGCACCAAGATCGTTTACTAAAACGCATAACAATTACATGACATCCTAGGGTTTCTAATCAAATTAAAAATTAAAAAACCATAAACCCTAAAACCCTAATAAGGTCAATCGACCCATAAAAAAATTTTAGGGTTAGGAATCTAACAAATAAACCCTAAAAACATGTAACTAAACGAATCAAGATCCAATTTTTATGCGTTTCGATAATTAATTACACATTATAACGGCTCTAGATGCCACTGTTGGAATTATGATATCATGACATTCATATATTATAAACCAAACACATCAAGTGAACATAGCGGAAGCAATTATAACAAGATCATATAACATGTAATTAATTAATCATTAATTAAATAGTAAACATACCTTTGTGATTCTAGCACGAACAAGAATCAAATTGCAATCTTCAATCAAGAACCCTAATTAAGGTTTATGTGGATTATAAGAATTACCCCTTACCTCTTTTGTAATTCAATCCAAAAATCAAACAATAATGTGTTTGAATCACGTTCTTGTACACGCGTACTAATTCAAGAAAAAGTTTATGCAAGTAATTAAACACAAAACTTTGTAGATCAAGAAAATCGAAACCCTTATGGGTTTGTTTAGATGAATCGACTAAGACAAAGAGAGGAGAGAAAAACACCAAGATGTGTGTGTACAAGTTATGAGAAAAACATTCATCTTGGGTTTGCTTATATACTAATCAAAACTTGGAGCTCAAGGCACAAAGGAGGTTACTCCCCCCCTATGGCCGATCGGATTTGGATCCCCCAAGGGGTTTCCGGAACCTTCTCTTGTTTCCAAATTTTGCTTAGTATTACTTTCCTAATCTTCGTTTAATAGTCCATTAGTCATTAATCATTAAATACTAATTACTATTATTTATTTTGTATTTATTAATAATTACTTATAACATTTACAAATAATTATTTCTTTTTCTCTTCATACGTATTGTGTGCAATCCCATGATCTCGAGTTCGATCCTAACATACGACTACTAAAATAATGTCCATAATCTAACAGTATCAAGCTTTTTCATGTTCTTTGCTTAACATTTAATTGGCATGTGTGAAAATGGAGGAATAATATTTCACATGCTTCTACGAATGAAGTACGTGGAGATATTTGTTTGACATCGAGACGTTTTCCCAGCGGTTCAAAGGATATCTCGGCTATTTCAAAATCGCGTTAAAAATTATCATTTCTTATGGAAACATTGGATAAGGGTCACTTGTGAAATGTGTCATGTTGGGCTGCCTTTTGAACAAGAAAAAAAGTTTTTATAGATAAAGTTGGAGAAAAAAGGAATATTGTTGGACGACTCACTCGAACTTGAGACCTTACGTTTGAATGAAATTTATCTTAGCCAGCGTTCACAACAATACCCATATGATATGTGTATGAATTCAATTATTTGTTGTGAGATGAATTCAGAGGAAGCAAAATAATGAAAATTTATAGTTGCCAAATGTTTTTGAGTAATTCCACTCGGTCAAGAACTAAAACTTCCTTTTTCTTGATTCTTATCAGTTGAATATGTATAACTATTCAAGAATATAACTACATACTGCAACATTTTTCATGTAAAATATAGAGAGTGATTTACATCATGAGTTAAATTTTCTTGCTTTACACTTATGGATTATTTAAAGACTTGGTGAATGTTTTCTGGAGCCTCATGAACTTAAACTCAAATAATCTTCTAGCATGACAATTGTATTCAAATCCAAAGTATTGATGAAGTATGCATTGACTGAGAACTTGTTGCAACAAATAACATAAAAAGCAACATGCCCTCGAATTTGATATATCTGATCGAGCCAAACATGATTAACACACAATTTGCTTGTTTGTTATAAGAAGCTTATAGGGCAAGAAACAAGAGAGGAATACATATATGATTTTCAAAATACCATAATCACTTGATAGAAGCTTATATGGTAGTTATAATCGTTAAAAGATAAAGAATCAATAATTAGCAATGTTCTCGTTACTTGATAAATAACCAAGCAGAGTGTGATCAGCAAATCAAGGCTGACCAAGAAATAAAGGCTTGAAGAATGCGTGGCTCTGAGCAATCACGGTTCTTTCACGTGGATCGTTCAATCTCTCATCTCTAAGTGCCTCAAGAATCGCTCGTGGATCTTTTTCCCTGAAGGTAATGTAACCATAAATCATGGTGTCGATTAGTATTCACTTTAACATTTGGTTACTAGTTAAACTAACATGTAAAGTAAAACAATGGCAACTTTTATGAGGCATCATGTTTACAAAAAAAAGTTACCTCTTTATTAGTATCTTGTACAATGTCTTTAAGATGGGGCACAACTCAATAGGTGCAACAGACTTCTTCTCATTTGGATGCAATACACTCAAGCTTGATTGACTCAGAAGCTCGAAAAATGCTCCCACTGCAGACACTTCCTATAAACCAAAATAGAAACAAAATAACACTAAGCAGTAGCAGATTTGGCAAAATGGGTGGGTCTGGTAATGGGTAAAATCGGATATTTTCAAACATGGTCCTTATGGGTCGGGTTACGTTGACCCATCAGCGCTTTACATCCTAATCTATTCAAACTCTTACAGATAAATAATGTATTATATTATGTGACACTGGCCTAAATGGGTGGGTCCGGGTCCCTGGATCATTCCTTTACCAGTGATTATGTCACCCATATCGAGGCTCGGTTCTCCTTTAGCAATCATTTCCCGTACCATGCGTTACGTCCTTTTAAGAGTGTCACATACGTGTCTGCAAGCGGGCCTGCTAGCTTCTCTGGCTCTTCAGTTAATAAATGTTAGAGTTTGTGGATAAATATTAAGATGTATATGTCTAGTATCGAACCCGAGACAACGGAATTGCACACTTTACGTATGAGAATTAAAGTTTAATAATTTAATATAAAAAGTTATATTTAATTATTAATTACACAAAACAAATAAAGAATGTTAGTAATTGGCGAAAATTGATTAACGTACAAAGATAAGGACCATGAATGAAAATAGAGAACAAGAAAGATCTAGAACCCTTGTGGGCTCTTAGATCCGATCGGGCCAAGGTTGATAACCCAACCCAAGCCCTAACTTGTTCATTAAGTTTTGTATCCTATAAAAGCAAAGTTAAAGGTTTAATTTTTGGTGATCTTGTACATGCGTTTAATCCAAAAAAAAAAAAAAAAAAAAAAAAAAAAAAAAAAAAAAACTTCTTGCTTTTCTTTCTTTGCACCTCTCGACAAATCACAGAAACAATATATATCATGCATGTGCATGGATATATAAAAGGGATTTTATTTTCTTTTGGTTTACTGTGATTCGACAACAACAATATTACGAAAAGGACTTTGGTCATTGTTTTATTTTTTAAAACAAATATTGTTTTGTGTATTGTTTAAACTAGCATTTACTTTAATTCGCTATTAATACGTGTGTACAAGAACGTGGTACAATCACACTATTGATTGTATCTTGGATCGAATAACAAAACGGTAAGAGGTTATCCATTGATCCTTATAAACCCTAATTAGGGTTCATCAATTGTTCAAGAATTCAAGAATGCATACGGTACGTTCCTATTTATGTTTTCGTTAATAATAATATGTTATACTTGATCTATAGCTTCCGCATACGTGTATACTTTGATTATGATTTATTTATATGATAGTCATGATATTAAATTCTAACAGTGGCATCACGAGTCTTGTATAACATGTAATTGATTACTAAAACATAATAAAAATCGTACCTTTAATAGTTTTAGATACATGTTTTGGATCTAGGGTTTTTTCATTAATTTTTTTTTTAATTTTTTCGAAACCCTAACCCTAATTTGGGGGGGGGTCGATTTTTTCCATGAACCCTAATTAGGGTTTGTGGTTTAATTAATTAAATTTTAATTAATTAGAAACCCTAGGTCATTAACTAGTTAATTGAACGTACTTGTGACCTAATTGGTAATTGTTATGCTTTGATCCATGACGAAACATGCATGTTAGTCATGGGTTATTAATTGTTTATTAATTGTTAAGCTTTTTCACATGTTTAGATAGATCTAATATTGGGGAAGACCCCATAATTATTAAACTCAATTATGTGCTATGTGGTATGTGATTAGCTTTGGCCTACGCAATTGACTTGTCAATGTATGTGGCTCACTTCCATTAAGAGGTGAATGCCCTAGTTAATTATATGCATATAAAAACCTAGAATTGATTTTTTAGGATCTTTTCTAAAAAGATTGCATGTGGCTAATTGTTTCACCTTTATAATTATTATGTTATTAGTTGTTTTGATTTGTCTTTATTACTTGTTTTATTGTTTAATTGTTGGACACGTTTGTAAGCATTAAAAAGGGTAATTTTTATAAAGAAAATAATATGGACTAATAATGGTGAAACTTTAAGTGATAAAGATTGAATCTTGCGGAGTCTTATGTGCCAACAACGGTTCGCTTCGCACGGTAGTTCGCTCCAAGGCGAGACTAGCAAGATTCATACTTTGTTACATGTTTGGAGATTGAATCCATAAACTTTTGCTTGATTGATGTTTTGTACAACATGCTTTTAAAAGTAACTCTTTTAAGACAAATTCATAATCGTGATATGAAGGCTTAGAAAAGAGCCTTAGAGTCTGCCTTGGTTATCACAATCTTGAATACGTCTTAAACGAATTTCTTTTAAAATCATTCTTGTGGAAAGTCATCTTAAGGTTTTTAAAACTCAAGTAAAACTTTGTGTATTAATTTCAAGAATTGGTAATAAAAGGTTTTTAAAACTTATGCTATAAAGATGAGTGCATGCATCTTTATACATGATTTAATTTTCACATCAATCAAAAATACCCTAAAATTTAAGTTACATGCCATCTAACTATAAGAAACACTTGAAGTTATTATTTAGTAAACGTGAGACACAGGCTAAATTTTAATGACAAGGTAAATTTCCGAGTGTGCGTGAGACCACACATGGAGAATTTGCAGTTTCTAAGTTAGACGACTTAATTAAGTTGATGCGTGAGACCTAGAACTTAAGGCATGAGATGGGATGAAACATGCTTACATGACAAATTGATGAATCAATTTGATGTAAATCCCGTAATGATCTAGGAATTGGAAAAGTGTTTGCCAATTATTGTTCGACAGATTACCATCTTTTATACTTTTACCACTAGCAGATCAACTGATGTGGTGGAATCTATGTAAACTTGGATCCTTGACTTTCAAGAAAATATGTTGGTTATATGAATATATCCTTGGGTATTATATTTTCTTGAAATAATAAATTATCAAAAATACTAAAATTGAATTTTGTAAATTCTTTAAATGTATTAATGCAACATTAAAATCGTAAACGTAAGTTATTCTTTAATCAAGTAAATTGATCTACACCCGTTTGGGTTTTTTGTTAGAGTCAATTTTACTAAAAGAATAAATCTAGTCTTCTTTCCATTAGGAGAAGTGTGAGACTTAATCCTAATCCTTTTCATGAATGAGAAAGGTATAATAGGATGATTAGAATTGTCTAAATTCTAAATACATAACTCATAGCAAAATTTAATAGTAAGATTATTTGCACTTTATGAGTTATTAAATTAGAAGCTAGACTGATTACTGCACAATGGTAAAAGACGAATTAGATTATTTTATCTAGTTGTTTTGATTTGACCATTTACAGATACTACATACAATTGTTAGAATGATAGATCTATACAGGAAAAAATTGCATGCCCAGTTTTTTCAAGTTAATAGTTTGGAATGTGATGAATCACATTTACATAGTAGAATACATTCTTTTAGAACCTATATATAATTGTTGGAATGGGTTTTCTTAAAAGATGTAGGAAAGTAAATAGTACACTATTTCCTTTCACTGATTAATGAGACATTTATAATGTTGTCAAATTCAGTGGGAGTATTGTGTTCTTATGGCTGAATAAGGGATTATTGTAATGTTCTCTAATTCAGTGGGAGTTATAAAACTTATTGTCTTAATTGTAACTCAGATTATCTTTTGAATATCTCAAGATAATTACTTTCCAAATATAGACACTAATATTTTCAAGGATAGTCATGTGCGTTTCCTTGATTGATTGAGTAACTCCATATCTACTAGTTATGCTAATGACACAAATCATATTGTTCACATTACGCGTGCGTGTTGTTTATGTGGTACATGATGTTGTTCCATGCACAAGTGGGAGAAATCTACATTGTGTGCAAGGTACAACACATAAGAATATGATTTAATAGATTCTCTTACCTGCAAAGTAAGAGACTATGGTTCTAATATGATTAATATACATCTAATCTAAGAAACACTTGGTGTTGAAATTTAGTAAACGTGAGACGCAGGCTAAATATTAACAACAAGGTGAATTTCCATGTATGCGTGAGACCAACATGGATAATTTACAGTTTCTAAATTAGACATCTATTAGAACATGTGTCAATAACAATACTACTTCAACTTTAATATTTATGTATTATTGGAATGACATAAATGCATGAAGTAATATAATACTACTTCAATAATTATGTATTCTTATAATAACATAAATAAATGAAGTAGTGTATTAACTTGAAAATATTATTGGAACCAAATGATGGTGTTCATGATTACTTTAATTATACATGTTTATACCTTATTGTATAGTTATAAACATGAAGTCTTTTAAGTATTACAAGACTTATAATAAAGTAAGACGTTAGCTTGTTATGGTCTTTTAATTAAGACATATACAAGAAGTCATTGAGTTGATCAATGATTTATAACGTTTAGTGGGATTATAACAGTTTATGTCTTCTTTCTAAGACATGAACATGAAGTGACTTGATTAATAAGTACTTGGGTTATAAAGCATGCAATTGGCTTGAAAATACTATTATACCATTAAGTTGATTTAGTTGGTAAATAGACAGGCTAAAAGATATATGTTTATCTTACATATTGTTAGATTGTCTTACAATATGAGTTCTAATGAAATACTAGATTATAGTATGTTCAGTTAGGAAATCAAACTCTTGTTGTAGTGTTTGGTTCAAGATAACTATATCTTCTTTTCTTCCAAAAGTTATCAAGGTTAGAAATTGAGTATGGATTGAATATACTCAATTAGACTCCTAGAAGATTAATAAAACGTTATTGAATTATGAAATGTGATGAATCACATTAAGTCATAAATTGGAGTTCTGAATTTGTTAAGCCACTTATAAGTAGGTTGTTAACAAAAGAATGTCAGGAACTGTCAATATGTATTTGTAATATCCCAAAAAGAGAATATTGTATTGTCGCTTTAATTGCTAAGTATTAATATTCTATATAATACTAAAGGCAAGTGGGAGTGTCTTAATTACAAGATACATAATCTTCTAAAACCACACTAGTGAAAATCATGATGAGGCTTAACATGTAAATGATAAACCTCAAGATGATGGAATTCTCATTCATAGATCCACTTGGATATCTCGGATATTTAATTAATATGCTGAAGATTATATGATGTAGTATTACCAAGAATAATGAATTGGGTAAATTACTCATATTATGAATGTAATAGATGTTGTTCATAAAGATATTCAAATTTAAAATTTGGTTTATCTTAATTCTTAATTGTTAGAGAATGAAGATGAGTTTATTCAAAGATAATGTAACCTTAGTGGTTTAAATCTTTGTTAGAAATCATATGGACAAAATTGTATACATATTTTAATGCATATCTTATGATAAGATTATTAATCATATTTAAGAAATTAAATATGATTGAATACTCTTTCCTAAGCATATTAAAGATACAAAGATGGGAATTGTCATATTTATATGAATATGAAATTTGACAATGAATATCAAAAACTCTTTCTTGAATGATTACTTGAGCGAGGACGATAAGTAATCAAAAGGAGTTTATGAATTCAAATAAATCTTTGGAAGTATACAAAGTACAATAATCCATGAATGGATAAATGCATGCATCTAGGAGATTACTCTTATGTTTAATTATTAAATCCATGCTTTGATTTATAATTGAAATAAGATAATTTCTAAGTATTACTAAAAGCTAATGGGAGTATTATGTTTATTTTCTTAAATCATATATGTTGTATAACATATAAGAAGTAACATTCCATATAAGTAAAATGTTAAGTCTTAGTTTGGAATGAAACTTTAATTTAAATATTTAGAAAATAAAACATACAACCTTGGAACTAAAGTTTATTATTTAATAAACATGTGCAGTAAATAAATCTGATTGAAAGATATTTAATATCTTGTGTAATGAATATTCTAAAGAAATATGTTTGACCTTAGAATAATGATCCTCAAACCTGGAATAGCTCCTAAAAAGTACACAATGGATATTAAGTTTACGGAATTTTAAAGAGCATATTGTGTTTTATATACAATGATGTTGGTTTAAATTGAAACGACACTCAATAACTAGTCATGGAAGGATTTTATCCTTATTAATAGCCATGTGAACTAGTTGTACTCAACTAAGAGCATAGTTGCATTATACATTAAAGAATTAGAATACTTTAAACTTTAAAATTGTTTGAAAGTTTAATTGTCATAAATTGGTGATTGAGGATGACACACCATTTATGAAGTATTGTGTGGCAATATCAAGATTGTTGAATGCACACATACAAGAACTTCAATAATTGAATTCTTGAAATAAGTATTCTCAAAAGAGGTGTGCTACACCCACCAAAACTTTACAAAACTTTTCCCACTCGCTGACGTGGCAGAGTGTTGATTGGTTGGTTTTCTGTGGCCCACAGAAAACCAACCAATCAACACTCTGCCACGTCAGCGAGTGGAAAAAGTTTTGTAAAGTTTTTGTGGATCTAGTATTTTTCTTCTCAAAATTTCTATAGATCAACGTTAGTTGATTTATATCTTGTCAACAAGTATGAATGACATGACTTGAGGCATAATTCATTAACTAGAATTATCATGCATTGATCTATTTAGTATTTGGATAAAGGACATTAAGAAATTATTATTTATAATGAATTAAAGTATTTAATACGTTTGTTTTTATTAATAATAAATTGTGTCCTATATTTGCATGTTTAAATCCGTGAATAACTTATGTTATTCTAAATTGTCCGTTGTGGATTAATGATATGGGAATATCATTAAACTAAGACAAATCTAAGTATTGGTTAAGAATATACTTGAAAGTATATTGATGCGTTGACATACCAATTTCACATGATATTCAATGAATTGAATATAGGACTTATCCCAACTACATGATTTTACTTTATGGATCTTGTCAGTAAGTAAATCATGAATTTGTTATCCTCAGACTTGAGATACCAGATAAGAGTCATGGATGTAGTGCATTTTTGTGAAGCAATCTACTGCTCACCGTAACACGGAGTTATAAGGGTTGTTTTCAGAAATGTTGCAAAGTCCATGGGTTATTCTTGTAGTCAAGAAAGAATTTGTTCCTTCAAATTTGTTTTGAAGTTTAATACTGTTGGGCCCCTCGTAAGGTTGACAAGATGTTTGCGTGCGCACGCCCAAAGTCTATCTGGAATACGTTCAGATGTTTTGGTAATCTTGCTCAATCATAAACAACGAGAAACAGAATTGTTAATTAAAGAATGACTAAGATCCATATCTTTATTAACGTAGTATTAGAAACAAAAGGATAATAATAATAATAATAATAATAATAATAATAATAATAATAATAATAATAATAATAATAATAATAATAATAATAATAATAATGAATCATTAAAGGTTTTTCCAGGAGACCTCCCTCGAGTTGGTCTAGGGGGCATTGGCGTGTTGCTAGACGCTAACCAATGTCATTATACTATTAATAGATATCCAAGTGGGAGTTGTTAGAGTTTGTGGATAAATATTAAGATGTATATGTTTAGTATCGAACCCGAGACCACGGGATTGCACACTTTACGTATGAGAATTAAAGTTTAATAATTTAATATAAAAAGTTATATTTAATTATTAATTACACAAAACAAATAAAGAATGTTAGTAATTGGCGAAAATTGACTAACGTACAAAGATAAGGACCATGGATGAAAATAGAGAACAAGAAAGATCTAGAACCCTTGTGGGCTCTTAGATCCGATCGGCCCAAGGTTGATAACCCAACCCAAACCCTAACTTGTTCCTTAAGTTTTGTATCCTATAAAAACAAAGTTAAAGGTTTAATTTTTGGTGATCTTGTACATGCGTTTAATCAAAATATATATATATATATATATATATATATATATATATATATATTATATATATATATATATATATATATATATATATATATATATATATATATATATATATATATATATATATATATATATATATATATACTTCTTGCTTTTCTTTCTTTGCATCTCTCGACAAATCACAGAAACAATATATATCATGCATGTGCATGGATATATAAAAAGGATTTTATTTTCTTTTGGTTTACTGTGATTCGACAACAACAATATTACGAAAAGGACTTTGGTCATTGTTTTATTTTTTAAAACAAATATTGTTTTGTGTATTGTTTAAACTAGCATTTACTTTAATTCGCTATTAGTACGTGTGTACAAGAACGTGGTATAATCACACTATTGATTGTATCTTGGATCGAATAATAAAATGGTAAGGGGTTATTCATTGATCCTTATAAACCCTAATTAGGGTTCATCAATTGTTCAAGAATTCAAGAATGCATACGGTACGTTCCTATTTATGTTTTCGTTAATAATTATATCTATAGCTTCCGCATACGTGTATACTTTGATTATGATTTATTTATATGATAGTCATGATATTAAATTCTAACAATAAATATGTGATGAATATCATATCAGATGTGCAGTGTGCAAAATACACTGATTTGCTGGTAGCACTTTCGTTGGTCAGACTTGCTACCATTCCTTAATGAATCAAAACAACAAAGAAAGTGTACGCTTCTTATTAAAATGGTACCTTATAAAGCTATAGATAACATAGTGTATTGTAAGCTAATCTATTTAGGAAGTGTAGCTATGCAGGTGTACAAGAGTAGAACACAAGCTAATGTTTTTATACAAAAGGCGTGTGCATAATGTACGGTGGCTGGTTGTATAAACGCATAATTTACGGTTTAAGATTTAAGGTCTTAAGGTTCATCATGAAGAATTTGTAATTTATTTTGTCGTTTAAGATTTCCACGTCAAACAGTATGCATCTACAGGGAACTGCACAAGCAGCTGGTTTACAATGGCGCCTCACTTATGTATCCTAAATAAACTGTAAAGTTCCATACAAATACATGGAACATACAAGTATATGGAAAGTATAAAGAGTCTTACCAGCTCCAATTGCATAAACATTTATTAACCCTCCCATGACTTCGTGTGTGACGAGATCGCTATTGTCCCATACGATGAAATGAGGTTGCCTTAGAAACTTTGCATGTGGTATCCTCCATTTCCATAGTTACATTTTCATGTCCTTTGTCCTTAATTAA
Source organism: Artemisia argyi (assembly GCA_030686995.1). Taxonomy (NCBI): domain Eukaryota; kingdom Viridiplantae; phylum Streptophyta; class Magnoliopsida; order Asterales; family Asteraceae; genus Artemisia; species Artemisia argyi. The sequence goes on along the minus strand of CM060678.1, from coordinate 144,049,030 downwards.
ACTATAATAATTAAAATTGTGTCTCTTAATCTTGTTAAGATGAAACAAAATATAATGGTTGAAGTTCATTATTTTTGCGTTAACAAACCTGGCACCTGGGTGCACTATTTACAATATGCCAATGTGTGTCCTATGCGTTGAACATGAAGATTATTTCTCCATATTAAATTCGACAATAGCAATAACAATAGCTATAGAAAGAAAGTTAACTTACCACAACAGGAATGAGTAGCTTATCAATAGCAATAACTGACTATAGATAGGGAAAAAGTACCGAGTATTGTGAATTTGATCTTTGCCGAATGTTAATGTCGTAGCATTAAAAATCATACGAGTAATATCTTATCTCTTTGACTATTTACAACAAACAACAAAGTATAGTGATTTGTGAATATGATGTTTTCCAAATTAAATCATTTCAATTCCAACATGATACTTGTAACTTAAACTTTTGTTTTAAACTAAATTACAAGTAAAACGATGATGGTTGAAGTGTTTTATTTTTGCGTTGATATATACTAGATTGTACTATTTCAATATGTTTGATATGCATTGAAACATAAGAATATACTCAGTAAAGATCGTGTGGTTAAAATCTGGAGTTGGAGGAAAGTCCCTCCTCGATCTTCTCGTTGTTTGCTTAATGTTTATTTGGCATGTGTGAAAAGGGAGGAATAATATTTCACGTGTTTGTACGAAGAAGAGGAGACATTGGCTCGACATCAAGACATTTTTCTAGCGGTTCAAAGAACATCATATCTCAGCTACGAGCTTCAAATCGCGCTAAAAGTAGTAATTTCTTATGGAAACATTGGATAAGGTACCTTGTGAAATGAATCATGTTGGGCCGCCATTGCTTGGTATTCATGTGTGTCTTTTATTTTTTGTTGTCGTTGTTTGGTTTTGGTCTTTGTGTTTATATACGTAGTATATTATCTTTACCTTTTGAACAAGTAAAAAAATAAAAAAACGGATACTGGTAATTAAATAGTGGATAGAGAGTTGAAAAAAAAAAAAAAAAAAAAAAAAAAAAAAAAAAAAAAAAAAAAAAAAATTATTGCAAGGATGACTCGAACTTTATACCTTCCGTATGAAGGAAATCAGTCATAGCAATAATAAAAATTTATAGTTGCCAAATGTTTTTGAGTAATTCCACTCAGTAGAGAACTAACTTCCTTTTTCACCACCTATATTGATTCTTATTAGTTGAATATAACAATACACTGTAACATTTTTCATGTAAAATGTAGAGAGTGATTTTACATTATCAGTTATATTTTCTTGCTTTACACTAATGGATTATTTAAAGACTTGGTGAATGTGTTGTCTAGAGCCTCGTGAACTATAAAAAGCAACAAGCCCTCGAATTTGATATATCTGGATCGAGCCAAACATGATTTCATTTAGCCATGGAAGATCCAAACGGTCTAGAACAACATACTATCGTTTAATCCGATAACATGCAATTGCTTGTTTGTTATAAGAAGCTTATAGGGCAAGAGACAATAGAGGAATACATATATGATATATGATTTTCAAAATGTTACCATCAAGGCAAATAATACCATAATCACTTGAGAGAAGCTTATATAGTAGTTATAATCGTTAAAAGACAAAGAATCAATAATTAGCAACTCGTTACTTAATAAGTAACCAAGCAGAGTGTGGTCAACAAATCAAGGCTGACCAAGAAGTGAAGGCTTGTAGAATGCGTGGCTCTGAGCAATCTCGATTCTTTCACGTGGATCGTTCAATCTCTCATCTCTAAGTGCCTCAAGAATCGCTCGTGAATCTTTTTCCCTGAAGGTAATGAAACCATAAATCATGGTGTCAATTAGTATTCACTTTAACATTTGGTTACCAGGTGCAACAGACTTCTTGTCATTTGGATGCAATACACTCAAGCCTGATTGACTTAGAAGCTCAAAGAAGGCTCCCACAGCAGACGCTCCCCATAAACCAAGACACTCCCCAACCTCTTCCTCCGAAGAATCCGCTGCTTCTTCGTTTAGATTCAAAACACCATGTGTCGAGTGCGATGTGGCTTATGAGGTGATTTCCGGCGTCTTTGATTTTCTGAGAGTCTTGCCTTTGGTTTTGTAAATTCGCGACATGTTATTCTCTTTCAAATTCTTATGTTCCCTCAAAAGCTTCCACACCTCCTTCAGTGTGAAGGGCTGATTGTATATCGCTTGATATTCCTTACATGCTTGATCGTACACATATTGGTCATTTGCGCCACTTTGGTTCCTCCATTTCATATTATCGCAATCGCGCAAAATTGAACAACTTTAGGATGTAGCCTACTGTACCGTTTGCAGTTGAGGGAATCATATCCTCTTCTCGATTTTTGCATTTCCTTCTCAAAGTAACCTAGTACTTTCGTCCAAAACCCAATAGCCTTTTGAGCATTTCCTTTGACGTTATTCCGACCTTATATTTATTTTTACTAACCTGATAATTAATTAAAAGGTAAAAGAGAAAAGAATATAATTAACTTCTCACTTTTTGTTTTATTGTGTAGTCATCTTTACTTTTTCCTATTATGTACATCATACTTTTAAATACCTTCCATTGTATGTTTATTGTGCAGTCATATTTACTTTTTCGTATTATGTACATCATACTTTTAAATACCTTCCATTGTATGTATCTTGTGACCATTTTACCACTTGCCGTTAATACGAGTGTTGATAAACAAAAGAGTAAAATGGTAACAAAATATGCACAATAGACAAAATTCAAAAGTATGATGTGAAAAAATAAAGGGCAAATTGCACAAAAGTGCATCCAACTTATACTCAATTTCAATTTAAGGTACTCTACTTTTTTTTCTTCAATTTAGTGTACTCAACTTTTTTTGATTGCAATGTAAGACATATAACGGATTTCCCAGTTATCTTATAATGAAAAGATTACATGTTTCGTCCCTATGGTTTATCCCAAATAACACTCGTAGTCCCTATTTCATTTTTATACGTTTTTATCAGTTTTTTTACGTTTTCGACCGTTTTTTACGTTTTCGAACGGTTTTTTACGTTTTCATCCATTTTCTTAAGTTTCGCCCGTTTTTTTCAGTTTTCGTCCCTTTTTTTTACGTTTTCATCCGTTTTTTCTGTTTTCGTCTTTTTTACACCTTCGTCCATTTTTTTTTACGTTTTCGTCCGTTTTTTTACATTTTTGTCAACAATTTTTAATCATTTTCGTCTGTTTTTACGTTTTCGTCCTGTTTTTCCATTTTCGCCTATTTTCTTACGTTTTCGCCTATTTTCTTACATTTTTCCCGCTTTTTACGTTTCCGTCTGCTTTTTTACGTTTACGTTTTTATTATTTTTTTTGCGTGTCCGTTTACGCCCAATTCGTTACGTTTTTGTCTTTTTTACGCATTCGTCCGTTTTTTACGGTTTCATCCTTTTTTTACATTTTCGTCTGTTTTTTTGCGTTTTTCGTCTGCTTTTTAATGTTTGCGTTTGCTTTTTAAGTTTCGTCAATTTTTTTATGTTTTCATCTGTTTTCTTTCGTTTTCGACCTTACTTTACGTTTTCGTCCTTTTTTAAGTTTTAGTCCATTCTATACATTTTCATCAGTTTTTATACGGATGATAGCGGGAAAAAATGAAAACGTAAAAAAACAGGCGAAAACGTTAGAAAACGCAAAAAAAAGGGACAAGAATGTAAAGAAACGAACGAAAATGTAAAAAAAGCTGGCGAAAGCGTAAGAAAACGGGCGCAAATGTAAGAAAACGGACGAAAACGCAAAAACCGGATGAAAACGTAAAAAACGGATGAAAACGTAAAAAAAAAAGCAAAAACGTAAAAAAAAAATAGACGGAAATGTAAAAAATCAGACAAAAATATTTAAACATGGACGAAAACACAAAAAAATAGACGAAAACGTAAAAAAATGAACAAAAAGTAAAAAAGCTGGCGAAAACGTAAAAAAATGGCAAAATGTAAGAAAACAGACGAAAACGCAAAAAAAAACGGACGAAAACGTAAAAAATATACGAAAATGTAAAAAAAGAGACGGAAACGTAAAAAGAAACTAATGAAAATGTTAAAACATGGACGAAAACGTAAAAAAACAAACGAAAACGTAAAAAAAACGGACGAAAACTTAAAAAAGAAGACGAAAAGTGAAAAAAGCGGGCGAAAATTTAAGAGAACTCACAATTGCTTGTTTGTTATAAGAGGCTTATAGGGCAAGAGACAAAAGAGGAATACATATATGATTTTCAAAATCACCATCAAGGCAAATACCATAATCACTTGATAAAAGCTTATATAGTATAATTGTTAAAAGACAAAGAATCAATAATTAGCAATGTTCTCGCTACTTGATAAATAACCAAGCAGAGTGTGGTCAACAAATCAAGGCTGACCAAGAAGTGAAGGCTTGTAGAATGCGTGGCTCTGAGCAATCTCGATTCTTTCACGTGGATCGTTCAATCTCTCATCTCTAAGTGCCTCAAGAATCGCTCGTGAATCTTTTTCCCTGAAGGTAATGAAACCATAAATCATGGTGTCAATTAGTATTCACTTTAACATTTGGTTACCAATTAAACTACGGAGTACATGTAAAGTGAAAACATTGGTAGCTTTTATGAGGCAAAATGTTCACAAAAAAATTTACCTCTTTATTAGTATCTTGTACAATGTCTTTAAGATGGGGCAAAACTCAACAGGTGCAACAGACTTCTTCTCATTTGGATGCAATACACTCAAGCTTGATTGACTTAGAAGCTCAAAAAATGCTCCCACTGCAGACACTCCCTATAACAAAGAAAATTAAGCATTAAGCGGTAGTAGATTTGGCAAAATGGCTGGGTCTGGTAATGGGTAAAAATGGATATTTTCAAACACGGCCCTTATGGGTCAGGTTAGGTTACCCATCAACGCTTACTTCCCAATCTATTCAGACTTTTACAGATAAATAATAGAGTATATTATGTATTCCGACACTGGCCCAAACGGGTGGGTCAGGTGGGTTACCTGGATCATCCCTTTACCAGTGATGCTGTCACCCATATCGAGGCTCAGTTCTCCTTTAGCGATCATTTGCCCATACCATGCATTACCTCCTTTTAAGAGTATCACATACGTGTCTGCAAGCAACGGGCCTGCAAGCTTCTCTGGCTCTTCAGTTAATAAATAAGTAATGAATATCATTTCTGATGTGCAGTAGGCAAAATACACTGATTTGCTGGTAGCACTTTCGTTAATCAGACTTGCTACCATTCCTGAATGAATCAAAACAACAAAGAAAGTGTACGCTTCTTATTAAAATGGTACCTTATAAAGCCATAGATAACATAGTGTATTGTAAGCTAATTTATTTAGGACGTGTAGCTATGCAGGTGTACACAAGAGTAGAACACAAGCTAATGTTTTTATACAAAAGGCGTGTGCATAATGTACGGTGGCTGGTTGTATAAAGGCATAATTTACGGTTTAAGATTTAAGGTCTTAAGGTTCATCATGAAGAATTTGTAATTTATTTTGTTGTTTAAGATTTCCACGTCAAACAGTATGCATCTACAGACAACTGCACAAGCAGCTGGTTTACAATGGCGCATCACTTATGTATCCTAAATACTACGTAAACTGTAAAATTCCATACAAATACATGGAGAATAGTAGTATATGGAAGTGTAAAGAGTCTTACCAGCTCCAATTGCATAAACATTTTTCAACCTTCCCATGACTTTGTGTGTGACGAGATCGCTAGTCTCCCATACGATGAAATGAGGTTGCCTTAGAAACTTTGCAAGTGGTATCCTCCATTTTCATAATTACATTTTCATGTCATTTGCCCTTAATTAAACTATAATAATAAAAATGGTGTCTCTTAAGTCTTAAGTTAACATGAAACAAAAAATAATGGTTGAAGTTCATTATTTTTGCGTTAATAAACCAGGGTGCACTGTTTACAATATGTCAATGTATGTGCTATGCGTTGAACATGAAGATTATTACTCCGTGGTATTTACTAATTTAAGTTCGACAATAGCAATATGTCAATGAGTAGCTTATCGGAAAAAAAATAATAATAAAAAAAAAATTGTGTTTTTGGTTTGGAAAGTCGAACACGGGACCAACCCATTTAAGTGAAATTGGGCTTAACAATCCAAACTAACAACACCTAGTCGTTATACGTACACTAAGAGCACTAGGTATGGTGTGATCCGATAACACTTTATTAGTATGCCACCTTAGCAGTCAGCGCCATATCATCCACTAGTCATATCATCCACTCCTAATAACACACAAATAACTCAAACACCCCTCCTTCATAACACACTACTAACATGTTATTGGTCCTACAAATACCTCACTAAAAATACCCACTCACTCACAGTACGCAAAAAAAATGAATAAATAAATAAATAAAAACACACAAAAGTTGCATTTGGCGTGAGCTAGTGGAGTAGCTCAAAATCCTTTTGCACAAGTTTGGCATGTTGGACGGTATGGTGGCTCACGAATGGCACGAAGAAAATGGACGAATGGCACGTTAAATGTCCTCCCTACCGAGTGCTCTAATTTATTTTCAACTTATAGATATAGTGGGAAAAGAAAAGAGTACTTTATGTTTATATACTACCTTTGCCTTTTGAAGAAAAAAAAAATTAGTGGTAATCAAATATTGGGAACAAAAACTTATAGATATAGTTGAAAAAAAAATAGTGGTAATCAAATATTGGGAACAACAACTTATAGGTATAGTTGAAAAAAAAAAAAAAAAAAAAAAAAAAAAAAAAAAAACGAGTAATGAAGGAATGTACGACTCGAACACTTGAGACCTTCAAGTTGAAGGAAATCAGTTTAGCCATCATGCCAACATTACCCATGTGATATATGTATGAATTAAACTATTTATTTTGAAATGATTTTGGGAGACAAAATAATGAAAATTTATCCCAAATGGCAAATGTTACTAGAGTAATTCCACTCAGTAAGGAACTAAAGCTACTTGCAGTAACAATTCACGATCGACTTACACGATCGATTACATATCGATCGTCCTTCTGTGGTTCTTTTTTTCAATCGATTGAGTGGACGATTTTTTTAGATGTGGGTCGCTTGGACGACCGAGAGTTTATATGTTTTATGTGTGTTTTATTTAATTAAAAAATAAAGGTCGTTGGAGAGAGAAAACTGACGTGACAGTGAAATTGGGATGAATTATCTCTCTTTAGTGCATCCGGCCTAACTTCCTTTTTCACCACCTATTGATTGTTATCAGTTGAATATGTATAACTATTCAAGAATATAACCATATACTGTAACATTTTTCATGTAAAATATAGAGAGTTATATCATCACTTTATTTTTTATTTTATCTTTTCCGGGTGAAAATGGTGAATATATTAAAATACCAACCTTATACATCAATTACATACTAGGAATTTTGGACATGCCCAAGAATTCGAATACGAAGTCAATGAAACACTAAGGAAAACAATGAAAACAGCATACTGAACTAAATTCCAAAGCTGCATTAGCACTCGGCAGCATACAAAGATACACACCCCTGGTGAATGTTTTCTGGAGCTTCATGAACTTAAATTCGAATAATCTTCTAGCATGATAATTGTATTCAAATCCAAAAGTATTGATGAAGTATGCATTGACTGAGAAAATGTTGCAACAAACAACATAAAAAGCAACAAGCCCTCGAATTTGATATATCTGGATCGAGCCAAACATGGTTTCATTTAGCCATAAAAGCTCCAAATGGTCTAGAGCAACATACTATTGTTTAAAACGATAACACGCAATTGCTTGTTTGTTATAAGAAGCTTATAGGGCAACAAACAAGAGAGGAATACATATATGATTTTCAAAATACCATAATCACTTGATAGAAGCTTATATGGTAGTTATAATCGTTAAAAGACAAAGAATCAATAATTAGGGATGTTCTCGTTACTTAATAAATAGCCAAGCAGAGTGTGGTCAAAAAATCAAGGTTGACCAAGAAGTGAAGGCTTGTAGAATGCGTGGCTCTGAGCAATCTCGATTCTTTCACGTGGATCGTTCAATCTCTCATCTCTAAGTGCCTCAAGAATCGCTCGTGAATCTTTTTCCCTGAACGTAATGAAACCATAAATCATGGTGTCAATTAGTATTCACTTTAACATTTGGTTACCAGTTAAACTACATGTAAAGTGAAACAATGGTAGCTTTTATGAGGCAACATGTTTACAAAAGAAGTTACCTCTTTATGAGTATCTTGTACAATGTCTTTAAGATGGGGCACAACTCAACAGGTGCAACAGACTTCTTCTCATTTGGATGCAATACACTCAAGCTTGATTGACTTAGAAGCTCGAAAAATGCTCCCACTGCAGACACTCCCCATAAACCAAAATAGAAACAAAAGAACACTAAGCAGTAGCAGATTTGGAAAAATGGGTGGGTCTGGTAATGGGTAAAATCGGATTTTTTCAAACACGGTCCTTATGGGTCGGGTTAGGTTGACCCCTCAGCGCTTTACATCCTAATCTATTCAAACTCTTACAGATAAATAATGAATCATATTATGTGACACTGGCCTAAATGGGTGGGTCGGGTACCTGGATCATTCCTTTACCAGTGATGCTGTCACCCATATCGAGGCTCAGTTCTCCTTTAGCAATCATTTGCCCGTACCATGCGTTACGTCCTTTTAAGAGTGTCACATACGTGTCTGCAAGCAATGGGCCTGCAAGCTTCTCTGGCTCTTCAGTTAATAAATAAGTAATGAATATCATTTCTGATGTGCAGTGTGCAAAATACACTGATTTGCTGGTGGCACTTTCGTTAGTCAGACTTGCTACCATTCCTGAATGAATCAAAACAACAAAGAAAGTGTACGCTTCTTATTAAAATGGTACCTTATAAAGCTATAGATAACATAGTGTATTGTAAGTTAATCTATTTAGGAAGTGTAGCTATGCAGGTGTACAAGAGTAGAACACAAGCTAATGTTTTAATACAAAAGGCGTGTGCATAATGTACGGTGGCTGGTTGTATAAAGGCATAATTTACGGTTTAAGATTTAAGGTCTTAAGGTTCATCATGAAGAATTTGTAATTTATTTTGTTGTTTAAGATTTCCACGTCAAACAGTATGCATCTAGGGGGAACTGCACAAGCAGCTGGTTTACAATGGCGCATCACTTATGTATCCTAAATAAACTGTATAATTCCATACAAATACATGGAGAATAGTAGTAGTATATGGAAGTGTAAAGAGTCTTACCAGCTCCAATTGCATAAACATTTTTCAACCTTCCCATGACTTTGTGTGTGATGAGATCGCTAGTCTCCCATACGATGAAATGAGGTTGCCTAAGAAACTTTGCAAGTGGTATCCTCCATTTTCATAATTACATTTTCATGTCATTTGCCCTTAATTAAACTATAATAATAAAAATGGTGTCTCTTTGTGGGATAGTCGGGTAAATCGTATCTCTATTAATGATAACAACCGGTATATAAATACCATTACAAAGAATATTCTAGACCTCTCGGGCTTTAGCCCATACAACTATTACATGGACTCGGACTCTATGTGAATATATCGACTAACACTCCCCCTTAGTTGGAGTGGGAGGACACCGGACACTCAAACTGGTCCTAAACTCTTGAAACAAAGCATATGGTAAACCTTTGGTAAAAATATCTGCATACTGATAACGTGAGGGTACATGAAGCACTCGAACCTCACGAGCAGCAACCAAATCCCGTACAAAATGAATATCAATCTCTATATGCTTCGTACGTTGATGTTGAACCGGATTAGAAGATAAGTAAACTGCACTAACATTATCACAGTATACCAGTGTAGCAGAAGATAAAGGTGTGTGTAACTCACGTAAAAGATTCCGCAACCAACAAGTCTCAGCAACAGCATTGGCAACCCCACGATACTCTGCCTCAGCACTGGAACGAGACAGCGTCTGTTGATGCTTAGAGGACCAGGAGAGAAGATTGTTACCCAGAAAAACACAATACCCAGAAGTCGATCTCCGAGTAGTAGGGCATCCAGCCCAATCAGCATCAGAATAAGCAACCAATGAAGAAGTTGATGAATAAAACAACTGCAAACCGTAGTCTAATGTACCCCGAACATACCTCAAGATGCGCTTAAGAGCCGATAAGTGAGGCTCCCGAGGATCATGCATGAAAAGGCAAACCTGCTGCACTGCATATGAAATATCAGGTCTAGTAAAGGTAAGATACTGGAGAGAACCAGCAAGACTCCGATATAACTTAGGATCAGAAACCGGGTCACCATCATCACCCAATTTAAAGTCTGTGTCAACAGGAGTCCGAGAAGGGTTACAACCAACCATATGTGCACGCTCCAATATCTCCATAGCATACTTGCGCTGTGACAAAAACATACCAAAAGAGTCACGCGTAACTGAAACACCCAAGAAATAATTAAGAGCACCCAAATCTGTCATAGCAAACTCCTTATTTAAAGAAGCAATGATCTGCTGTAATAAACCATCAGACGAAGCAGTGAGCACAATATCATCCACATAGAGTAACAAAAATGCAGTATCATCACCCTGTTTATAAATAAATAACGAGGAGTTATAACGGCTAGGAGAAAAGCCAACATTAGTGATGTAAGTTGCAAAGCGCTGAAACCAAGCCCGAGGAGCCTGCTTAAGACCATACAACGAACGCTGCAATAAACATACATAATCAGGATGAACAGGATCACGAAACCCAGGCGGTTGATACATATAAACAGTTTCTGCCAAATCCCCATGTAAAAAAGCATTCTTGACATCCAGCTGATGTACTGGCCAATGACGAGAAATAGCTAAACTAAGAACCGTTCGAATAGTGCCGGTTTAACAACTGGGCTAAAAGTCTCATCAACAACCACACCCTCTATCTGATTACTACCATTGGCCACAAGATGAACCTTATAACGACTAAGAGTGTCATCTGCTAAAAACTTGTGACGAAACAGCCACATACTATGGATAAGATTCGCATATGGGGGTTTGGGTACAAGAATCCAAGTTTTGTTTTTAATTAGTGCATCATGTTCATCACACATAGCATTTTGCCAATTGGGATTACGAAACGCATCACTAGGAGACCGAGGTAAAGTAAGCATCAATACTTAAATCCCCAAGTTTAAGAGCATGTAGTTCGACCTTTAATGCAATAGAGCGAGATCGCTTATTGTCATTGAAAATTAAAGCAAGCATGTCCCATGCCTCCTTGGCCGTTTGAGGATCCGCATTAACAAGACGTTGTTGAAGCGTTGGAGACAAAGTAATAAAGATCCAAGAAAGAACAATAGTGCCAATCTTCAACCATTCGGCATCGGGAGCACTTGAAGTTGCATCATTAGTTGACTTGCCGAGTAAGTGATCCAAAATAGAGTATCCTTTGCATATATGCTTAAGAAAGTAAGTCCAGGAGGAGTAGTCCATCTCCTCGACATCCAGCTTGACCGGAACAAGAGTGGGTATGTTGTTGATCGTCACCAGTTTGTCAGACAAGAGAAGAACAGGTGGCGGTGGAGTAGATCCAGACATGATTATGCTTCAAAAAGAATTAGTAGGGTTTGGTTCAAAGTAGGGAATGAAAAAGTAACTGTAGTATGGAGAATTAGGGCTCGGTTGAATGTGACAGTAGTGAATAGTAGGTGTAGGTGTATTCAATGAAACAGTACCACAAGTAAAATATGTCGACTGGTTATCAAACTTCAACCAACAATCGACAAAATGAAAACAGAAGGATCGACTGGCTATCAAACACAAACCAACAATCGGCCTTTATAAGCAAAAAAGAACAGTCGACTAGCTATCAACACGAGCTAACAATCGACAGAAAAAGTGGAAAAAAAAACTTAGGGTTTGTTTGTGAAGGATCGAAGGTTTATGGCTCTGATACCATGTGGGGTAGTAGGGTAAATCGTATCTCTATTAATGATAACAACCGGTATATAAATACCATTACAAAGAATATTCTAGACATCGGGCTTTAGCCCATACAACTATTACATGGACTCGGACTCTATGTGAATATATCGACTAACACTCTTAAGTCTTAAGTTAACATGAAACAAAAAATAATGGTTGAAGTTCATTATTTTTGCGTTAATAAACCTGGGTGCACTATTTACAATATGTCAATGTATGTGCTATGCGTTGAACATGAAGATTATTACTCCGTGGTATTTACTAATTTAAGTTCGACAATAGCAATATGTCAATGAGTAGCTTATCGTTTAAAAAAAATGAAAATGAAAGAAAAAAGTCATGTTTTTGGTTTGGAAAGTCGAACACGGGACCAACCCATTTAAGTGAAATTGGGCTTAACAATCCAAACTAACAACACCCACTCGTTATACGTACACTAAGAGCACTAAATATGGTATGATCCGATAACACATTATTGATATGCCACCTCAGCAGTCATCACCATATCATCCATTACTAATAACACACAAATAACTCAAACACCCCTCCCTCATAACACACCGCTAACATGTTATTGGGTCCTACAAAATACCCACTAAAAATACCCACTCACTCACAGTACACAAAAAATAAATAAATAAAAAATAAAAACACACAAAAGTTGCATTTGGCGTGAGCTAGTGGAGTAGCTCAAAATCCTTTGGCACAAGGTTGGCATGTTGGACGGCATGGTGGCTCACGAATGGCACGAAGAAAATGGATGAATGGCATGTTAAATGTCCTCCATACCGAGTGCTCTAATTTATAGTTGGAAAAAGAAAAGAGTACTTTATGTTTATATACTACTTTGCCTTTCGAAGAAAAAAAAAAATACTGGTAATCAAATATTGGGGACAACTTATAGATATAGTTGAAAAAAAACGAGTAATGAAGGTATCTAAGACTCGAACATGAGAACTTCAAGTTGAAGGAAATCAGTTTAGCCATCATGCCAACATTACCCATGTGATATAGGTATGAATTAAACTATTTATTTTGAAATGATTTCAGAGAAGACAAAATAATGAAAATTTATCCCAAATGTTACTAGAGTAATTCCACTCAAGTAAGGAACTAAGGCTACTTGCAGTAACAATTCACGATCGAAGCCATCATGCCAACATTACCCATGTGATATAGGTATGAATTAAACTATTTATTTTGAAATGATTTCAGAGGAGACAAAATAATGAAAATTTATCCCAAATGTTACTAGAGTAATTCCACTCAAGTAAGGAACTAAGGCTACTTGCAGTAACAATTCACGATCGACTTACACGATCGATTACATATCGATCGTCCTTTTATGATTTTTTTTTTCAATCGATTGAGTGGACGATTTTTTTGGATGTTGGTCGCTTGGACGACCGAGTGTTTATATGTTTTGTGTGTGTTTTATTTAATTAAAAAATAATATTTGTGGTGTATATTTTTTGTAGTGTAGGTCGCTTTACTGGGCACCCAATCACTTAAAGGTCGCTGGAAAGAAAAAACTGGCGTAGCAGTGAAATTGGGATGAATTATCTCCTTATTGCATCCGGCCTAACTTCCTTTTTCACCACCTATTGATTTTTATCAGTTGAATATGTATAACTATTCAAGAATATAACTATATACTGTTAACATTTTTCATGTAAAATATAGAGAGTGATTTTACATCATCAGTTTATTTTTTATAATTTTTTTCCGGGTGAAAATGGTGAATATATTAAAATACCAACCTTATACATCAATTACATACTAGGAATTTTGGACATGCCCAAGAATCCGAATACAAACTCAATGAAACACTAAGGAAAACTAATGAAAACAGCACACTGAACTAAATTCCAAAGCTGCATTTAGCACTCAGCAGCATACAAAGATACACACCCCTGGTGAATGTTTTCTAGAGCCTCATGAACTTAAATTCGAATAATCTTCTAGCATGACAACTGTATTCAAATCCAAAAGTATTGATGAAGTATGCATTGACTGAGAAAATGTTGCAACAAACAACATAAAAAGCAACAAGCCCTCGAATTTGATATATCTGGATTGAGCCGAACATTGTTTCATGGCCATAGAAGCTCCAAATGGTCTAGAACGACATACTATTGTTTAAAACGATAACACGCAATTGCTTGTTTGCTATAAGAAGCTTATAGGGCAAGAGACAAAAGAGGAATACATATATGATTTTCAAAATCACCATCAAGGCACAAATACCATAATCACTTGATAGAAGCTTATATAGTAGTTATAATCGTTAAAAGACAAAGAATCAATAATTAGGGACGTTCTCATTACTTAATAAATAACCAAGCAGAGTGTGGTAAAAAAATCAAGGCTGACCAAGAAGTGAAGGCTTGTAGAATGCGTGGCTCTGAGCAATCTCGATTCTTTCACGTGGATCGTTCAATCTCTCATCTCTAAGTGCCTCAAGAATCGCTCGTGAATCTTTTTCCCTGAAGGTAATGAAACCATAAATCATGGTGTCAATTAGTATTCACTTTAACATTTGGTTACCTGTTAAACTACATGTAAAGTGAAACATTGGTAGCTTTTATGAGGCAACATGTTCACAAAAAAAAGTTACCTCTTTATTAGTATCTTGTATAGTGTCTTTAAGATGGGGCACAACTCAACAGGTGCAACAGACTTCTTCTCATTTGGATGCAATACACTCAAGCTTGATTGACTCAGAAGCTCAAAAAATGCTCCCACTGCAGACACTCCCTATAAACCAAAACAGAACCGAAAAACATTAAGCAGTAGTAGATGTGGCAAAACGCAAAGTCCGGTAATGGGTCAAAACGGACATTTACAAACATGGACCTTATGATGGGTCGAGTTGGGTTGACCCATCAACACTTACTGCCTAGTTTATTCAAACTCCTACAGATAGATAGACAATGTATGATGTTATTTGACACTGGCATAAATGGGCGGGTCGGGTTGGGTACCTGGATCATCCCTTTACCAGTGATGCTGTCACCCATATCAAGGCTCAGTTCTCCTTTAGCAATCATTTGCCCATACCATGCGTTACGTCCTTTTAAGAGTGTCACATACGTGTCTGCAAGCAACGGGCCTGCAAGCTTCTCTGGCTCTTCAGTTAATAAATAAGTAATGAATATCATTTCTGATGTGCAGTGTGCAAAATACACTGATTTGCTGGTAGCACTTTCGTTAGTCAGACTTGCCACCATTCCTGAATGAACAAAAACAAAAAAGTTTTAGAGTTTGGTTCATATTAAAATGTTACCATTCATCTCTAATAAAGCTATAGATAGCCATAGTGTATTGTTAACTAATCTATATAAGAACTGGCAATGCAGGTACAAAAGGCACGTGCATAATGTTTGGTGGCTGGTTGTTTCAGGGCATAGTTTTACGGTTTAAGATTTTAGGTCTTAAGTTTGTGGCTGGTTTATGATTTCCACGTCAAAAAGTTTGCATATACAGGATTACAGGCAACTGCACAAGCAGCTGATTTACAATGGCGCCTCACTGACGAATCCTAAATAATCTGATAAAAAGTCCATACACATACATGGAAAATAGTCAAATACTAGTTATGGAAAGTATAAATTATCTTACCAGCTCCACTAGTATACGGGAAGTGTAAAATATCTTACCAGCTCCAATTGCATAAACATTTTTCAACCCTCCCATGACTTCGTGTGTGACGAGATCGCTATTGTCCCATACGATGAAATGAGGTTGCCTTAGGAACTTTGCCAGTGGAATCCTCCATTTTTCATCCCCACAGATTCGAGCATTAGCATATTCTTTATTGTATATCTCCGATGCAATATTTGGTCCACCAAGGTACAGAATATTTTCCTTCGGAACTCCAGCTACAAAAACAGAAACCAATTGTGATTGATATAACTATCGATTCAAACTTCTAGAAATAACTAAAGGTTAAAAAACGCTTACTTGCTCGACTGATCATCTGAGTCGGTGTAATTATATGAGGAACAGGATCTAAAGCAGCTTCTATACCCTTCGACAAGGAGATAATTATAGGCGGAGTAATCCTCTCCTTCCAATAATTCCTAATCTCTTCAAAAACCTCACGTGTTTCAGTCGAAGGTAATCCATTAATCACAATATCAGCATCCCAAACAGCTTCTTGCAAATTAGTCACAACTTTCATTGGACTAAGAGGCGTATCCACCATATTCAAACAAAACCCGTCTTTCAAAATCTCATCAGCATAAAGAATCCTGTCACCTAATCTTGCTTCAACATACTTCAAATACGCACACCGCCTAATCAACCTCCTCAACACATCTTCCCTCGAATTAATCACTTCAAATAAGTGCTCAGCAGTTGCTCTATCAACCGCTCTCCCACCCCTTCTCCATATCCTTATTTGAACCTTATCACGAAACCGACCATATGAATCTTGAAGCAATGCTGCAAAAACACTGCCCCATGCACCCGCACCAACTCCAACGATTTTCAACAAATCATCATCAGATTTTCCAAGAACACGCCGAAACTCATCCAGCTTATCTTCCAACCCATTACTAATCGTAATCGCCCCATTTGAATATAAGCTTGGCATCATACCCTCAATATTTCCCACCATAGCTCAATATTTCACTTATGTACTAACTAATAACAACTCACCTCTAATGTTTAATTAAATCCACCTAATATGGTAACACTTTCTTTTTGCACAAATTAATAAACTTCCCAACTGTATTATACTACTTTCTAATTAAGGCATATTGGTGACATTCCCACCTAAATTATAGCTACCCATTTTATAGGTCATTCACCAACACTCCTATAAAATAAAATCAGACAATATCCAACTATATATTTCTCTTGAGTGTTGACTCAAGATTAAACAACCCAAAAGTCAACATGCATAAACAAAGTTAGCTCATCTGTCCAACCACATACAAGCTTTTATAAGTTATACTAACAACAAATAAACACAAAACAAGAAATAAGCATCAAGTGAAAATAATGCACCTTGTAAGGAAAATAAACAAAAGTACCCTTTAGCCATTTTAATCATATAAGTTAATGAAGCATGTTAGGAAAATAAATGAGTATGGTTGTGAATATATGAAGTGGTTATGATGATGATAACAGAAATGGAGGTTAGAGTAAATAATGCATTGATGATGATGATAATGCATTGAGGAAAGTGCCAAATTTTGCGTAATAATTATTGTTAAAGATTAGTAAGGATAGGTTTCTGGCAGTACGTGGTCATTAAATATGGGAGGACAAGGTAGTTGAATCATGCATGTTTTGCTATCTTCTTTGTTTGAAAACTATAGTGATTCATGAACTCTTTTCACATGTTTATTGTTTTTTCTATCATATGGTAAGTGTTATGTATGTAAGATAAGATTGAATAACCGGCAACAAGCGTATTGGAGCTTATAAAATAAGCTTAAACTTTGAATTTCAGTTAGTTTATGAAAGCTTTTTTATAAGTTATACGATGATATAAACTCAAGCTAACTGAAAAGAGCTTTAATTTTAAAATAAATATAGTAACATGCATATTAGAGCTTATAAAAACTTAATCGTTAAAAATAAGTTAGCTTATTCATACCACGTCCACTTATATTTACTTTAAAAGATTTTCGTTAAGAGACGCTTATTCTATATCTTACTAGAGATATCTTTGTTATGACTTGTGATACAAGCGTCAATGAAAATAAAAGTAGATGGGATCTCGGCTCCAACTTTATTCAAATCTTTTACCAAAAATATTTGATTTGTGTTTGACGTGGGGTTTAGGGGTTTGAACCTTCAAAACAAACTAGCTTATAAATAAAATTTGTTTAGGCTTGTAGAAGCTTAAT
This sequence comes from Artemisia argyi, assembly GCA_030686995.1. Lineage (NCBI taxonomy): Eukaryota > Viridiplantae > Streptophyta > Magnoliopsida > Asterales > Asteraceae > Artemisia > Artemisia argyi. The sequence goes on along the minus strand of CM060678.1, from coordinate 144,031,229 downwards.
AGCTATAAGCCTTCATTAACCCAAGCAAATTGACACAAGCTTATAGGGCTTATAGTTAGTCAAATTACTTAAATATCTTTAAAAAATATAATGAATTATTACATAAGAGCTAGAAATATATCTGAATCTAATTTGATGTATTTTAAAACAATTTGAAATTAATAAGTTTCAGCTCCAACTGATTCGTCAAACACACCTTTAAAAGTATAAGTTTCAGGCTTTCAGTATATTATATAAGCTTCGGCTCCAGCTCAAGCCTCAGCTCCCACTTCAACCTATTTCGCCAACCATACCCAAGTAACTATTATTTTTCAAACCTCTTAATTTTTGACAAAATAGCTATTAGATCAACAAATTTGATTTCTTATGTGTAACGTGTGATACAAAACAAGTTTTAGTGGCATATATATAACACTTCTGTGCTCAGCAACAAAAAAAATCGGATAATACAATTATACAAATGTGAGACTTTTGAGATGAACAATTCTCAGTCACGTAAACAATACAATAAACTTGTTGCTATTCGACAATCTTATTTAGATACTAATAAATTGTTGTGCATTATTACGTGTTTCTCAATATTATATCAAACGTGACACTAATTAAAAAGGTCGGTGTGAGAACGACACCATATTTGGAATGTGGGCCGTCTTGCATATCACACATCGCAACCCAAATGATATTTTCTTTCTTTTATTTTTTCTTTTGCACTTCAGGCATGTTTGGCACGAAAATTTATCAGAGCTTATCATAATATGAGCTTATTAAAAAAAAAAAAAAAAAAAAAAAAAAAAAAAAAAAAAATCAAATAAGCTATCACTAAAATTAAGTCTCGTTTGGCTTAAATAGCTTTAAGGAGCATGTAAAAAAATAAGCTGCTAAATGAAATGCTAGTTAAACTAACGTTTAGAAAAAAGCTCTGGAAACCCGCTCCAGCTCCCACTAGTGCCAAACATACCCTTAGTGGGCGTTTGTTTAAGGTGCGGTTTACGAGCTTATATGGTTTTTTTCGTCTTTTGTTACGTAAGTTTTAATTTTTTAACTTTTTTTGGAGACTTGTGTGTTTATACGTATAAGTTTCTTATGATATAATAAAGTTATATAAGCTTATAAGTCTCAAAATAGGTCGGAAAATTGGATCTTATGGAATATAAGTGGAAATCAAATAAGGTCATAAGACCATGTATAAGCTTAACAAACACCATCTTAAACAAGTTTCTGCAAATTAGAAATATCAAATGTAAATGGGTTTAGTTAAAACCTAAATATAACCAGATGAACACAATGTACATTGAAAGAAACGGTTCATGAAACATATTTTGAATAGAGGTCGGAATAATCTTGATTTACCCTCATTTTTATTGTCGTTTAATCACTAACTTATATGTTAACCAAAATTATTTCACTTTTACTATTATCATCATCTGAATATTTTAGTAAGCTTTAAAATTTTATTTGCACTAATATATACTACGTACTTTTTATGTAGAACCAGGCACTCATATGTAAGTTAATAAAGGTTTAAACAATAAATAAACATTTTATAATTTTAAACAAACCATGACGCGCAACTTATTAATTTACTTGACACACAACCACTAATGCTCTGAATTTTGTGATATTATAAGTGAATGAACAAATTGTGACCTAATATGTGGACTTTATGTCCATGTTGTCTTTAGTAGTACATAGGAGGCATCCGTGAGGGGTCAATGAGAGCATACATGTCTATCTTACCGATATACTCAACACTTAGTCATTTAATTGTTCATATTAAAACCAACTATGAACAAAGAGATTGCGGTTTATAATCTGTCGTGAGTAAAAGTGAGATAGTCGTAATTTGTAGAAATGTATTGAAAAAACACCAATAAAACAAGCAACGACGGGCTCATACCCTAGTCTAAATGTCACGTGGTTTATTAAATTAAAATTAATTGTTTGGGACACTGTACATTCTAAAAAAAAATGATACTTTGATAAAGTTTTACATTACGCATAAAAAAATCATGTGATTAACGAGCATCCCAAAAACCCTCTTTCGGTCCACCCTGGATACAAGTTACCCATACGAGGATTTTAGAGAAAAAATAAATTACCATTATATATATAGTTTTAATCCTCAACTTAAAGCAACAAGGAGAAGAAACCCGCCGCAACGCATCTATACATGTCGAACTTATGTATCACATTCAAACGCGTTTGTTACAAATGCTTTATATACACGATTCCAAATGACGAAACATTTAACAATTATTTGAGAACATAAATCATGAAACAGCGTATCTCCGGTTCCAAGACCATCAAATACAGAAAGTCACTAAAAAGACATTTGTATTCTGAAAGGTATAATCAAGACATCGGCCCAAATAGGCACAATACCATTTGCTCCGGTGCCTCCTACCTACGGGTAAAAAAATCAAGGAGCTAGCAGCCACCAATTGATAATTACCTGTAACATTTGTTCACAACGTTATTCTCCAGCTTCTTCGGACGGTTACCCGTTTGCTGACGGGCGTCGACATAAACGTTATTGGTTAATTGCATTCATATATTCTGAGTAGCAACAAAACCGACAGCACCACGGCCGTAATAAAAAGGTGATTTAGTACCGATTCTTGACCCGCTAATAAAAAAAAACGCATATAATCAGGTGTTCGTTAATGTTTCATTTCTTTTCTATATTTTACCTAAATAAGTAAACAAACTATAATTAAACATTAAACAAATATAATACATATACACTTGAAGGAATTGAAAAAGTAATTTAAGCTATTACTCCCATACATTGGCTTCCAGATCAGATTTCAACAATACTCTACTTTATATGGCGTAGCCCAATAATTCTAATCCTTGTGAAGTATTTACGGCATAATCAAAGATAACAAAGTATCTTATTATGATTATTTGTGTTCATATTACTTTCACTAAGATCGTGGTTTGCTGAAATTAATATGCTAACATATTAGTTTTACATGTGTACAAATTAGAGGGTGTTTCCTTTAAAACGCTTGAAGAATAACGTCATTGAAATAACGTATTCGATGTTGTGTTAACCTTTCACCCATATAAATGTTACCGCAATAACCTTTCACCAAAGACCAATAACATAGTCTGCAAGAACCACAGAATACATGCTGTTTAAGTAAGTAGCGACCTATAAGTCACAAAAGGAAACTTACAAATCAAAAGTCGCAAAATGAAACTAACAAATTAAAAGTAATGTTACTGTAAAAGTAACCTGCGTATAGCAAAATCTGGGCTTGAAGATGAAACCGCAGCAACAAAACGAACCGATAGCATAGTATTTGGGATTACGCCCATGGTTTTTGATCCACAACAAACTGAAACTCTGTTTTCCTTGAACAACACAATATTAAAACATCATCAAGAAAAAGAAATAAGAATCCGAAAAACGCAGAAGAAAAAAAGATAAAAACTTACTTGGAAAAATTAACAAATCCCAACTAATAATCCGTCGAACCAATTCCGCCCTTGAACCATTCAATTCCTGCAAAAACACGAAATAAAATTTACGGTTTCATTTTTAATCTAAAATACCGCAAAAGTTAATTGACGGAAAAAAAATAAAACAACCAACTCTGGAAAACTGAGAGCGGCGTGTGTGTATCTTTCGATTGTGATTTGTGTGTCTGTTGGAGAGATACAGATAAGAATGTTATTTGTGTGTTTGTTTTGCAGAGACACGTGAAAGAAGATGAAAGATCGTGTGAGTGTGCTGGAGTTATTATCATGCGACACGTCTCTCGCTCTTTGTTTGACTTTCCATTCGATATATTATAGTGTTAAAATATTTGAAAGGTTAAACATGTAACTGTCCATTTATATAATACAGTAGATACTATTATGGCCAACGTTTCAGAAAAAAGGAAAGCACATATTCGGGCCCAAATAGTTACTTTTATCTTTAATATAATAAAAGAATTACATCATTTCGGAGTGTTTTTGTAAATCCCTTCTCAATGTAAAAAAAATTGGGCCAATAGGAGAGCTCGATTTTACCACATAAGCAAAATCGAGCGGCGTGATTGGCCAATAAAAAGTCAAAATTGAATTGATTTTTGTCAAACTTTAATAAATTTGGTGGAGAATTTGATTGAGGAAAAAAACATATAAAAATATATGTGTCAAATTTATGAAAATAAAAACTTAAAAAAAGAGTGGGTAATTAATAAAACATTAGTGGTTGAATTTTAAATATATTATATGGGGTTAAGTGTAAAATTATAAATCTCTATGTTTTTTTATAACTTTAGATAATAAAAAAATAACCCCTTACACTTTATAACCCCTACACTCTATAATATGAACTTTGTTTACAATTACATGAGTATTAGTACTGGCTTAAGACTTTCATCCATTAAACTTACAAAATTCTACAAATATACGAATTAGGTTTAATATACGTTAAATATTTTAAAAACAAATATTTGTTTTAAACTTTCATCCATTAAAATATTTTTTACTATGTATGTTAAATAAGGACTCATGTTATCCTATTTAAAAATTTAATCTATGCGTACATGAATTTGAATATTAAATATGGCTAAATTATTATTAACGGTAATATAAATATCAACGACTCATGTCATTATTATTTAAAGTTTATATACGGATATCCTGAAAACATTTTTGAAAAACAGAGTCCACAAATTTTAACCCACATAAGAATCAATTTTTCCATTCCTCTCTTCTCTTCTATCCCATATAACAAAAACATTCGTTCTTTCAATTCATGAGATTGGATATTCATGATGTATTGCAGTGATGAACAAATGTTTATGTTTTAATTCATGAATATTCAATATCACCAGACATAACAATCGCATCCATCTTATATAACCCGAATCAAACCATACCTTCCCAAAATCAAACCGATTGGAGAATCAAAAACGAATATTAAAACGTATAAAACCGTACAAAAACGTATACAGTTGTCGATGTTTAAGCTTAAAAATGTATTAATGAATGAGATTAGGTTTAAGTTCAGTTTTTTTTATTTTATTTTATTTTTATTTTTTTAATGATCTTTTGGTGTTGGGTTTAGCTGATAAAGTTTGTTAAATTTGACTGTGTTTTGTTGAAGTTTTCCTTTTGTGGGTCTTTTGTATTGTTTAGTTGATAAAGTTGTGAAATTTGTTCAACTTAATGGTAGATTATGTTGAAGTTTTGACTCTTATAGCGTTTGGGCATAATAAAGTGGTGATTGGTATGCTTTCTGTATGTGTTATGATGATCTCAAGTAAGAATCTCCCTCTATTAATAGTTGTAAATGGAGTTTGTATAAATAAGTTTTTAGTGTTTTTGTGTACTTTAAGTTAACTAATTATTAGGGGTCACTAATGTTGTCAAGTGAGTTTCGACATGTTTTCATAATTTCGTAGGTCTTGGATGCAAACTCTATAAGATTTGACACAAAGATTCAATGGCATACGTGAGATATATTTTGTTTAAAATACAAATTGGGTGTAACACAATGAGTATATTTGCAATTATAAACTCATTATATGGTGACTATCTGAGCTGCAAAGAGACTTCACGTCGAATATTTACTCTACGGGTAAATTGTGTATATCCTTATAAACAACTATTTGATTGGAGCATAATGGAGTGTTGTTCTTTATACGGAAGTGATTGGCACACTTTCGTTTTTTTATCGGGACAGTCACGGTACAAGCAGTTAAAGCAATTTATACTAAAGGTACAACTGTTTATTGTATAATGTGGAGTGTCCCAATAAAAATTGAGAGTGCTGCCAACCACTTCCCTTCTTCATATGATATGGGGGATGCTTATATATCACACTTGAAAAAAGATTATGCGTTGCAAAGTAACTTATGTACCTTCTAATATAATCTGAATCATTAAACAACCCATTGTAATACTATTCTTTTGAATTTGAATTTGATTTGGATATATAACATCAACGAAAATAGTTAAGGTTAAAGTTGAATCAAATTAACTTTGAAAATTTAAACTGGACACTTATTTTGAGACGGAGGTAGTATAAAGGTTCGGCTTTTAGCACATTTACCTTAAATTAACAATTACTCAAAGGAAAAAACATTATAATTAAAATTTATGTCAAAACCCCGTGCGTGCACGGGTATTATAACTAGTAATAATACAACACGGGATATACTATTATATCTATATAACATTTTCCTATGGACCGGGGATCGATGCCTTTAAAATACTGTTTCTAACATCTATGTAGGGTCCATGGCTTTAAAATATTGTTTCTTCTAACAAGTGTGGAGGATCAATGCCTTTAAAATATTGTTTGTAACAGATTTTCTTTTGCTGGGCCTTTTTTATTATTCGAAGCCACGTCAATTACATGGGCCTAATATTTGCCGTCAGCTTACTTGGGTCTGGCCCGTTTCCATCACCTATAATTTGCTAAATCACCGTCTCATCTTCTCAGTGTTACTAACCCCTTCCAGAAGCAGCTCACCAACTTTTAAGGTAGGTCACCCAGATCTGGGTAACTTGATGATTATCATCTGTGGTTTCATCTTTCTTTAACGTTGTTTTTATCAGTCTGCATGTTTCGATATTGTGTTCTATTTTGTAGGATCCACTTTATTTGTTGTCGTGCAAATTTTTGGTTGCTTCATTAACTTAGACTGTTATTGTATGTTTTCTTTGGTGCCTTCTGTGAGTTTACAAGTGACTATTAGCTAGGTTGTGGTGTTGGCTAACGTTCGAATTAAACCTTTCGGTGTGTAGTTGCATGCTGCTTTTGTTGTTTAAAAAAATGTATATTAAAACATCTAAAAAAAAAAAAAAAAAAAATCACTACATAGCTAATCAGACTGTAACAAAGAAAAAATCAAACAAGTCAAAAATTAAAGTTTATTTTCCAAATACTAACTTACAGACATTTACAAAAGTCTTGGAAAACATTATACCAACAATGTCTGCAGCAGTTGTATGCATATTTTTATCGTGCATAGGGACATTTGCTAACACTATACTGTCAATTACAAACGCTAATCAAGCGCTGCCACATGAAACATTTCTTATACCAGCTTATAGATTAGGTTTCATTCAAAAAAAAAAAAAAAAAAACGGCATTCGCTCAGTACGCAGTTTACCCCGGCGGGTACATCCATCTCGTTACAATACAAATCTGGGAATTCGTGAAATACTATTATAATGCAAAACTAGAAATCCGGTCCGGCGTGAAATGATATATATAGTAATGGGTACCATAAACTTATAGCTTCAGCTTCATTTCGTCATGATGACAATGATGTTATGTCGTGGAGCTTTCAAAGTCGTTCTTGCCGTCATAGGCTCAACACCTCTTCAAATTACACTTGGATTATGATGCGGCGGTTGCAACACGAAGTTTTACTACCCCTAGGTAGTGTACCTAATGTTGTAGTGTAGGTGAGTCGGGAGAATTGATCGTTCTCTAGGGAAATAGTCTGGTAGGCTCGAAATGTATGACGATTAATCTAAAGACGAGGGAAGATTATGTTTGGTATTTTATATTTTATTGAAAGCAAGTAAATTATCCGAGGTTTGAGAGGTTGTTTTAAACTACTATTAACCTAAATTGCGATAAAAGTAAAATAGCAAATTTGGTGTAAATCAATAAGAGATAAAGACATATTTACATAGGTTGCACTACTCCTTGTTAGCTATCTAATTCTACCTATCGATTGTCAATTCCTCGAATGATCAAATGGCTATGATTCCTAGGTAACAATTCTAATAGTAGCATGTGATGGCCAGGTTTCGTAGCTAAACTGCTAGAGGAACGGGCATTAGATAACGACGTTATAGTAGATGTGGATTAATTATCTAAAGGGACGTGGAACTAATGACACAAGTTATCCAGGAACGGGCATTAGAGGAACCTTGATGATTCTTTCTCTATTTATAGGCTAATTTGGTAGGGTATAAGGTTGAATGGTACTTATCCCTTAATGGTTACTTGTTGGTGTTCTATTTATCAAGTACTTATGTACTTGTTTGTACTTTGATTCACTTTGATTTACTTAAACATCGTTAATCCAGAGTGATTGTTAATCCGGGGGACATGGTCTTCCGGATTTTGTCGAGTGGCCAGCCTTGCTCTATTGGTTCATCCCATTTAACTGTTGGTTCGATCCTTCCGGACTTGGTCCGGAGGGTACATACGGCAACATGTCCCCCCAGTATCATAGTATTGGTTTTGCCAATGGTGTGATACTAGAAGTGTCTTTTGTAACTTTCCGGAAGGTATGACGTGTTTTTGTCGTGTTAACATCGTGTACAAAATGCCAAAAGTGATTAATGTGTCGTTTTTAAGGAGCACCGTCGTTTTTACTGAGTCCCTTGGATTCGAACACGTGGGTGCGTTTTTGTATCCTTTGGCTAAGGTCGCGACACGTAAGCCCTACGTGGGGGGTGTCGTTTCGCGCCCATTTCTTTTGCCCTATAAATAGCTCATTATTCCTCACTTTTTACCACTGTAATTTTTCTCTCTGACACATTTCTGCATCGTATTTTCCGAACGTCTTTCCGAGAGTTACGTACTTCCGGGCATTTCTTTGTTAGCGATTCTTCCGGTGTGTTTACTACTAGGTACGTTTCGTTCCTCTTTACGTGTTTGTGTTGTGTGGCTATAGCTCTTCTCTACTCTTCCCATTATGCCGGAGTCTTCCGTATCGGTGGATCTAGATGATGCTTTCGTAGGGGCTGAGTTGTTGGTAAGGCAGGATATCTAATGGAGGACCTCTAAAACGCGCCCTTCGGATGTGGTTGCTCTGGTTGAGGCTTTTGGAGTACCTAGGATTTAAATCCGAGGGTTCCTCCGGCGGGCATGACTATGGATAAGTTACCTGCCGATGCTATAGGTCTTTATATCCAATACTTTTTTGAAGGAGGTCTCAACATTCCTTTTTCTACCTTTCTTTTGGAAGTAATTAAGTATTTTAAGGTTCACATTTCTCAGTTGGTTCCCCTCGGCCTTCATCGTGTTACCCTTTTTGAGGTTTATTGCCGGAGCTTACATGTCCCTCCGACTACTCCTTTGTTCCGAGTGTTTTATAAGCTGAGTAAGCAAGGTTCATGGTTTTCTTTCGAGAAGCGAACATGTAGTGGTAGGAAGGTTTGCTTTGGTGAGTTTCCATCTTGTCTAAAGGGTTGGAAGGAGGAATTCTTTCTGATAGATAGGCGTGTTATTCCTTTTGCAATGTCGTGGAGGCATCATGACTCGGATGTTTCGGATCCATTTCCGAAAGGGCAGTTTGTGGTGGCTCATGCTGAGAAGTTGGCTGAGTGCGTTATTGAGCCTTGTCAGGTTCCGCACGATTTCTTGTATCTCTTGGGTTTATCTACTTATTGGAAGTTTCCCGGTTACCGGGCGGCTTTGAGGGATGAGGAGCGAAGGGGTATAGCCTTTGTCTTGTATATATATGTGTTAGTTATTCCTTTCCCCTTCTCTTTTTCTTATCTTTGGGTTTTTCTTTGCAGGTGTTACTATGTCTGACTATCTGAAGAAACCTTCCATCCGCAGGAATGTCAATGTTGTTAAGGGTGACAGGCTCCGGGAGGGCCAGAATGTGGAGTTGCATTTGACTCAGCCGTTGGCTTCCAACGCTGAGGTTCCGAAGAAGACAGCTGACCTCCTTAGGGTCGAAGTTCCTGATGATAAAGTGATTGCTTCTAAGGAGAAGAAGAAGGAACAAGCTGCTCGAGCCGGGCTTTAGAGGCCTCCAGCTAGTGGTGCCACTAAGCCGGCTCCTTCGGCCAAGAGGCCTGGGGAGGAGGTTCCCTCCCGTGTTCAAAAGAGGAGTAAGACTACTGATTCTCCAGTGATTGATTTGGATTCCTCTGAAGCTGTTCCTAACCCTACTCCCATCCGTTCTATTCCACCACAAGATCAATCCTCTACGGGAGGGGAAGGGAGTAGCGGTCCGAAAAAGAGTGCTGGAGATGGTGAGTTGAAGGGTGCTGAAGGGTAAGCTGAAGGGTGCAGCGGTTGGTAGTGGTAGAGAGACGGATGATGAAGACGTTGACATTGAGGGTGATTCATCGGATGAAGCATTTATTCCTGAGTGGTCCGTGAAGAGGGGTACGAGGATGAATACCTCTTCTGTCTGCAGAGACATGATGATCCACTTGGTTACTCCAGGTGAAGAAAAGTACATTGATGCTCATGATGATGAGGAGGCTACCAACCGTGCTTGGCTTCTTTTGGCTAAAAGCGCCACGAATCAGGCGGATTTGTTGTTCCGTTTTGAAAATGCTTCGGAAGAGCGCCGAAAAGCCGTTGCCGCTCATGAAGATTGTGACCGTAAGGCGAAGGATGGTCTCAAACGGTTTCAGTCTATGAAGGGTGATCTTGAAAAGCTTAGGGCTGAGCATGCTAAGTGTGCTTCTGAAGAGCCGGAGGAGTTGAAAAAGTTGAAAGTTGAGCATGCTGGTTGTTCGTCTAGGGAGCAAGGTTTGTCAGGGAGGATATCTGATTTGGAGAAGGAAAAAGAGGAATGAAGGAAGGTTTCGAGTGATCAAGCCGAGCGGATCAAGTCGTTAGAGGCTGATTTGGCGAAAACAAGGCTGTTGTTGAGTGATGAGGAAATGACTACCCAAGAGCTCCGTAAGGAAAAAGAGGAGATCGCCATTCTTGCAGGGAATGCAGAGATAGATCATAACAAAATCGTGAATGTCTTTATTCCAGAAATGGTCCGTCGTCTGCTGAGTAGTCATGAGTACAAGACAGCCTTAGCCGAACCTTTCAACTTGTACTCTCAATCTGGGTTCTTGGATGGGGTCTCTTTGGGGAGGAAACCGGAGCAGGTGGATAAATTGTTGGAGGAGGTGGAAGGTCTGGACTTAGATGTTGATGCTAAATATCAGCCTTTATATGATCAGCTCTTCGTCAAAGAATATCCGTATGTCCAGAAGATCCGCAAGACCATCTACCGTACTTTTGATGAGTTGATGGAACTTCATCCGGATCCAGCTCCTGCTATACATGTTGAAGAAACGGTTGCTCCAGACTCTACCTCCGAGCCAGTGGTTGACCCTCCGGTGGATAATCCTTCTGCCCGGCCTTCTACTGATCAGACTACTTCCGCATTTGTTTGAAGGGATCAATTTGTAGGGTACCGATATCTCCATTTTGACTATGGGTTAAGATATTTGGTATCCTTCGTGAAGCTTTTTATAAAACTTGTTCTTTGTCTTGGTGACTTTAGGTGTTGCTGATCCTCCTTGGGAGGTTAACTTATTAACTTGCAATACGGTTTGTCCGGAGGCCGATGGATATCCGGACGTTTGATGTATATATATATATATATATATATATATATATATATATATATATATATATATATTTTTAATGTAACTAGTCCGGATTTTTGTTTTGTAAGACCCTGGAGGTCGCTTCCGGAGTATGCTCATGTAATGGCCCTCGCGGCCTTTTTGGATTATGTGAATATAAACATCATTTTGTTTCTCTCTTGATTGTGTTAATTTATGTCTTGTTTTCATACTTTGCATTTATTATTAGCTCTTCGGACCATATTATGCTACGATGTTTGTGATTTTTGACCGTTTGGACCGCTATATCTTTCGGCACTTGTCTTTGTTATTTTTGACTATTGGCCGCTAGGGGCGATTTACGCCGGGAGGCACCTGGCCTTATTAATATTCTTTGGCCTTTGGCCATTAGGGACGATTTACGCGAACCTGCCCTTAAAAAAAATGGCTCTTGGCCATTAGGGGCGATTTATGCCGGAAGGCACCTGGCCTTTTTGATATTCTTCGGCCCTTGGCCGTTAGGGGCGATTTACGCCGGAAGGCACCTGGCCTTATTGATATTCTTTGGCCCTTGGCCGTTAAGGGCGATTTACACCGGAAGGCACCTGACCTTTTTGATATTCTTCGGCCCTTGGCCGTTAGGGGCGATTTACGCCGGAAGGCACCTGGCCTTATTGATATTCTTTGGCCCTTGGCCGTTAGGGGTGATTTACGCCGGAAGGCACCTGACCTTATTAATATTTTTTGGCCCTTGGCCGTTAGGGGCGATTTACGCCGGAAGGCACCCGGCCTTATTAAAAAAAATTTGACTTGCGGACTAACAATATCATTTTGACAATCGCACGTGAGTTTTATTATAGAAAAAGGAGTGGCTTATGAGCCTTACAATGGATCTTTCGGATACTTCCAATTACATGAAACATTTCTTTAAGTTGATGGCGTGCCATGTCCTAGGTACTTCAACGTCTTCCATAGTTTGAAGTTTGTAGGTGCCGTGTTGATAAGCCTCTATTATCCGATATGGACCCTCCCAATTTGGTCCCAATTTTCCTTGATCCTCCGTTCTGCTGGCCTCATTCCTTCGGTACACAAATTATCCCACCTTGAATGTTTCAGGACGTACCCTTCGGTTGTAGTACTGTTCCACCTTCTTTTTATATTTTGCTTCCCTTATTGCTGCCATTTCTCTCCGTTCCTCCAGCAGATTTAAGTTAAGATTGATTTCGTCATCATTGCTTTCCGTATTAGCCATCATGGTCCGGAAAGTGGGCATGCCAATCTCAGCCGGGATGACGGCTTCGCTTCCGTAGGTTAGGCTAAAAGGCGTTTCACCGTTGCTGGTCTTCAAAGTGGTACGGAAGGCCCAAAGTATGTTGGGTAATTCATCGACCCATCCGGCTCTTTCTCGTCCCAGCCACGACTTGAATCCTTTCATCAAGCTTCTATTGGCTCTTTCTACCAACCCATTGGCCTGAGGATGTGCAACGGCTGTGTTGATTTGAGTGATGTTCAATCTTTCACACCAGCTTTTGAAGGGGTCGCCTATGAAATTGCTCCCATTATCCGTAACAATTACCTTGGGTAATCCGAATCGGCATACAATGTTATCCCATATGAATTTCTTGACTTCTTTTCCGGTGGTCTTGGCTAACGGCTTTGCCTCCATCCATTTTGTTGAAAACTAGAAGGGGGAGTTGAATAGTTTTGCGTCTTTTTCGTTTCAATAAGATTTTGCTTTCAAGTAATTAATGGTAGTTTGTAAAAACCCTTTGAAGCTAAAGTATAGATACAAGTTAATTCACATATGTCACATAAATACTTCTTATTTAAAGTGTTAAATAGAAATTATGATTTCATATATCTCACTTAAATATAAGTTTGTATTTATATATGTATATGTGTTTTAATAATTGTATATACTTTAATTTACTAATGTATAATTTATGTTTTGAATGGAACCTAGTTTGATCTTAATGTGAAATCAATATATGCACAACACACAAGCAATTGTAACTATGAATGATATGCAAGTAAGTTATAAATCAAAGAGTGAGAGATGGAAAGATCAAAGCGAGAGACAAAGAATTTATAGTGGTTCGGCTACAAGGACACCTTCCTTGCCCTACTCCACTCCCCGAATCACCTACTCGAGAGTTTTCTTCACTAGATCAAAAACCTCCTTTATGGCGGAGAAAACCTTACACACCAATTAGCACACCACAACGATATCACACCACAATCACAACTTCAACACAACTTCTGCACACCAATCTTCTTCACACCTAACTTCTACACACCAATCTTCTTCACACCTAACTTCTACACACACCAATCTTCTTCACACCTAACTTCTACACACCAATCTTCTACACTTCAAATATCTTCACAACTTTCTACTTTGCTCCTAGCTTCTTCACAACTTAATACTTCCTAACTCTTTTTCTTCACGCCACCCCAAGATATATACTACTTCACAACTTCTAGGCTTCAAGGTCTTTTCAACTTCAAAGCTTCAACTTCTTCGTCTTCACAACTATCTCCACTTCAATGAACTACCACAACTTATTTCTTCTATCACTAATCCTATCCACCTCTACTTCTTCACTTCTATTACTACTTCACGCCTTCAATAGATCTAGATCCTATATCTAAATCTATCTAACCAATGTATACAATATGTTCACAAAGAAATAAAAGATATACAAGATGAACTAAACAAACAACTTAGATGGCAAGATGATACTAAGTTGTAATACTTCTAGTAGAAGTATTCTTCTCTTTGCACTTGAGTGTTGAGGCTTGAATCACTTTGAAACAAAGATCAAAGTATATAAGATCAAAGGATTTTAGAAGATGGAGAGGGATGTTTAGATCAGAAAGTTTTAGTGCAAAAAGGTGAGGAAAAAATCCAGGTTTAAGGTGGTATTTATAGGCAACAGATTCTGACAGAGGAGCGTGGCCGGTCCCTTTAAATCATGGCCGGCCCCCTTAAAATTAAGGGGACCGCCCTTTATAATTATGGGGGCCGCCCAGCTGAAACGGCCAGAATCTTTGTCTTTTAGTGGGGAAAGTTTATTTGGTGAAAAACTAACTAATTTTGGTTAAAAATTTGAATTCATATATTTAGTATGAATAAAACATTTTTCTTTATTACCAAAAGTGTTTTTCAAAAATATATAATTAAGTAAACTTTGTAATACTTAATTAAACTTTCCTTTGATCTTATAATGCTTTAATCACTATGTTTATTCATACCTTAAGTGATTAGATGGTGAAAGTGATTATTAACTACTAAATACTTGTTTACGTCATTATCTTTGATTTAATGTGTTTTCGTTTTGTGATCATCAAAACATAGAGATATCGAAAGATATGAATAACGTTTTTAGTCGTTTATTTATATCAACAATCTCCCCCTTTTTGATGATTACAAAACCTAAACTCATTAAATCTAAAAATTAATTTTTAGACAAGTATTAAGTGAGTTTACATTCACTTCTCCCCCTTTTTGTAGAATCAAAAAGGTTTAAGCCAATAAGATAAAAACTCCCCCTTGATGTATGCTCCCCCTCGTTTGAGAGCAACAAGGGTTCAAGGAATGGAGTTCTTGCAAGAAAAATATTAGAAGCACAAGCAAACACATATAGCATAGTACTAACTAATAATGAGCATGGCAAAAGATAATTAGAAACATATATGAAATCGTTCATTAAAAGAAAATGATTACGTCAACCCATAATCATTGTTACATAGGCTACAAAGATGAAATTCTAAGCTAAGTAGAATGTCCTAATGTGCCAACAAGAAGTGTCACCAAACTTTCTTGAATCCCAAAATGGTTGAGGAGATTTATTTGAAAATGAGAAACATAAGCATGTAAAATGCTTGATGTTTTAGTGGAGGTAAACATTTGGTTGCATGGATGTTGTTGGGTTTGGAGATGTGGAGCTTGTAGGTGGTGAAATTGAAGATGGGTTTGTTGATTGAGGGTTTTGATGTTGTTCAAGTGATGGTGTTTGTTGAGATCTAGTAAGAAGATACTCAATCCAAGTAAAGTGCTCATTTAATGCAATGGTTTGTTGTTGGAGAAAGATGCAACAAGGGCAATTGTTAACATGCTTCTCAAGTTGGTTTTTGTTATGTGGTGAGGATGGTGAGCTTGATTGTGGTGGATCCAAATTGCGTTGAGCAAGATGTAATGCTAAAAGAGCACTAAGCTCATGTGCCTCTTTTAGCTCCTCAACGAACTTCAAGTGTTCGGAGGAAGGTGATGGTGGTGGAGCTTGATAGTTGTCTTGGGTGAAAGTTTGAACATGCAACATGGGAGTGGCATGTGAAGTTGTAGGATGTGGTGGTGGTACTCTTGGTGGTGGAGACATGGTTGAGCTTGGATAGTCATGAAAACATGAAATGTTTGGGAGAGGTTCTTCATGAGTGGGTGATGTTTTTGTTGAATGAGCAACATGTGAAGTGTTGATTGAGAGATTGGGATTGATGTTTTGGGATAGAGCATGCTCATCATAAGAAGAGGCATGAATGAGGGAATGAGTGGGTGATAGGTTGTGAGATGAATCATTGTTGTGGTTTTGAGGTTTAGTAGTTGGTTGACTTGGAACAACATCACTTGAGTTATGACAAGAATCAAGTTTCCTCCTCCAAACGGGTTTGACGGAGATCCTTGCGGTTCTTGAAATCTTAGGTTTTTGGTTGTTGGGAGATGACATGTTTGGGTGTGATGGCATTAATGATGGGAAGAGGGTATTTATAGTGTATGAGAAATGTGGTTTAGGAAGGTAAATTTTAAGGGATAACATGGGACAAAATATGTTTGTGAATTTTGGGAAGTATAGGCTGAAATGGGTCAAAAAGTGATAAAGAAAACAGTATCCCCGACAATCAGATGGCCGGTCCCCTTAATTAGGGGCCGGTCCCCTTAATCATTAAGGGGGCCGCCCATCTGGTGTTTCCCAGAATGCCAGAAATGGATTTTTGGCAGAAAATTTTCAAAAAGGTTGTGTTTTTGGATTTGGATTCAAGTAAGTTTAACTCTTTGAGGCAATATAGGGCATACTATTCATAAATGTAGAGAGTGATATAAAAATAATAGAACTAAGCAATAAATTTCTAATAATCATTCAATCTATTTATTTATCAATTAAGATATGCAATTAAGGAGGCAATAAAGTAAATAAGCTAAATAAACAACTATATGAAAATGATAGCACTTAGCCTAGAGCAAGCATGTTGATGATTGTTAACAAGTAACACATAGGTGGATATGATTATATGGACTTCAAGACTTGTTACAAACAAGATCCATATGGGCAAGTCATGATTCTCATGAGATGATTTGATTAAATTGCGAATGTCATTTCCAATAGAGGTGTATGACACATGTGAGAAG
This sequence comes from Artemisia argyi, assembly GCA_030686995.1. Classification (NCBI taxonomy): domain Eukaryota; kingdom Viridiplantae; phylum Streptophyta; class Magnoliopsida; order Asterales; family Asteraceae; genus Artemisia; species Artemisia argyi. The sequence continues at coordinate 144,014,542 of CM060678.1, read as the reverse complement.
ATTAAATGTGTTTTAAGCAAAACGTTTTTAGTTTTATTCAACAATGTTTTGAAGTAACTTCAAGTGTGCATTACAATAACAAAAAAAAATTTTAATCTTGTTTTTGATTAAAATAATGGTTATGAAAGAAATCTTAGTTAAGTAAAGAAATATTTTATTCAAAAAGAGAGGAGTTTTAAATATGATGTTTTGATCATAATAATCAAGAAGTTGCAAGTGAAGGATTTGAAATGGAAGTTTGTCATTTTCATGAGAATCAATTAAGCCCATTGTCACATATAATCATCTTTAATAACACCTAAAGATGTTAAAGTGAAATGATATATACTTATGATCTAAATGCAATGGGACAGAAAAGAGCAAGGTAAATAGTTCATGGATACAAGATAGACATATGTATATATATATATATATATATATATATATATATATATATATATATATATATATATATATATATATATATATATATATACAAGGAACATCATAATATCAAGTTGCAAACAAATATCAATTATAATGCATCTATTAATACAACTAGTAAGATCATATAGCTTAAATGATCTACTATAGATCATAGAAGATTTAAGAAAAATGATAATAGACTAAACACAAGAAGGTTAATAATACTAATATCATGTATGCATATACTAGTGTTAGTAATCTAAAAGCATGGCAACTTATCAGTTAAATTGTATTCACATACTAATTAAAACATTCTAAAGTATAATGTAACATTGACAAGTTTTTGAAAAGAAAACTTATCTCAGGACCAGCTTTTCAAAAAGGATGGGCATGACGGTGAAATAAGAAATTTAGGAGGCTTCATCATGAAAAAGTAACCGATACACCATGATACCAATACTCCAAGAGTGAAGAACAAAATGCCAATACATGAATAAATCCGCAACAACGTCATAGGCGAAACATTTGTAGAAAGTGAAACAATATGATAGAGACCAATATCTGTCAAAGGTAATAGAGCGAGATGAGTAGATTAACACATAATAGGCTCTTCATTCGTAAATTACCTAAACAAGATAAACAGCTTGGTACCCAGATTCTCATGGGTCCTAGTTGGTTAGATGACAACGTCCATTGCATTTGAATGCACATGATGTGGATGTCGTCGATAAGTACAAGAATTCATCAATAGTTTGTTTTAATTAACAAACAATGACTTTCTTGACTAGAATAAAAAGTAATGAATGATAATAGTATTAGTTCTAAATTTACTCACTAGATTTAATAAATTTTATTTGTTTTAATGCATTTGTTGAAGGATCATTTACGATAAATCCTAACCCGGTTTTATCATAGAATGGCTTTTGAATGTCGAGAAGATATTTTAAAGATTTAGAGTTATTTTCGAATTTTGCCAATGTTTTTGCTTTTTCATTTTCCATTTTAATTTCATGTTTGTGATCTCGACATTTTTTACATACAAGATCGATTTCAATATTACTTTTAAGTCTAGACATTTTATCTTCTAAAATGATTTCTTTTTCAAAGTTGTTTTCAGCGGATGTTGAAAATTCGTTCTTAAAAATAATTTTTGAGTCAATGTTGCAAAAATGTTTGAAGTTGTTTTCCATTTTTAAAAATTCTAATATAAGTTGATCATAACAAAAATGTTCAATTTTGAATTGTACCATCTTTGTAGTTGTACATTCCTCACATGCTATACGGTGATCAATTTCATTTTCCATGTCGCTCCATGTTTTGTTTGTAGTTTCACTTGGATCTAGGAACATGTAGTTCTTGCCATCAATACTTGTGTTCTCAATTGTTTGAATATTCTCATGAGCCGTATTATCATCGTCTTCTTTGCACTTGTTGCACCATGATTTATTCACGCTCTTTCTTTGGATTTGACTCATGTATTATTCGTTGTATATACCTTCAATGCTCACATTTGAACTAGTAGTACATGTATTTACATCAACTAAATATTTATTTATTAAATTTTCTAGATTAACTATTTCTTGTGCAATATCAAGTTTGTTATCTTTGGTTTTACATTTCTCTTGGTGAATCTTTAAAAGACATTTCCAAATATTATTTGCCGTTTTACAACGAAATAATCTTTCATATTTAACTTTTGGTAGAGTTTTGAAAATAAGTAACTTGGCTTTAGTGTTTTTATCAATATTAGTTTGAAGATTATTATATTGATTTTCAAATTCTATTTTGGTTGGTTTAAGATCACCAATTGAAATGATATGCCAAAGATCAAGATCTATTGATTTCAAATAGTTTTCAAATTTGTTTTTCCTTTCAAGAAAATGATCATTTTCAAATAAAGGTGGTTGTTGTGCAAATTTCCCTTCTACATATTTTCCAAATTCCATTGATCGTTGCAAGTTTTAAAATACAATCTATTTTAAAAAATCTTGCTAGACGTGGCTCTTGATACCAATTGTAGAAAACTAGAAGGGGGGGGGGTTGAATAGTTTTGCGTCTTTTTCGTTTCAATAAGATTTTGCTTTCAAGTAATTAATGGTAGTTTGTAAAAACCCTTTGAAGCTAAAGTATAGATACAAGTTAATTCACATATGTCACATAAATACTTCTTATTTAAAGTGTTAAATAGAAATTATGATTTCATATACCTCACTTAAATATAAGTTTGTATTTATATATGTATATGTGTTTTAATAATTGTATATACTTTAATTTACTAATGTATAATTTATGTTTTGAATGGAACCTAGTTTGATCTTAATGTGAAATCAATATATGCACAACACGTAAGCAATTGTAACTATGAATGATATGCAAGTAAGTTATAAATCAAAGAGTGAGAGATGGAAAGATCAAAGCGAGAGACAAAGAATTTATAGTGGTTCGGCTACAAGGACACCTTCCTTGCCCTACTCCACTCCCCGAATCACCTACTCGAGAGTTTTCTTCACTAGATCAAAAACCTCCTTTATGGCGGAGAAAACCTTACACACCAATTAGCACACCACAACGATATCACACCACAATCACAACTTCACCTAACTTCTACACACCAATCTTCTTCACACCTAACTTCTACACACCAATCTTCTTCACACCTAACTTCTATACACCAATCTTCTACACTTCGAATATCTTCACAACTTTCTACTTTGCTCCTAGCTTCTTCGCAACTTAATACTTCCTAACTCTTTTTCTTCACGCCACTTGTTTCTTCACACCTTCACTACTAAGTCCTATCCACTACCCCAAGATATGTACTACTTCACAACTTCTAGGCTTCAAGGTCTTTTCAATTTCAAAGCTTCAACTTCTTCGTCTTCACAACTATCTCCACTTCAATGAACTACCACAACTTATTTCTTCTATCACTAATCCTATCCACCTCTACTTCTTCACTTCCATTACTACTTCACGCCTTCAATAGATCTAGATCCTATATCTAAATCTATCTAACCAATGTCTACAATATGTTCACAAAGAAATAAAAGATATACAAGATGAACTAAACAAACAACTTAGATGGCAAGATGATACTAAGTTGTAATACTTCTAGTAGAAGTATTCTTCTCTTTGCACTTGAGTGTTAAGGCTTGAATCACTTTGAAACAAAGATCAAAGTATATAAGATCAAAGGATTTTAGAAGATGGAGAGGGATGTTTAGATCAGAAAGTTTTAGTGCAAAAAGGTGAGGAAAAAATCCAGGTTTAAGGTGGTATTTATAGGCAACAGATTCTGACAGAGGAGCGTGGCCGGTCCCCTTAAATCATGGCCGGCCCCCTTAAAATTAAGGGGACCGCCCTTTATAATTAAGGGGGCCGCCCAGCTGAAACGGCCAGAATCTTTGTCTTTTAGTGGGGAAAGTTTATTTGGTGAAAAACTAACTAATTTTGGTTAAAATTTTGAATTCATATATTTAGTATGAATAAAACATTTTTCTTTATTACCAAAAGTGTTTTTCAAAAATATATAATATGTTTATATAATTAAGTAAACTTTGTAATACTTAATTAAACTTTCCTTTGATCTTATAATGCTTTAATCACTATGTTTATTCATACCTTAAGTGATTAGATGGTGAAAGTGATTATTAACTACTAAATACTTGTTTACGTCATTATCTTTGATTTAATGTGTTTTCGTTTTGTGATCATCAAAACATAGAGATATCGAAAGATATGAATAACGTTTTTAGTCGTTTATTTATATCAACACATTTGGTGAAGTAGTCTATTGCAACAATTACATATTTGACCTTTCCTGGAGCTTCGGGTAAAGGCCCTAGGATGTCCATTGCCCACTGATAGAAGGGTCATGGCGCCATGACGGAGGTTAGTGTTGTTTTTGGCAATTTTGGAACCCGTGCGTGTATTTGGCACGAATCACATTTCTGAATTACTTCCCTGGTGTCGCGGTGCATGGTTGGCCAATAATAACCTTGCCGCATGAGCATGGCTACTATGGATCGTGGTCCGGAGTGCATGCCACATGCCCCTTCGTGTAACTCCCTGATGATGTAGTTGGCTTGAAGAGGTCCCACACATCGTAACATCGGGCCTAAATATGAATTTTTGAATAGCACATCGTCCAGTAAAGTATAATGGCTTATTTTCATTCGTAGGGCTCGAGCTTCGTTCTGATCCTCCGGCCAGACTCCTTCTTTTAAACACCGGAGGATAGGTGACATCCAGTTTTCCTCCTCCTCTTCCACTATTGAGCTGATCAGCTTCTCCTCCGTAGACGGCTTTTCCAGTACTTCTACTAAGATTTCCTTCGTTAGGTGATCGAATACTACGGATGCAAGTTTGCTCAGTATGTCAGCCTTTTGGTTCTGAGTTCTTGGGATGTTTTTTATGTTGAAACGTTCAAAATCGGTGATGTATTCTTTAGCTTAGGCAAGATACTTCGTCATACTCTCCGTGTATGCCGTAAAGTCTCCATTAATCTGGCTTGCCACCAAATTTGAATCCACCCGTACGTCCAATGCTTTTATGTGCATGCTTCTTGCAATTCTCAATCCGGCTAGTAATGCTTCGTATTCTGCGCCGTTATTAGTAGCATTGAAATTTAGCCGGAGGGCGTAGGTGTACTCCTCCTTGTCCGGACTAATTAGAACTAAACCTGCTACGGCGCCTTTTTTGCTAGATGCGCCGTCAGTGTAGAGTATCCATTCTTCGTTTTGGGAAACGTCATATATCTTTTTCCTCCTTCCTTTTGGGCCTTCTTTTGAAACTCCAATAGGAATTTCGTTGATGAAATCCGCTAGGACCTGCCCTTTGATTGCGTTTCTCGGTATGTAGGTGATATTATAGGCTCCGAGCTCAACGGTGTATTTAGCGAGACGTCCGGATGCTCTGCCTTACTTAATACTTATTTGATAGGTTGGTCTGTTATGACCTTGACAGGGTGAGCTTCGAAGTATCGTCTCAATCTTCTGGACAGGTGTAGCAGGGCTAGGGCCAGTTTCTCTACCGGAGCATATCTCTTTTCGGCTTCGTGCAACGTCCTGCTCACATAATGCACCAAAATTTGTCGTCCTTCTCTTTCTATCAGCATAACCCCACTGATTGCCTCTTCGGCAGCTGACAGGTATAAATACATGTCCTCTTTCGGTTTTGGTGTGGTGGGGCAAGGAAGTTCTAAAATTATTTTCTTCATTTTCTGAAAAGCTTCTTCAGCGGCCTCCGTCCATTGATACTGGTCTTTGTTGTCTTTGGTAATATTTTTAAGGGTTTCAAAGAAAGGTAATGACCTTTCGGCTGATTTGGATAAGAAGCGATTTAATGCTGCGAGCTTGCCGCTCAGGCTCTGCATTTCTTTGAGAGACTTGGGTGACTGCATGTCAGCAATCGCTCTTGTCTTTTTAGGATTTGCTCTGATTCCTTCCGAGGATATCATGTATCCGAGGAATTTTCCTTCTTCGACTCCGAAGGAGCAATTTTTGGGATTTAGTTTCATATTTATCTTACGGAGATTATCAAACGTTTCGGCAATGTCGGCCAATAATTCCTTTTCGGTTTGGCTTTTAATCACCATATCGTCCACATATGCTTCCAAATTTCGTCCGATTTGCGATCGGAAGACCGTGTCTACCAGCTTCTGATAAGTTGCTCCGGCGTTCTTCAATCCGAACGGCATCTTAGTATAACAATATGTCCCATGGTCGGTGTAGAAGGCAGTTTTCTCTTCGTCTTCTTTTGCCATTTGAACTTGATGATATCCTTTATAAGCGTCAAAGAAGCATTTGTAACGAAATCCTGTTACTGACTCAATTTTCCAATCAATCTCTGGCAATGGGTAATAGTCCTTTCGGCAAGAGGAATTGAGGTTCTTGAAATCGATGCACATTCTCCAACTACCGTCCGGCTTTTTTACCAGTACCGGATTTGATATCCATGTTGGATATCGGACGGGCCTGATGATTCCGGCCTTTAACCATTCTTCCACGTCCTTGTTTATGGCTTGGTTCTTTTCTTCTGAGAAGAACCTTTTCTTTTGCGCTACGGGTTTATCCTGAACGTTTGCGTTGAGCTTGTGTTCTGCGATCCATCGGGGGATACCCTTCATATCGGATGGTTCCCATGCAAAAATATCCCGACTGTTTTTGAGTAAGGTAATCAGGTTTCTTCGTCCTTCTCTTGAGAAGTTCTTTCCAATCGTTACTAGCTGTTCCGGATATGCCGGATGGATCAAGATCTCTTCAGTTCCGGTGTCTTCATTAATGATTGTCGTTTCTGATGGGGACTTTGCTACGGCTTCTTTTTCTGACAAAAACTTTTCCTCCAACCTTCTACATTCCGAAATGATGACGGAACGGGTGACCAGGGTAGCAATTCCCCTTGGGGTTGGGAATTTCATCATGGAGTGTATCGTTGAAGGGATGGCTCTTAATCGCTTGATTCCGGTGCGTCCTAGTATCATGTTGTAAGGGGAAGGAGATTGTCACAACTCACCATTTCAGGTCATTTCCCGAACTTTGGAAAAATACTATTCATCAAACACTATTCATCAAAACACTATTCATCAGTTTACTATTCATCATTTTTGGTGTCATTTTGACATTCTGAAAAACATTTGAGAATTTTACTATTCACTGAACACTATTCATTGCCGGAAAAGATTTCATCATTCACGTGCATTATTCATTTCATCGTAAATTTAGTTTACGGGTATTTAAATTCGCGTAACCGGATTGGTTTAGGTGCGAATTCATTTCATTAGTGTTAAGGACACTGCATACGGACTAGAGACAGTCTGCATATCATCATAACAATATTTCCATGTTATACCACTCTTAGGATTTTCAAATTTGTATATTTGATACATTTAACGTTTTCCTTATAATTATTTATAATTAAACGTTAACACCCGGTTTATACACGACGAATATATCTAAATATTCCCACAATGGTCCCGACATATTTTTATATCCATTATAACATCATAAAAGTTATTACATTCATTTACCCAGTATTTTGGAATTTTACGTTTTCCAGTTCAGCGTTTTACGCGAATTACGCGTTTTTAACCCGCGTTTCCAGTTTTAACAACGTTCAAGCAACCCGATGGTACTTACCATTCATTTTTATTTTATTATGGAGTATTTTGACAAGTTTAGTCATTCTTTCAAGTTTCATATTTTTACGATGCCCGAATTTACATTTCGCGGTTTAAAACTTTACGTTTTGCGATTAACGGAACCAAAACCGACTCCGTGAACTAGATTACCAAGCTTCCCACACACATTTAACTAACATGTGCAGCCCCCCCCCCCCCCCCCCTTGTCTTCCACTTGACTAAATATTTACAATAATGCCATTATGTTAGATATTTCCTACAAAAACACCTTTAACACATTCATATTTTTTTTTCATAATCAAAGTGAGGTTTTCTCTTGTCTTCCTCCCTAGACCATGACCCAACATCAAAATCCATGATCAAGTGAAGTTTTTCAAAAGTTTAAAGCATCAAAGTTGTTCATTTTGCTTGCCTAATCAAGAATCATACCTCAAAAACACAAGTAATCCAAGGTTTATAATCATCTCATCATCTATTATTTCAAAATGAGTATTCAAAATTATTTTCATGTTTTCATCTAATTAACATATGTATCTTATGGTATTCATGCTTAATTTCATGCACAAACTAGTTATACCACTTTATTTTTGTATACTTTTTGAACATACAAACCTTAGATTGTGATTTAGGTGTTCCCTTGTTAAATTAACTTGATTACTAGTCATTAGGAACCCATGGCACCCTAAGAAGGTGTATGGTAGGATTAGTATAGATTTGTGGAGTTTGCAAGAGTTTTGGTTGAGGTTGAAACTAGTTTTGAACCTTGGAAATGGTTTTGTAACATGTAAAAATACCTACTGTCCCATTTTGTTAATTTCTGGAAAATCAGTAAATACAAAGGAAGCTTTGGCAAAATTTTTAGAAAATACTTTCAAAAACAAATCCGTAGGCGAAAGAACGGATTAAAAAGAGTTTATAACGAAGAAGTTATGATTTTTGCAAGTTTGTAGACGAAAAGTATTTTTTCTGAAAATTGCATGCTGTTGGACGTTTTTCGTCGGACAAAAAGAGGCTTTAGACGTAACCCGGAGGATCCGAGCTTTCCAAAATATATTACTACATACTAAGACGTAACCGTGGATATAAAGAACAAGTAAAACGGACTTATAACGACAAAGATATTCACGTTTGAATATCGGCAAAACTCATTTCATTTTGACAGCTTTTATAAATATTAACGCCAAAACTATGTAGTAACTCTAGATTTATAAAAATAATACCAAGTACCCAATTTTATAACTAATGAAGTATTAGTTATTACAAGTATATTTTTATCACTACAAGGCGTTATTTCAAGGATTTCAACCCGAGGATTTCAACACTAACATGGAAACATACGATATATATATAAGTATATATATTGCAACTAGCTTTATTTTTCTAATAGCCATATTTTTTCCTAAGTCTTGGAAATGTATATTTTTGATAACAACAAGTATTTTTCAAAGAGTAGAGTGGTATAGGAAACATGTGCATGGACATTCATAACATCATTTCATGATCTAAAGTAGATCGTTCATCATTCGTATTAGGTTGCGGCTAGTGTGCGCGCCTTATTTTTCAGCTCATTACATGTTCATGGTACCATCATATCAGGTGAGTCATAGCCCCACTTTTACTGATTTAATTACTTTATAAACTCTTTGGGGGAGATACATGCTTAAATACTCGTGTTATACTTTTATACGATTTGAATCCCACGAGGGAGAATACATTGCTTCAATTACTTTCATACAATGCCAAAGTATTACAAATTCCATACATTGCTTAAGTTTCCTTATTACCACGTCTTGACAAGTCCCCTTTATTATCATGGACCGTTAATTTTAGTACTAAGCGAGAGTGAGTGAATAGATCTATTGAGGGTGACGCCTCCATTCGCGTTTGGGTTGCTCCAACGGGACGGATGCATTTCATGTCTTATCAAATTGAATGCCTGGTAAACACTCTGTTGGGGCCATTACTATGTCTAGCTTCGGGGTCATGAGCTTAAGAGACAATGTAGCATTTTTGACATATTGTCACCTTACTTTATACTTTTGGCTATTGTACATACGAAAATTACTTATGGAATTACGATACTTTTCCACCACTATCACTACTGAATTACGATGCCTTTGCATCAGTCTTACTACTGATTTACGATGCTTTTGCATCAGCCTTATTACTGAATTACGATGCTTTTGCATCAATCTTATTACTTTTGTTTACACAAACCAAACTTATTACATTTGGCAGTGGGTTGTAAACACACAGGTTACAAGTCTCTTATGGCGGGACTTGTAACTGAGTGGATTTACGATGCCTTTGCTGGGACATCTTCACTCATATGCATTACATTCTTTTTCACAAGACTCTATGAACTCACCAACCATTGTGTTGACACTTTAGCATGTATTTTCAGGTATTAAGCAATGGCACGCTACAGGAGGTTTTGGCAGGGCATGGCATGGTCATAGAAGACTCTGATTTATTCATTTGGGGACCGTTCTAAATTATTTTTAAGGCCTACTTCCGCACTACTTTTAACATTGTAAATTCAACATTTTTGATTAAACTATTTTATTCTAAATGATTCAAGTGAAAATAATTTTTGAACATGTGTTGTAATACCAATTGAGTTACACCCCAGCTGCATGTATGCTTCCGCTGGACCCGATTTTGGGGGTGTGACAGAGATCTTACTACTGCAAATTTCATGGTTGTTCGCCGATATAGTCCTTCACTTCCGAAGCATACTTCCAGCTCTATTTTTCCCAACGGGCTAATCGCTTCCCCGGCAAAACCCACCAAGGGTGTGTTCGTCTTAGTGAGTCTAGATCGGATGGCAGAGTCTAAGTTTAAGAAGCAGTGCTCCTACATGACTTCAACCGAAGCACCTTGGTCAACATACACCCTTCGGACAGTATATCCTTCCACTTCTGCCTCGATTATGAGAGGTTCTTCCGAGGCATCTCCCGGCAAGATCGGAGGAAAACTGATGGGAGTATTCATCCATTCTTCTTCCTGATCCATGCTTTTGCATTTCTGTCTTTTCTCCTGGTATCGGACCATATTTATGACCCTACCCGGTTGGTTTGGTGATTGCCCCTCTGTGGTGCTTGATTCCTTTGCTGGACATCCCTGATCAGATGGTCCAGCTTGCCCGTTTCCAAGGCCTTTTTGAGCTGTTCTTTTAAGTTATGGCAGTCGTTTGTGAGATGTCCCTTTTCTCCGTGATAATCACAATACTTGTCCATGTTTTCTCTTGACGGTTTTCCCTTCAACGGAGGGGGAGCCAGTAGTCGGAGGTGATGTTCGGTAGCCAGAATTTCTTTGGGAGCCTTAGTAAGTATGTTCAGATCTATGGGCCTGGTGTCCCTTCTATTTATGTCGTTACGACGATACTCTCCCCTGTAATCCGTTCTGTTGTCGTTCCTTACCGGACCATAGGGTATATAGTGGTTGTTTTGACGAGGCCTAAATTCATCCCGGCGACCCTCTTGTCGACGGTTTCCCCGGAAGGAAGATCGCCGCACATTTGAGTCTTGCCTGCTATAGGGGCTTTGTTGGTGATCTCTCCGGTAGTTATCTACCCTTTCTCCTCTTGGTACTTCAGCTGACCGATATGCTTTTTCGGAACGGATGAAATCCTCGATTCTTACCATCATTTCCGTCACCGTTCGGGGAATTTTCTCAGAGAACCTTTTGGCTAGCTCCGGACATTTGCAGCCATCTATGAAGGAAGATATTTGCATTACTTCCGGTACTTCGGAGATGCGACTAGCTTCATCTGTCCATCTCTCTTTAAATTCTGGTAGACCTTCATTGGCTTGCCGAATGATTTTGGTGATTTCCATTGGATCCCTAACACATCTTCTACGAAGGGCAAATCTTTGCACAAATTGCTCACATAAGGTATCCCAGTTGTCTATGCTGCCCCGTGGTAGGCTATCAAACCATCCTCTGGCAGCACCGTCCAAGGTTTGCTGGAACATCATGCAACATATGGGCATAGGCCAAGCTCCTTGATTAGCGGCTCCTTCAAATCTTGTGACGTGATCGTCCGGATCTGTGGACCCATCGTATAGCTTTAAGTGCGAAGGCATCAAGTATTTTGCATTTTTGGGTCCGGAGAAGTCGATGATCCTTCGGGTAAAAGGACTTTTTGATGCTGCCTTGAAGGGTTTAGAGAGATCGTCCGTGCTTTCTTCTTCCGTTTTCTGAGTTCCGGTATCCTGGGGCCCTTCGTCCTCGAAGTCGAGTTGGATGGGCTTAATTGGTGTTTCTCATGTGGCATTGTATTATTGGATTAGAGCTTTCAGGGCAGTGAGGTGACTCTGGATTTGTTCTCTGCTGTTGGGATTGACTTCTGGGCCTTTCCCGCTTCCTTCAAGTGTAGTAGGAGCAGGACCTGTCATTACTTAGTTTGGGTAGAGTGAATGACGTGTCCCACGGATGGCGCCAATTTGTTGAGGTAAAATCTTGATCTTACCTTCGACAAGCGTGATGAGCCCTCCAGACTCTGAAAGGTCCTTCGGGTTCGAGATGTCTCTGGATTGATGAAGGTTCCTTTGGATATCTGCAAGATAAATACGTCCGTTAGTCTCGTCCCGGGAGTATTTCCCAGGACCAACCTCCGGCGTGAGAGTAAATATATGTTTAGAGAGAGAAAGTATGAATGTAGAATAAATTATAAGATAAGAAGAGAGTTCCTTAACCTTGATGATTCTTTCTCTATTTATAGGCTAATTTGGTAGGGTATAAGGTTGAATGGTACTTATCCGTTAATGGTTACTTGTTGGTGTTCTATTTATCAAGTACTTATGTACTTGTTTGTACTTTGATTCACTTTGATTTACTTAAACATCGTTAATCCGGAGTGACTGTTAATCCGGGGGACATGGTCTTCCGGATTCTGTCGAGTGGCCAGCCTTGCTCTATTGGTTCATCCCATTTAACTGTTGGTTCGATCCCTCCAGACTTTGTCCGGAGGGTACATACGGCAACACTTATCTCTTCAATACATTCAATAAACTAAGGTAAAAAGGGCTGGAAAGCAGTTACAAATTATCTAGAGTTTATCGCCAAGTAATTCCAAACGAAAATATGAAAACAATGCGAACTATATATAGAAAATAAGGTTGTGATGGTGTCGGGTTATGGATGCGACATCGTCACGTCATCAATCGTCTTGGGGTTTATTCACCGCCTCCTTTAACAAGTGTGACTTCGTCAGGCTGTGTGAGTGACAACATCACTAAAGCCGTCTTCACACACTGACCCGTCACAAAACCACTTCGAAATTGCACTTTCTAGGCACTTCTGGTGACAGCGTCACACTTGCTAGTCACAAACTTGAAACTTGTCTTTCTCTTCCGTTCTTCGTCCAAATGAGCTCGGGTTCAGCGTGTTTCCAGCAAAAGCATTCCCAAACACCTGAAAAAAAAAAAAAAAAAAAAAAAAATCAATTAAGTGTATTTAATTAATGGCTAATGACCCCTACAAAACATATAATTTTACACCCCCATCAAATTATGTTTGTTTTCAACGTGTATGTATGTATTTTGGTGAGTTTCAATATTAGTGTTATCAATACAAGTAATAAGTATATCGACGTTTTGCTAATGTAAAATAGATAACATCCAAAAATAGTGTCACTATTACTTTTTTGTAAAGGTGATGACCGAATGAATTCACACAAGCGAAGGTAAAAAACTATTGATTTTGTGACTTCGGTGATTACTACTAGTAGTTCACTACTACATTGTTTGATGAAGAATTTTACAAAAATAAATAAATAAATAACGTGAAATTGAGGTGAGAGTAGTGGATCATATCATTGTTACATTTAATTTTAAATTTTAAAATGACATTCAAAGTCCAAACCATTTACATCGTGTTCTGAAAAGTAAATTGGGACGGAAGGGAAAGTAAAAGTAAATGAAATAGAAGTAGAAAAATAGAAAAGAAGAAAAGTTATGTTTTATTTTATGTTCTCAAGTTAGGAATAAAAATTAAAGAAATATAAAAACCTTTGTTTTAGAGGAAAATAATAATAATAATAAAAAAAAAAATACATTTTTGCCCTTCAAAATACAAGTTTCTAATTATACTTATTTATTGTTGACGGATCATTGAGAAATAATGATGACATGGCATCACTTTGCACCGTTTGATAAGGAAAATTAAATCCCATCCGCTTAAAATGCATCCAAGGTTATCTAGATGTTCGTTCCTTACTTTAAGCGAAGAAGTTACTCAATTCTCACACGTTTTGAAATGAGTTAGCTTCATAAAGGATAATACATATTTTAATCTGAAAAATTCGAAGTATGTTTCGATCTAATCCACTGAAGAAATCTTGGGAAATTTGTTAACATCAGACTATAATCACTATTGCCACCAAACTCTCTACGACGATGCTTTACCTTATTATATATGGTTGTGTTTTTCCGTTTCTTTTGTTCAATTGTTTTTAAACTTCTTTCACCAGATCAATTTCCCTACTTAAGCCCGTTATCAATAATTGGTGTTCACAGCAGAAAGTTCCTGGTGTAATGGCAAAAGGTTAATTGGTTTGATCCTTTTGATGTGTATATATATATATATATATATATATATATATATATATATATATATATATATATATATATATATATATATATATATATATATATATATATATGAATGGTACAAGGGTGAACATACTTTGGCAGCTTGGGTGGCCCAAAATTTACACCAAGTCTATCTAATCCTTCCTTTCATGGTTGTTTTAGATAGTTTTTTTTTTTTTTTTTTTTTTTTTTTTTTTTTTTTTTTTTTACTGTATCATCATCATCATTATTATGTATGATGATTTAGACGAGTAAGCAATTGTTGTACGGTATTTGGTTTGTTTTCTTTTTTATGTTGTATACATACAACATGGTGTTTCGATTTTTATTTTTATTTATTTATTTATTTATAATATATATGTTCATATATCCTTATCCTTGGAGCATGTATTGTTCCGTTGAAATCCTTAATTGTTCCATACAATAAAATATTGTTGCTCAATGAGTTTGCATCTAATCAGGCTATACTTGAGGAAAGAGATCATGAATTACAAGAAATTAACTAAATTGGTGAGGTAAATGAGATGTTTAATTATATATATTGCTATTTTGGTTCATGAGCAAGGAACCAGTTATTTGTGTAAGAGACAAATGGGAACTCAGTAGTTTGATGCAAGCAGAAAAGTTAAGGGAGTTAACAACGTGATAATGAAAACTGTATACCACTCTACTAAGCTATATAAGGACTGATGATTTTTACCATTTCAAACAATTATAGGAGATCATAAGATAGACTAATTTGCTATTGTTTAAGTTTAAATATATCTTTGGTGATTTGTTTAAATTGACAATGGGGATTTTCGGTGAGTCAATTTTTTTTTAATTTTTATTTTATTTTATTTTATTTTTTATTTTTGGTATTGAAAGGGTGTGTTGTTTACCTGTAATATACTTGGGCAACGCATGGGTATTGCACTTGTTTGTGTTATTCCAAAAAAAAGAAAAAAAAAAAAAGAAAAAAAATGTATTGTTATCAAAAGAAAATGTACAGGTTTTTCCTCTTCTTTCATCTCAAAAATGAGGTGAACAATTCTGAATATAAAATACCCAAAACTACCAACCTTTTCTTTACTTACTCTTGCATTTTATTTTATAATAATAATAATAATAATAATAATAATAATAATAATAATAATAATAATAAAACTTACGAGTATTTATTGTTTCTTTCATTTCCTTTATTTTACTCTTCAAAAAATCATCTGTACAACAAAGTGTTAAACTTGTTGCTTTTTACTTTTTCATCTAATTTCTCTATTTCAAAATTAAGAAATATTTGACACATAATATTATTATAAAAAGATTATGCTTATTTACTGAGAAAAATAAAAAAATTAAGCTACCAAAAATATAAGATTTATTTAATAGACGTAATTTTTCAGCAATTTTAAAAAAATAATACGAAGTATTCTTTAATCTTTTAAAGCTAAAATGCTACTCTATATAGCTTCTAAAAATAATCTTAAGGGTGCTTGGTGGAAGGTTATATGGCCTAATCAATGGCAAAGCATGTGAATCATGGTGCTTGGTATGCTATAATGTAATGACCTATTACCCGAGTAATGGGTCATTACCTAATAAATTGAGGGTGCGTTTGGTATCACATTATGGAAATGAGACTATTACTATGAAATTGGTTAAAGGTGTTTGTTTAAGATGAGAAGATCTACCACTATGGTAATGAATGATAGATATAATCCATATACATCAAAAGAGCTAGGTATGGATCTTTCATAGGTGAGGAACCTACCACTACTATCAAACTCATACCCATTGTCATTAATGACAACATACCAAATACATCATGAGAAGATTGCTCATTACATTACTTTGCATTCCTTTTGCATTCCCCTAATTTGAACCAAGCATAGCTACATATGCAACAATCAAACATACCCTTGACTCATAAAACACAAATCCAAACACCCCTTATCAAAGAAAAGAGTAAATTGCAAGAATCGTCCTTGTGGTTTGCCCAAATTGCAGATTTCGTCCCTGAGTTTTTGAAAGTGCAGGCAGCATCCCTGTGGGGAGTTTTTGGTTCTGTTTTGATCCCTGGCCATTGCAGAAATGGTCCCTATGGTTTGCTCAAAATTGCACATTCAGTCCCTGGATATGGACCAAAATGGAAACAAAAGCTCTCCACAAAAAGGCCGCTTGCACTTTCGAAAACTCAAGGATAAAATCTGCAATTTGGGCAAACCAAAAGGATTCTTGCAATTTACTCTCAAAGAAACAACACATGTGGCTTAAACCACTCAACTCCCCACAAATATACCCTTTTCCTCATATTTCATCTTCATCGCCTCACCTAACATTCAACACCATCCAAAAACAAAAACAAAAATGGAAAACAGTAAGCCAACTGAACTCAGCAGCTCAAAAATGTTTGAAGGATTTAACAAAAGATACAAACATTATTCACCAACTTTGGGCTGTTCTATGAACTTTCATATTTATTTCCCTCCTTCTTCTTCACCTGATCAAAAGTTCCCTGTAAATTATTTACCCTTTTCATTTTTGTTGTTGGTTTTTAGTTTGGTTGCATTTTTTGGGTTAAAGGGTGTTAATTTATTGTTAATTTTATAAAATTTGTGATAAAGATTGTTAATTTGTAATTAGTATTTTTAATGACCCTTTTCATTTTAGTTGTTGATTTAGAGTTTAATTGCAGTTTTTGTGTTAAAGGGTGTTGATTTGTTGTTAATTTTAAGAAAAATGTGATAAGATTGTTGATTTGTTGTTATATAATAACTTTAATAATTTGTTTTGATCTTTAATGTAGTTGAATATTTAGTGTTTAAGATTGTTATTGTTTTGTTATATATAAGAAATTTGTGTTAAAAACTGTTGATTTTTAATTTAGTTCATTTTTAGTGAAAGAGGGTGTTAATTTGTTGTTGTATTATAGAATTTGTGTTAAAGATTGTTGCTTTGTCATGTCTGGTTTAAGGTTTTGGATTTTGGGGTTTTGGGTTTCTTTGGTACTTTCGCGTTAGTGATAAAGATTGTTAGTAATTTTTTTGTTGAATTTATGTAATTTGTGTTAAAAGATTTAAGAAATTTGTTATTGTTTGTTGAATGCTAGAAATTTGTTTATGTGAAAATATTGTGTTTGTTTTATGTCACTTTCTTTGCGACGTTGGTTGTTTTTTGATGTTTTGGGAAAAACAAGAAGCATAAACTTGAGGGTATCAAACTATAAACAGCGTATTGCCTTATATGGCTAGTCTATAGATGTGATGTGCGTATATGCTGTACATTGATGTATGCCTAAAATTATTCAACATGTGTGCTATTCTTCTTTTTGGTGTGGTCCCTTGTACCTTTTGGTCTAGCACTCTATCTAGCGTTAATTGAAAATGAAACATATGAACTTTGTTTATTTTCGGCCTTTTGGTTTTAAGGAATCGAAACTTAGGAGTTAGGAAACATAGACAAGTGTCGAACCTTATTCACAAGGACAACCGGATGATTTACAATTTAATGTGAATATGTGATTATTAAATTTTCTTGTTGAGATAAAATACCGAGAATGCATTTTTGTTTAACTTGAATAGTCATGTGGTTGAGATCTAAAGTCAAAAGTGTAGCTACGAGCAACAGATGCTTGGCTTGATATTAAAACACACCGAAACATTCTTGGTTGAATAGTCATGTAATGTTTTGGTGTGTGTTTACTATACAGCGACACGAGTCATGAATAATGTTGCTTTTACTTAGGTACTGTCAAGTTATAATTCCTGATCTTGAATGATCATTAAATAAATCTTTATATTAAAAACTAGCTGTCGGCCTTATTATGGAAACTTGTTTGGACTTATATGTAAAGTTGGCATTATGTTTTCAATTTTCAATACATGGTCTTTCGGTAAAAGGCATCTAACTTTTGTATTTGGTAATTGGGTTTAGGTACTTTACTGGCTGTCTGGTCTAACTTGCACCGATGAGAATTTCATTGGAAAATCCGGTGCTCAGCGAGTTGCTTCAACTGAAGGCATTGCTTTGATTGTTCCGGATACCTCTCCACGTAAGTCTGCCTTTTATAGTTTTAGAAACATTCTTCATATGTGTGGCTATCAGTGCTCCGAGTTCGCACATAATATTCAGTTAATGCGCTTGAATAAACCAAGTCACTAACCAACTGTTTTTGTGCATGATATAGGAGGCCTGAATGTGGAGGGGGAATCAGACAGTTGGGATTTTGGTGTTGGTAAGTTACATGAAATCAGAAACTGCATTTCTTTGTATTTTTTATTAATTGCTTTATGTGGAAATAAGTCAATTTCTTATTTTAAAGAGTAAAGACGTAGGCGATTGATGAAGTTTGGCAATTATTTAATGTGCTCGTCAATTCATATTTGAAACAGGTGCGGGCTTTTATCTGAATGCTACTGTAGAGAAGTGGAAGAACTGGCAGATGTATGACTATGTAGTCAAGGAACTACCACAACTACTTAGTGAGAACTTCCCACAGCTTGATACATCAAGGGCTTCTATTACTGGTCACTCTATGGGTGGACATGGAGCACTTACTATCTACTTGAAGAACCTCGACAAGTACAAGGTATTCCAGTTTGTCCTATGTTTTTTCTTGAATTGACTAAAATGTATACCCTGTTAGCAACGAGCCTAGAACCAAATCCATGGTTTAAAAAGTTGAGTTAGTACCAGTTGACTAAAATGCCACAGCACAGTGTATTGCATTGGGGAGTATTTAGAAAGTGATTCTTTGATGTTGCATGTTTAGATTGCGTATTCATTAGTACCATTATGCGTGTACTGTGATTGATTTGCTCATATTTTCCTTTTTACTGTCTTTATATGCAGTCTGTGTCGGCATTTTCACCTATTGTGAACCCCATCAATTGTCCATGGGGACAGAAGGCATTCACAAACTATTTGGGAGACGATAAGACTGCTTGGGAGGTATTTTTTTTAATCTAAATTTGGTTGGGGTGTTTGGTGTAACAAAAAGCAGGTCTTCATAGTATTAGTTCATAATATGCAGGAATATGATGCCACTTGCCTGATCGCGAAGTACAATGATGTGGCAGCTACAATCTTGATTGACCAGGTAAATCAATCTGTTCATCAACATATTTGGATGCTATCTGACATTTTGAAGTTCATTATTCCTAGGAACATTTGATATTGCGACTTTACCCCCATCACATACTAATACCACCCAAAAATATGCATCATTTTTTATAAAAACAAAGTAGCATGATGATCAATAATGTGTTGGAAGGCATATATAATGTGATGAAATGAACATTTTACTCCATCAACGGTATATAAAGTTTTGAAATTGGCATGTGTTTATAGTTATTCAGTGGTTTAACACTTGCTCATTCTTATACATTCGTGATTGTTGTCTGCAGGGTGATGATGACAAGTTTTTGCATGAAAATCAACTGTTGCCAAGCAAGTTTGACGAGGCATGCAGGGCCGCAAAAGCTCCTCTGCTATTGCGCATGCAACCTGGCTATGATCACTCTTACTTTTTCATAGCCTCTTTCATAGACGACCACATCCGTCACCATGCTCAAGCTCTTAACCCGTAAGCTTGCTTCTAAAGCACGCCCCTTGACCTTGTGAACA
The DNA here is from genome assembly GCA_030686995.1 of Artemisia argyi. Classification (NCBI taxonomy): domain Eukaryota; kingdom Viridiplantae; phylum Streptophyta; class Magnoliopsida; order Asterales; family Asteraceae; genus Artemisia; species Artemisia argyi. The sequence goes on along the minus strand of CM060678.1, from coordinate 143,994,799 downwards.
TGATAACTTAAGACTTCAAAGAACTTGTTAGACGTTAGTATTCATCTTGTTTTTTTGAATCAGATGAAAACGCGTGTTTTAGTATTATGCATCAGAAAAGAGTGCACCTGGGCCTTGTTATGTTATGGTTTCAGAGTCTGAACTAGTCTGATGTTTATTTATGTTTTAAAACGATTTAGTTGTAAACTTTCTTAGAGACGGTGGTTTATGATCTTGGTAGGTCAAGGGCGGGGAATTGCAGGATTTGAGTTTGGAAGAGTTATGGATGCTGCTTGGATTACCTTTTTATATATATCGTCTATTGCTTTTCTGAGTGCCTATTATTCATGTGTCTATCTTGTGACCATCTGAAATCTTATAATCCGTTTTTATTGTATGATTTAGCCAAAAATGCATGAGTCATTGATCTTTATGAGGAGCCTCGTACTCGTATGGGTCGGTGAGGCATAAGTGCACCCCTAAAGAGTTAATAAGCACTTTGAACATCTGACATTTCAAATTGGTCGAACAAACTAAAAGTCACCTGAAGTACTCCCAAGTACCAAATGCTAACAATACTGCAAAGTCATCCAAAGACAACTCAAAAGGATACTCTCATCAACACATTGTTATATATACTAAAAGGGGGAATGCGTTACTATAGCAGCTCTGTAGCTGCTTGCTACAGTTGACGAAACAGTGGTTTTCTGAGATGGGTTACGGGTTACTGTAGCGTTGCTACTGTAGCAACAAATCAACACAATACAAAAATATTGTCCATCTCATCTTTCAAAAAAAAAAAAATAAAATAAAAATAAACCTATATACTAATAGCCGTCGTTCTCCTGTTCCTTTTAAACCCAACGACGTCGTTTTTATCTATAGTAATTTTGGAGGGTAGCTACAGGAAAAGCTACAGTACCAGATGTACAAAACTTCTCTCCTCTCTCTCACAAATTCTAGATCCGTCCATTTTCCACAAACACACACAATCCATGGTTGAATCTACCGCAAATCAACAGAAATTTTTTTGATACAATCATCAAGTAACCCAAAATCAATTTATGAATTTCCAGAGAAAGCAATACCACCATCCGCTTTTTTTGTAGCTATAATTGGAAAGGTAATAATCTTTAGTTTATTTTTATAATTCGTATTCAAGTTTTTATTTTTATCTGTTTTTTAGGACGCCATTGTGATTTGATGATGTATAGGAAAAAAAAGTGAAAAGAGTTGGTGTTCATGATTTTGAGTATAAGCTTGGTCAAGGGGTTTTTGGATCTGTTTTTAAGGTTAGATTGTAAGATTATTTTTTATGGTTTCACTTCTATAATTTCAATTAAAGATATTGTGATTGTTGGTTTGAGTAATTTTGGATTAAATTTTTTTTTGCAGGTGCCTATATTTTGGCCTAGGATCATCAACAACACCGATTACACAAGGTGCGTTGTTTATTAATGATGTTTAGTATAAATTGGGAATTGAGGTTGTGTCTGATGGCGTAGGAAAGGTAGGTGGAAGAGTTTTGACACAAGTTAAAGTATTTGATGAAATTCATTAACTTAATTTTTTATAGTCGAATGTAGTAAAATGTATGATAAAATTGTATATGAAGGACGTCGACGTCTTGAGCTGTGTCGGCTTATTTTGTAGTAAAATGTATAGTAGAATTGGAGATGGTTAATGCTATGAAAAAAAGAAAAGGCGCTTTAAAGAAAATGTCATCTTGATGTATATCATTATTTTCAATCAATTATTCAAACAAATTTCCCTAATTAGTTTATTTTGATTGGCGTTGCACATTTGGCCCTTTACTGATAATCAAGTTGTATTTTTGGGTGGTAATTTTGTGTGGTAATTTTGGGTGGCAATTTTCAAAAGTTAATATTGCTCCCCGAAAGTGACCGATTACAGCTTATGTTTTCAAGGTACGTTTTTGAAAAGTAAACAAAACCCCGGGAAAAAATAATATTGCTCCCCGATTACAGCTATGTTTTCAAGTTGTATTTGAAAAGTTAAATTCTAATTTTGTTTTTTAAGAAACAATCTAACACAACCATGTCTTTCTCATGCAATTTGATAGGAAATAAGAGGCATCCTGAAAAGAAGCCCCACACATTTATCGGGAACTCTTTTATCCAGATTTTTTTAAGTACGTTGCAAGGTGCTATAGCTGGGTCTACTTGATTTGAGCTGTAAGCCTGTTAGTGATTTTTATCTATTGGCAATACATTTTTTAACAAGGTAAGATAATTGAATTTGATCATGTGGTTCAACTGATGCGGGTGTTGGTTATGTGTTTTGTCGGTAACTGTTTTTGTTTAAATTATTTGTAGCGCATGCTACCACTACTGAATTCCAAGAGCGGATATGAGGAAATCATGAAGGAAGTGTCATCACACTTTAAGAAGGACGGATACAACCTAGGCAAAATAACCTTTTGATTAGTTCATTTGTCGACCTTCACTGTTACAAGGGACCTACACTCCTTGACGCCCTTGACCAGATCAATGAACTCAAGGTCTGTATGTTTCACCTATATATCCGACGTTAATGGATAGAAAATAAGAAGAAAGCATCGGCAAATATGTTGTTATATGCGCCATTAATTTGTATTGGCAGTTAAATATGTGGTTATATGCGCCATTAGTTTGCATTGGCAGCTTTCGTAAATTGATTTGGGATCATCTTAACACGAATGTACCATATCAGTTAATTATGTGGTTAGATAAGCTATTGATTTGTATTTCCAGCTTTCGTAAGCAATCCCAAACAGTCCCGATAAGCAGTTCTAATAAGCAATCCAAAACAACCAACATGTTTGAAATTGCTTATTGAAAGTCCTTACAAGCGTGGTTTGGGATTTCTTACTGAAACCAAGCATCTAACTGGTAAGTGTTATGACACGTATGTACAGGATTAGTAATTTTGTGATTTGAAACACTTAAAACTTTAAAGTTTATGCATCAAGAAAACTAAAAATGTTTCTTTCTTCAGGTCAGAATGATTAAATCTCTTTTCACAATCTGCTTATTGAAAATCACATTAATTGATTTCAGACGCATCAAGTAATCTGTTTTTTTATCTTTTTAAATGCAAATAGTCACTCTCTGTTGTCCTGTGCAGCTTACCCACGACAATTGGAGAGAGCAAAGAGTTGTTTGGACCAGGAAAAAAAACGGCATGTCTTTACTTTCTTCTTATATATTTTTTGACTTAGTTGGAGGTGGAAAATTGGTGGGTTGTCCGGTTACGAAAAAGTTCAGCGAGTTTGCTCAAGGCTGAAACAGCGGCAACATGGGAGGGTTTGCTAAAAGGGTCAATACCGATAAATTTATATGTACGGGTACAAACAGGTTGATCTGAGCATTTTCTTAGTTAGTTTTTTCACACTTTATTGATTAATAATTTTTAAGACAAAATGTATTACAAAAGTTTTGATATATGTGTCAGATTGGCCAAGACCCAGTTTTGCCCATTTGATGAGCATAGTACGATCAAAATAGGCATGGCCAAGACGAACAAGAGCTGAAGGTTTTTTTTTTTTTTTTTTTTTTTTTTTTTTTTTTTTTTTTTTTTTTTTTTTTTTTCTGATGATGACTTTCGGTCATTCTACATATGTAAGTTTTAGTAAACTGGAGATTCTAGCGATGAATTGTTTTTATAAATTTGCTCTTTTGTTATGTGCAATAAAGGAGCTTAACTCTGCTGCACTGCCTGCTTAACAAAGTAAAACTGCTTATGCTAGGGGGTATCTCAGTTTGCTTAATGAAACTGCTTATGCTTTTTGAAATAACCAGATAAGAAATTTGGGATACGCAACTCACAACCTAATTATTCAGAACTATCTCTTTCACCCTGCTGTCATCATAGAAGCAGCTGGATAAGCAATCTGAAACACCTTCAAAACTGCTGAAGGGCTTATCTGGTCATTCCCTATAAGACAATAACTCTCATAATGCACATCGAAACACCTGCTTAGGGGGTATCTAGGATTTCACATTAGAACTGCGTATGCTCTTTCATTCTTAGATAATCTAAAAACCTATGTGGATACGCAGTCTCAATCACAGTTATAGCTTGGGCCTGTTTTGGAGTACCTAACTTAACTGATTTTTGCATTATGATACGTCATATACGCAGGTAGATAGATTTAAGCAAATTCATTTAAAACTGTTTATTCCACCATGAAATAAAAACCGTTTTGATAAACAATCTTAAGTTAGAACCTTACATTTGCGTATATCTCAATAGCCACAAGCGGGAACAGTGGGAATTCATAATGAATTCGGTGGCGGAACACAGATAAGTGAGAACCTTAAGGTTTAAGTTCAACCCAACCAGTACCTAAAGCTACCCATTTTGACCCGTTAATCAACCTATCCCCTTTTGACGCCTATACTTTGTTTCATGCAAATTTTGAATTGACATGAGTATAATAATTAGTTTCTGTTTAATTTACGACTTCTAATAAAATAAAACAAGTCATCTATATTGTTCTTTGAAGATGGTTATTAAGAAAAATACAGTTTTTCTAATAGGTACACTATGGGTTGAATAAGGCTGGACTTACATATTGAGGCTATACCACATTATCTTAATTATCATTAAGATCATCCCATTCCCATCATTAGTTTCAAAGACTTACTTCACTTTCGATTGGATGGAATCATCCAAACTGAACAGTCTTAATGTTGGGGTCGTATCGCAGCTTTTTCCCAGCAAAACATTGCTTATATATCACAAACATGGTAGCGCAATAACCAATAGCATGTGTCGTTGTTACTTCTGAACAAACATTTGTGAAGCCATAAATAAAGTAGATTGACCAATTTTATAAATCTTAACTGATTGGGACCAACATTTTAATAATAATAAAAGAAGAACGTTGATGATGCGTTAGTTGTTAGGTTATAGGAAGCTGCTTGACTTATGAACATGTTTGCCAAAATAATTTGACATTGGCCTATAATCTATATCTCTTATCTCACATTATAAAGCACGGAAAGTAAACACTCTTAAATTTCAATTAAGTGCATGAAAGTGCACATGTACCCTTACTAATAGAGGTGAAGCAACTTAAGAGATTAGCAAAGTATGTGTTTTGTTTTGTTGGATTCTGGATGTACGTAATGCAAACTCTTTTAGCATATGATGCGAATTCTAAATGATCAAAAGTTTCTGAGTATTGTCCCTTTGTTTATGTTTAATAGTGGTTAAATCTGTTCAAAGTTTTACCATGTTTATTTTTACTTATGCACGCATATCCGTCAAGATCCACACTAAATAGGCCATTGCTCTTGACGTCAAAAGCTCAAACACCATTGCCGACTTGAAAACTGTTATCCAGAATAAAGAAAGTATTCTTCAGACGAGCAGGCGCTAATCTTCAAGAATGTGGTTCACGAGGACATTGATAGCCTAACAGAAATGAAAATACAGTGACCTTAAAAGCGTAGTATTAGGGTGATATGAAAATTCTCTATTTGTATATTAAAAGCAACATTATTACTCTTGAGAAAGAAATTGGTTTGGAGTGTAAGCTCACCCCTTGGACTTATAAGCTAAAGTGCCTTGATGAACATGGTGACTCAGTATTGTTAGAATCTGATTGAGAGATGAGTTACTGTGTAAAAAGTTCAAAAATTGAAGATCCAACTGTTGCTCGACTGCACATGCTTCTACACCAACAATAACTGGTCTAAGTGGTTAACATGTAATCAGCACATGCTTCTACACCAACAATAACTGGTCTAAGTGGTTAACATGTAATCTATTATACTTGATTATTGTGTTGTTTTCTCTGTATATATATAACTGCCCGTACTCGCGTTTGTAAATTTCTCGACTATAATAGGAAAATGAGATATTTGTTTACAACAAACCTATGGACACATCCCATATTCATTCTTAATAAAAATACAAGTTATCTAACTTGGAGTCAGTATGTAAAACGTAGCATAGTGTTCGTTACTTGCACAATATAACGGCTTATAAGTAGTCCATTTAGGATAGATTAATGCATACTAGATTTATTCAACACCAGTTGCATCCTAACACAGCCAAGTTGGAAATTCATTTTTGCCATTCTAAATTTCTATATGCAGTTTAGTGCAACTCAAATGTTGGTATATATAGAGGTCTTTTTGGTTTATTAGTGGTTGCTTTGCCCTCAATTTTTGTGATACCATTAAACTCTTTTAAAGGGAGCAAAAGGATGACTACAATTTTTATGCTTCAATGATAACAAAGTGGCAATGTTTCATTGTGACTTTAGCTTGCTTTCTCATGTCATCTTATAATGTTTTTCCCATTAGGATGCTATTTTTGTTGTACGTTTACCTTATACAGTAATAGGTAATTGCTTGCATACCCCTTAATTTGGGTGTCTCGACGTATTAGAGATGTCGATTTCAAACACCCCGCAGCGAAGCGCGGGCTAAAAACCTCGTTACAAACAATCTCAGTTCCACAAAATAATTGCATAAAGCAAGGATAAAAAAAATGAAGGAAAAAATATAGAATGCAGTGTCTTTAACTCCTGGAAAATAATTCACAAGAGGCGCATGGAGATGCAGGCTACCTCACTGACTCACTCACGGTGGCATAACCGAAAACATCTCAGGCGGCGACGGCCAATTTTGGGCGGTACTACAAATAAAATACCAAAAAACATTAGTTCAAGAAAAAAAAAATGTATGTATCTAAAAAAAATGGATTAAAAAAAAACAATAAATATAAAAAAACACAGTAAATCGATCAATAGATCTAAAAAAAATCAAAATATCTGAAAGAAATATGGATTTAAAAAAAAAAACCGAGGTATAAAAGAAATGGATTTACAAAAAATCGATAGATCTCGAAAATAAACGTATCGATCTATAAAAATAGTTATATACTCGGTGAGTCACTGAGTCAACACCGAGTCGACAACGAGTCACCACTGAGTCGACGACGAGTCGTGACCGATTCATGGCTAAAACAATAGATCCACATGGTTTATGAGTTTTTAAAGAGTTTTACAAAAGGTTTAAAGTAAAAAAACGTTAAAATAAAAAGTTATTAAATTAGGGTTTCGAAATAATTTAATAAATAGAAGAAAGGGGCGCATGAAGGGACTTACCGTCGAGAAAAGAAGAGGAGGGGTCCAGATGGCGTCAGTGGTGGTCTACGGTGAGGCTGTGGTGGCGGTGGCGTTACTTTCGAAGCATACTAACGTTTTATTGTTTGTTTTTAGTTTTACTGTAAAAGTGTTTGTAAGACCACTGAAAAGTGTTGGATGTATGCTTTTACATAGAAGCAAACAAGCAATATCTGTTTGTGAAATATAAAGCTTATGAGAACATAATAAGAGGCAACTAGAGGAAGTACTAACAAAAAATGAGTAGCTGCGTTTTAGTTCTAACGGCCTTACAAAAATATATGGACAATCCGCGGATCATGTCAACCTTTTATAATTTATCTTCTATCGAATGTACAAATATACTGTTGCAAAACACACCCGCAGCATCGCGCGGGCTTTCCCTCTCGTTTCAATCAAAAGACATGACAACAGATTATACTTTATTGCACTTTTAAGAAACCAACAAATCAATTGTAAGTCCTAATGTTCAGAATACACAATCTTATTGTCCTGTGAAGAAAATTTATTCCGCAACAAATTTGGCATCAACTCAGCTGGAAAAAACATGCCCATCCTGCGCTGAATCAATTCGAACAGCATAAGGAGAATCCCAATCCGCATCAAATATCTTCTGAAGCTGCATCACTATCGCAGGATTATATGTTCCAAAACCAATACCAGCAGTTGTATAAAAGTGATCCCAAATCAAATTACTAGTCCCAATATGTGCTCTTGTGTCGCTAACTGCGTATTTCCCATGGTTATATCTGGCGTAACCTGGATACGTATTTCCTGTAGCATTTCCGTTACTAATAGCAGGCCCACTTGAAAAATAACCTGGAATCATATAATACTTGATCTCAACTTCACCCAAACAGTGGTTATCTGGTGAAGAGGAGCATAATTTGTTGGAATCAAGAAGTGACTTTAAATATTGATCCGTGTTGATGTTGAAATCCGGCATGTAAGACACAAGTAGCTTCACTTTTGCTTGCTTGGAGAAAATAACCTGCATTAATAACATAATATGAATAATCATAAAATTAACAGCAAATGATATTTGTTTCTTTGGTTAGATTTTGCAAGTTACTTGTGATACTGTTGAGGCTAAAGAGGACCAGTAAACAACTTGTGCTGAGTCTTTAGACTGACCAAGCCAATCCATGGTATTGATTCGCACGGTTTCCCCAAAGTTTACTGATCTAACAGTGTCGACCCATGCCTGTTCATCTGTTTGCAAATTCCCAAATAACAGCTGCATAAAATAAATATAAGAAAAAGATCAGATATGGAACACAGAATGACCAAACCAAATCGTTGAGACCAAAATAGTACAACCTCTGGAGGAGCAAACGAGAGATAACTCGATAGAGGCTGTGAGTTCGAATAGTTTAGTCCAGGGGTTTCGATTGATAATTGCAAAGTTGAAGGGTCGGTGAGCAATGGATAGCCGGCTGTGTGAGGAACATCCACATAATGAGGTAAAGGTGATCTGCAGCAGTAATATTAGCTCTCAACACTTATTTAGTTTCAGTGAATAGAATCAACCATGTTCACAAACATACCTGCATCTTCCTTTAGATGGTACGAAATGTGACCAGCAAGGTACTGTTCTACTGATCTGCGATTGCTGATCCCATATATTTGTTGTATAATCTGAATAATTTAAAGTTCTGAGTGTCCATAAATTGTTATAATAGATCTCCAGTTGTTTCGCTACTGTTGGACAGTCGACTAGATAAATTCCAATTTCCTTCACCTATAAATTCAACCTATTTTTTAGAACAGCTTAATCGGTACTGTGACACATACTGAATTGTGTGGCGCATAAGCTACCTGAGTAAAAGCTTTCCAGTCATTGTTAGCAGATCCAACATAAACATGTCGAGAATCTGATATCCAAACTTTAGCATGAATAAAACCTGATCCAAACCAATTCTTAAGCAACAACGTTACACTCTCCACATTATTCCTTCCTGAAGCAAGGCCATCGGGTTCATCAGTGTTATCAGGATATCGTCCTGTATGCTGCAAGAGCCTGAAAATAATAGAAGCACATAAATAACCAACGTTGAACTAAAATAATATAAAAGTTGCAGCAATATACCTAATATTGACATCACGATCAGCTGCATCTTCAATGGACTTATACACACTCAGACCTTCACTAGAACCAAAGCTCTGCATGTTTCCTTCCGAGTATCCATAATCAGCAGAACGAGGATCGTTGGGACGTGCTATTAGCTGCCACATCTGTGTCATTATGTCCAGATTCTGTGTAGAGTTTCCAGCTAACCATCTAAACACGTCCGCTGATAACAATCTTCATATGCATTATGCTACTAACATCAAAGTTTTCATTATAGAGCCTAAACTTAAATAAGATTTATCTAATCACTTTAGTACAAATTATGGCACCAGGATGTTTTTCAACTACAGATAGTAAAAGAGTGAGTCAAAAGTAACTGCAGGGTAAAAAAGTCGAAATGCATATAATTACCATGTATGACTCAAAACTTCTAAACTATAACTGAACTCTAGATACTTGGACTTTAAAGTTAAGAAAAACACTAGTTACCCGTGTCGAGAACTCCAGGAACGAGTTCGAGATCAGGCATATCAGTAGGAATGGACTGAACAAGCCATGCTTTGCACTTCTCATCATGATCAAACTCTGTTGTTGATGCTGCTGACAATACAAAGTGATTGCAACTAGTTAATAATAATGGGACTAGAATTGCAAGTGAAGAAGACCAATGCTTTCTGGTTGTGCTTGTCTGCTTCATAATGTTGGGTGAGTAGTGAGCAGTGAGCAGTGAAATGGACGTATTATTATCTCTGCTCTATCATGGAGATTAATTCATGTGGGTCACGGCATATTTATTTATTCCGTGATAAAATGGACACGTTTGGACATAACTTTATTTCTTATTTTTATTTCATATATATATATATATATATATATATATATTTTTATTTTTTCATATATAATATCTCAAGGCTACAGTTAAAAGATAAATTATTACTCCGTATACATAACCATTATGAATGATTATAATGAAAATTTCAAATAACAGATGTTATTTCAAGAAAAAGTGAAAACATAATCAATAGGGGTGCGTGAGGAAAACACCCTTGTTTTTCACAAAATGTTTTGTGGAAAACAAGAAAAACAGAAATAGCGTTCAAATATGTTTTTTAATAAAATGTTTTGCAAAACACAAAATCCCTAACAACTTAACAAGGAAAATTACAAAACAAATGTTAGTTGTTTTCTTTGTTTTCCTTTGTAACCCACAACCCTTCCTCACCTTTTTCAAAATAGAAAATACAAACATCAACTAAACGTATTTTTTATATTTTCAAGTGTTTTGTGGAGATAAATTTTCCTTTCAAATTCTTATAAAAGTAGAGATAGAAAACAAAAGACTTTTTTCTCCAACTTAACACACCCTAGTTGATTGCGATTGAAAACATAATCAATGAGATAACTTAATTTTGAAATCAAGTCTTTTGATTGGCCTATAATAGTAACAATTAGTTTCAATTTGGTCAAACTCGTAAAAATTTCATACATTAAAATATATATGTATAAAAACAAATGTGTCGATTTTGTAAGAAATAAATGTAATTAATAAAACTTTTGTCGTTATTATTATTTTTTTAATAAACTATATGAACTTAAGTAAACTTATTAGTTTCAATGTTTTTTAGTAACTTTAGAAATTAATAAATATCCGATGGACTTAACTTTTTTTAAACAACATATATGTTGTTATTAATACTCCGTAATTGTTATTATCAAAATATATTAAATTAATGTATATGTACGGAATTATAAATATCAAAATGAAAGTACAAGTTACTGTAATATGTAAATGAAACATGAGATTGTACATATACGAACGACTCATGTTATTCATCTTTATTAAATTAAGTAAGGATATCCGGATTTTTTTTATTATTATTTCTTTTTTTCTTCATTTTCTTCTTTTATTTTTTTATCCACATTCAATAACAACTTTTGTTATCCCTCTTTGTAAGTTTAACACACGCGTACATGAGTTTAAAAATTAAATACGTTTAAAATTATTATTAACATGAATATAAATATCATATGAAAGCTCGACCTTACGGGTTACAAGATTGTACATATAGCAAACGTATGTAGTTCCTTTTTAAAGTTTAAATAAGGATATCCGGAAAAACATTTTTTCGAATGTCATTACATGCTATTAAACACATATAATGTCTTGAACATGATATCAATAATTAAGTTTAAAAAAACATCAAACTTAACACATGTTAGTTAAACAAAATCAATCATTCGCTCAACAAAATATATATATACAAAATATTAATCGATATTAATATATAATGAAGTATTTATGTAAAAAATTGCACGTGTACGAGCATTATAACTATATAAAATATAATATTTTTTTATATAAATTTATATAAATTTCTTATTTAACAATCACGTGTGCAGCAAGGTTAAAAACTAGCGGGGTTTAAAAAACATTTAATCACTATGCATGACCAATAATATTCCTTCTTTATCTTTTTACAGTAGTGTTTTATCAACTAGTTGAATTTTGAAATGAACAATTATTTTGGACATAACAAAACACAAAGTATCCTTTTTCTAACAATTGAACTTATGAAATTCGAGAACTTTATCAAACAATAAGATGACCATATATTTTGAAAGGGAATTAATTTGCATACTTTCACTTTTGATTGAGACATTTTAATTACTGTATTAGATAGTTGTATCATATTTACATACTACTTTGAATACTTGTACGATGAGTGTGCAAATAAAAATAAAATAAAAATGTGCAAATAAATTCTAATGTGTTATCGTATCACAATTAAATGGTTGTATTTTAAAGAGAAATGTTATGATATTTCAACATGAACTTACTAATGCCCTTAATAGACACATTTAGAAAGACGTGTATGGATTAGTTACATATGTGTAACGGGACGATGAATAGAAGAAAAAAAAAATGTTACTACGTATAATTTTGCTCACTGAGACATATTTTGAGTGCAAATTGATAAGTTGATAGACTAATTAATTATTATTATTATTCAACAAAATATTACAATTACGTGAAGAATCCAACATAATCTTTGTTTGAGATGGACAGGATATATATAACTATATACATGCAAACAACTTTCTTATTTAGCACATGTTATTTTTTTAACCATGATTTCGTGTTTTGGCCAACTAGTCTATGGGGTTTTAACAGGTTGCTAGACTAAAATCAAGTAAAGTCTTCCCCTTGAAGAGGTTGGTTCGACATGATTGTTTAAACCAAGTATGATTCGTGCTTGAGACACCTCACATCATAGTAGTATACGTTCTAATACTTTAGTATACAAAAGATATAAATGAATGACCGAAGGGTACTTGGCCTCATATGTGGGTAGCCCATCAACAAATTGGTTGCGGGTTCAAGTCTCATGACATGTACAAAGTAGTAAGTGGTATATAGGTGTGAATAATTCGCTTCCCTTCGTTTATTTTGGCTAGCAATAGATTGTAGAGCACTAGAACTTATTATGGAGTTACAGTAGTCAAAAGAGTGTTTTGTCAGTTGCATTGTTTCACAAGTCTATTGGTGCTTTCAAGCCAATGCTCGACTAAAAATTCCAATGTTTTGTCATCTATAGTAACAAACAATGAAAGAAGCTAAGGACTAATCACGAAAAATCAAATTCACTATGCCTGATTTATTCATCAGCAGAAGGACTAAAACTAAATAGATCATCACCTCAGCTCGAATAAGCATGTCCATCCTGCAATGGTTCAACTGGAACAGCATAAGGCGAATTCCAGTCAGCATCAAATATTTGCTGAAGCTGCGCCACAATTCCAGGATTGTATGTCCCAAAACTAACACCAACTGTTGCATAAAAGTAATCCCACATCAAATTACTCGTCCCAATATGTGCCCGCTTGTCACTAACTGCATACTTTCCATGGTTGACTCTAGTGTAATCGGGATACTTATTTCCTGTACTTGTTCCATTAATAATAGCAGGCCCAGTCGAATTGAAACCTGGTACCATGTAGTATTTTATCTCAATTTTACCAGCACACTTGTTGTATGGTGAAGAAGAACATAGATTATTGGAATATAGAAGACTTTAAATATTGATCTGTGTTGTCAATAAAATATGCCCAGTATGCTACAAGTATTTTCACTTTTGCATGCTTCGAGAAAATCACCTGCAGTTGGAAACATAAATTAATATAGAACACACAACATAATGTAAAACTGAGTCGAGAAAAAAGTTACCTCTGATATTGCTGTGGATAGAGTTGACCAGTAGACCGTTTGTGATGCATATTCAGATTGACCAAGCCAATCCATGGTACTAATTCGCACAGTTTCACCATCTGTTACAGATTTGATAGTCTCGACCCATGCCTGTTCATCGGCTTGATATTTCTTAAATGAGAGCTGCAGTTTATAATCATGTCATATACATGAACTGATAAAGCATCAAAAAGTACATATATGGAGAATAATATAACCTCTGGAGGAGCGAATGAGAGATAACTCAATGGAGGCTTTGAATTTGTTGAGTAATTGGATCCAGGAGTCTGAATTGGTTCATGAAAATGTGAAGGGTCTGTTATCATTGGATATCCGGCTGTGTGATGAACATCCACATAACGAGGAAGAGGTGATCTGCAGAATATGTTATCATGTTAAAAGTAACATTTTTCTTTTCTATGAAATCAGAATTGCCTGTGTTTAATAACATACTTGCATCTTTTTTTATGTGGTATGAAATGCGACCAGCAAGGTACTGTTCTACTGATCTGCCATTGCTCATCCCATATCTTTCTTGTAAAATCCGAATGATTCAAATATCCAAGTTTCCACAAGTTATTATAAAAGACTTCTACTTTTTTCGCTATTTTTGGACAGTCAACAAGATAGATTCCAACTTCCTTCACCTAAAAATCCAAACATTAATACAAACCAAAACATATAAACTTCCATATCTTAACTAAAAATAATTACCTGAGTAAGAGACTTCCAGTCATTGTTAGCAGATCCAATATAAACATGTCGCGAATCTGATATCCAAACTTTAGCATGAAGCACACCTGATTCAAACCAATCCTTAATCAGCAAAGTTACATTCTTGACATTTGGCCTTCCTGAAGCGAGGTCAGAGGGTTCTCGAGTGTAATCAGGAGCCACTCCTGAATGCTGCAAAAGTCTGAAATATGCATAAAAAAAGGTTACTGATACTTTGATAGTTAACTGTTAAGGGTGAATTAAAGGATATAAAAGCTGCAGTACTATACCTGACATTGACATTACGATCAGCAGCTTCTTCGATGGACTTATATACACTTAAACCATCATTAGAACCGAAGCTTGACATGTTCTCTTTGGAGTATCCGTAATCCCCGGAATTAGGATCGTCGGGATGTGCTACTAGTTGCCAGTATTGTGCCATTATGTCTAGATTGTGGGATGCATTTCCAGCTAACCATCTAAGAACGTCCGCTAAGCATATGCATCAACAATACTCACATCAGTGGTTATAACGACTTGTGAAAATAAAGTCACTGTGCGACTAAAATCATAACATGTTATGCAAATTTATATAGAAGATGAGAGATACGTTGTATGTGTATAAAAGCAGAACAAGGTGAACACATGGAAGAAAGCACTAGTTTCAATGTCTAAATCATAAGGCAGTGAAAACAGTTTAATGTAAATCTTGGTAACTACTAACTAGTAAGGGCGTTAATAAGCCGAGCTGAAGAGCAAGACACGTGGGCTTGGATCTAGCTCAAATATTTCATTAATTGTTCTAACTTGAGCTTGAGTTATTTGAAATGATCAGAGCGATTAAGTGGCTAGTTTATACGACTGACCTCGATTAGCTTGAATGTTAAATCAAATGACATTGACGTAAAACGCATAAACCAATTACACAAGATACCAATTAGGAAGTATACTCGTTAAGCACGGTATATAACTAACTAGCTATCAGGCAAGTTGAATCCAATCTAATTAGCATAAATCATCATTTTCAAACAAAAACATTTAGACAACATTATCTAAACATATGTATTTTATAAAAGGTTACCAGTGGCAAGAACACCAGGAACAAGAGGTAGTTGAGGCATATCTGTGGGTATAGACTGAACAAGCCATGCTTTACACTCATTATCATCATCATCATCAGACTTTAATAATCTCACACCTTCTAAAGAAACAAATAAATTGCAACTAATAATTAACAACAACAATGTAATAACAATCTTATATATTTGTTTCATGTTTGGTTTGTAGAAGTGTATTTGATATTGATATTCCTATTCTATTGGATGTTTAAAATGGATATTATTATCATCATTTTCATCTAGTTGACTTTCCAGATAACCCGGAATTAGAAGAAGGAATAGCCCTTTTATTTAGGGAATAATATTATATTCCTGGTCTTGCGTCACTATTACTGCCAAACGTTTAAGCAATGTTTTCAAACCTGATTTGACCCGGCCGGGTTAACCGGTTGAATGAGTTCCGGCAAAAAGAAATGGTCATATTAAACCGGGTTATAAAAAACGGTTGAATTAGTTAGATCTACTGGGTTTTAAGTGACGTGGGGTCAATTCGGTTCTCGAAACCAGACCGGGTTTTGTTTTTTCATGTTTTTTTTTTTAAAAAGAAAACAAGTTAATTCTCGAAATCCGATTAAACCTGCCGGATTTTAAGTGACCCGGTTTTACCCGGTTCTCGAAAAGAACCGGATTTGATTTTTTTCTTTAAAAGAAAACCGGGTTGACCTGGTACTCGAACCGATTAAACTGGTAACCCGGTGACTTGACCGGGTCGATTAAAAAAACCCGGTTTTTGAAATATTGCCATTAAGCAAAACAAAATATTGTGACTTTTTAAGTTTTTATGAAAAATTAAGAGACGTAAAACTCATGACTAATTTTGTGCATAAAATACGTATCATTACTTTATTGAGTTGTGAATAAGTGAACCCACAAATAAATTATTGACACACAGATTTAAGCATAAAATTATAGATGAATTTTAGATCACCAAATCACTTAACTTAATAATCTATCTCATGCTAGATTTATTAAGTTGTACATACATCACATAATTTGATTTGATTTGCTAACAAGTAACAACAACCCATGAGTGTTGCTTAACCCACCTTTTAACTATAAAAACATTTTCAAATATGTCAGTATGTCACACACCTTAATTATATATGCTAAAATCATGCATTTCTATAAATGATTAGTTTTATTTTTAAGGATTAATTTCATATATTACCCTACTTTCAAGATTAATTTCATATATACCCAAAGTGCAAGTATTAAATGCATAATGTACAATGTTTTTAATGCATGTTTAGGTATATATGAAATTTCAATGTAAATGAAGGGGAGATATGAAATTACCCCTATTTTTAAAAACATTGTTATTTTTTTTTTTTTTTAGAAAGGAAACAATATATAAAACCCACAAAAACAATAAAATACAAAAAGAAGGCATCCCACTCCAATTAATCAAGCGAATTAAAAGGAGAAAGGAACCTAAAAGTTCAAGACTACCAAAACACAGAGGATCAAAAATGATCCATACATATCTAATCCCTAAACCAATAACATGAACTTACATAAAACAAATCATCAAACATGCACAACACAATCACTAAATGACACAACCATATTTCATTTCTTGACTTTTGCTGACACAACCATATTTCATTTCTTGACTTTTGATGGGCTTCCATATGCATATTCACTTATAAAAGTAACACAGAAACCACGAAACATTGGACCATGAGGAAAGTTCCACGCCCACTGAGATTTGAGAGCCAAGATAATACCAGAGAAACAGCAAAGGATAAAAAGAAATACAGTAAACTGGACACAGCCAACTGTCACCAACTGTGCTCTTTAAATCCTCAAACTGCAGCCTCACTACCTCACAATCTCACATACTTTCATACCTTAAAACTGAACAATAACACCACTGCTGACCCAGTTACTGATGAATCACTTCCACACTAACTATCACAGAAACTAGCACCATGTACAGTCACAGAGATTGTTAGCCTTATTGGTTAAAAGAAAAATCCTTAAGTATTACGTTTAACTTATTAGGACATGCATAATTTCATTGTACAATAAAAAATAACAGCCCAACCTCTACACCTAACTACAACTGATAATGCATTTTTTTAGCTCTTACGGCTATAGATAGCACAAATCCCTTTTTAAAATACTAAACTGAAACAAGGTTACAATTGTTTTCACTAGCTTAGTTTCCATAAACAATGAACTCGCCTGTAAACACATGTTAGGTGTGAGCGCAAACAAATATATAATTCAATGACATAATCAGTACCATTTGCTCCATAATTCTAATCATAAAAGGTTAAAAACATAGCTTTTCCGTTAAAAAGTTGTGAACCATTTATCCACAATCAACCATTCATACATTTATCTCTAATGGCCTTTCCGACGACCACCTTTCTTTCCACCCTTCTTTTTGCCACCTTTCTTGCCGCCTTTACCAGACCCACGACCGCTGGACCCTCCACCAAGACCATCGTTAAAAGAGCCACCGCCAAGCACATTTCTACTGGAACTACCACGGTCCCTAGAAGATTTCAGTAAGTCTTTAACATCAAGTACACCGTTTCTAAAACGGCCAGCAGTCGACATCAGTACTCTATCCTCAGGTTTACGCGAGTCTGATGTTCGTTTGCTACGGTTTCCACGATTCCCTCCAACTTGTCCAAGTAACATATTCTGAAAACAATTCATTGACGAATTTTAGTTACATCATTTAAGTGCACAAATAATTATAAGAAAAAGTTAACAACCTCTTGTAATGTCTTTTGATCTCGTTCTTTCTGTTTTTTCATTGCTACTCGTGCTACGCTTAGAGGCAGTCTCTGCTTCTTGGGAGCCTGAGACATCAACATTGTTGTAGACTTGTAGTGATTAAAATCAAATAAAAAAGAACACGATTCATTGAACAAAAAGTTAAAGATGGCTAAGGATGAGGACTTGGTATACGGAGCTTACCTTTCCACCAAGAGAAACTACTTTCCGATTTTCCATAGCCTTCTTTTCTTTCCATGTCATATGCGGACGTCCTGGATAAGTAAATGATATCAGTTAAATCCCAATAATTTCATAAAAGGTATATGCACAGGTATCTGTTACTTCTAATTAAATCGACACAAAATGAACCAAAGTGTTGTTTTCAATAATCCTTTTCTTTAACATCGATTTTAGCTATAAATATAAGATGTCCAAAACCTGGAAGTCTGGAACTATGGTTTGTAGCTTAAATCTTTAGATATGTGCATTGGTTAAGAATCAAACAAAAAATAAACCTACATGAACCGGTTTGGTGACCAACAGTGAACTGTAACCAACATAATTATCTTTGTTGGTCACATAATTATCTTTGTTGTTGCAGGGAATCCATTAAAATACGAAGTAAAAACAAGTGCAGATCAAGAGTAACTGTGACCAACATTACAAAATCCCACAAGTCAACCTTCTGTAATTGCGCACAACTAATGCAAGGAAATAACAATGCACTCAAAACTCGATCTCTATGAGGAATTTCCTACGGTAACTATATATCTAAATAAAGACAGCTTGAAATTTCTATAAAAAAGGCGGTTTGATTTTAACCAACTCAGAACAAAAGGCGGTTCAGCACCACACCTCTTTTTAACCGTTTCTTAAAAATCTCAATTTACATGTTGAGTTGAGCACATTTTAGACGGGCTTTTTCTTATACCTAACATTCATAACCACGGCCGTGTCGTAGACTTTGATGACCCTGTGCGGTAACTACAAAGTGGGCCCCCACCAAACACGAAAAACTCCAATAAAATGAAAAAAAGTTGTTAATTTTATGCAAGTTTCCGGGTGTAAAACATGCTCAATACGTCCCAAAACAGTAATATAATACCCTAACATGTCCACTGATTTTATAATTAGATTTTGATGTTAACTACTTATGTAAATTGTAACTATCTAGCTGATTATCTTAGATCAAAAATAGCTAATAGCTAATGAAAAAGTAGTAATCTCAAAAGGAGCCTCATTCAAAACTTTAAAATAATTAGTTTGCATTTTCTGTTCTCCAATAAGATGGACTCTTTGTTGTATATCCCGTTGATCACATTCACGTCTAAATAAAAAATAATGTGGGCTTTTATTGGACTATTAAGTCTGAGATATCCCTATAAAATTAAGCCGTGTATATATACAGAAGTGGATGTAAACAAGATGTGAGGCCCCCAAAAAGTGGTGGCTCTGTGCAGCCGCTCCACCGCTCCACTTGCACAGGGTGTTCACCGGCATTGTTCATGACTAATAACATATTAAAAGCATTTGAATGCAAAACAGCATTCATCCAAATGGTGCTTCTAAACCTACATATTAAGACATCTTGACGTTTGAAATCATGAGGTAAATGCCTCTATGCGAAAAAATTTCATTGAGGCAACTGATGTCAACAGCAAGATATAAGTAGTCAACATATTGATTTTCGGACACATGAAGATCCTACGGTGGCGTTTGGTTTCCATCAAGGAATTACTACGGGTATAAGTTTGAGATATTAAAGGAATGACGATGAGTGTGAATATCGGAAACTCACCCCTTTAGGCAGGTATTAACTATGCCTACTTTCATGGGTACCAAACCAATACCCTCAAACTCAAAACTTTAAAGCAAGCATACTCCAAACCTCAAACCCAAACCCTCCAACCAAAGACACCCTAAATTCAATAGTGAAAAGGTTTTAATTATAAGTGCCGACTTAACTACTGATGTTATCCCCATTTATAGCAGACTAGTAACGAGATATGTCATGCTACTTGTTTTACCATCACGCCTTTAAATTAAAATTATAGTGGCCAACTACAAGACTGAAGACACTCCAAACATTGTTACTTAAACAATTCATGAATAAATTTAAGTGGTAGAGAGAAAGTATTACCAATATCCTCGATATCTTTACGTATCGATTTCAGTTCCATTTTAATGGACTGCATATCCATCTGTGTCGAAGACGCTTCTTCTTTGTTTCCTCTCTTTCTTTTATCCATTTTTGAAGAGTTTAATCTGGTTGACAATGAGATATACAAAAGCATAAACATTTTGTTGCAAAAATATACTCAGCAAACTAATAAGAACATGCAAAAACACACAAAGTCTGTTTTTGAATACACAAAACTAATAAACAAGTGCAACAAATAACTCCTAAATTCATATTGAAACCAAATTAATTTTGCATTCAACAAGAACCTCGTTTTTTGACATCATAAACAAAAACTTATTTTCGAGACTAATCTGTTCCCGAGTTTTTATTTGGAGAGAAAAGAAAAGAAGTGGAGAGGAAATTCAGAAAAGATTGCATTCCCGAGTTTTTTCTGGAAAGAAGAGAGGAGGAAATTATGCCAAAACTTCTCTCCTAATCATCTTCCCAAATTGGGATGATTTGGAGAGAAGGTGATTTTAAAGCCTTTTTTGCTAACATCTCTTTTCTTTTCTTTTCAACTCGGGAACACAAGATTAAAAATCAAAAAAATTTCCACTCCTCTTCTTTTCTCTCTTTTTTCATCTCTTCATTTCTCTTATCTCCGTTTTATACTTGGGAACAGAGTGAAATTTGGTAGACAAACATAATTAACCGCTGGGCTCAACCTCGTGAATTAATCAGCTAAAGGATCGGGTAACCGTGGTTACCAAAAGTCCAAATCAAACAAAAAAAGACCCAACAAATTAATGTGTCACATAAAGGATCATTCATAACTAGCCAAATACAACAATACCCAATCCCGCCAGAGCGAGGATAACTAGTCAAATAAGAATCCTAAATGAATTCACCCTTAACCCAACCAGGCCGTCCCATGGTTTTCGGCGGCCCTAGGCAAGGAGGCCCCATTACACTTGTAAACTTAAATTACACACGTCATATATGTTTAATATCTAACGTATTTATATACAAGACTAAGAAAAATGAGACCCCTTTTAAGTGGAGGCCCGATACGACGGCACCACTTGCACACACCTTAACCTTGAGCCCCCTCTAATACCCAGCATAACAATACTTTATTGTTACATAAAAAAAAAAAAATAAAAAATAAAAAAAAAAATAAAAAAAAAAAAAAAAATAATTTGCTAAATATATCCCTAAGGGCTAGGAAACAAAAATGTGTGGTACATAAAGTCGGTTGAGAGAAGTTAAAATCAGCGTGGTCAGCTATCTTAAACATTGCCCTTAAAGCTGCGTTTAGCAATTTCTAAAAAGAAAATACACCAAATTGGTAATAGCTACAACTAAGAATTAAGTGATTTCACAATTATTTAAAAGAATAAAATAAAAATAAAAATTGTGTTGTTTAACAATTACCGGTGAATTGGATTATAATCGGAGGCGGAGTAAAGCGCTACTGTAATATTTTGAGCTGTGAGAACTGAGAATGATGAGATAGATACTAGTAGGTTTTGGACCTAACTTTTTTTTGGGCTGATGGAAAATTTTTAAGTGGGCTAACAAAATGCTACTTGTTAAATTGAATAAAGAAAACCATCAATAAAATTTTTTTAAATGATTTCGCTTAACTTTTATAAGGGTATTTTGAAGGTCCACCTGGCCCAATAAAAAATTTCCATCTGGTTTAATCCAGGGGGGGTATCTACGCGCTTCACGGCATTGTTAATAAGCACACTCGACTCGACCAAGTCCCCAGCCCATCCTATTACACATGCTCAAAGAGAAGCGTCTCACAAGGACAATATTGTTGAATCGGTCGCAAAAGGGACCAACTAGGGGAAGAATGATTGTGTGTATAGATGTTTTATTAATTGTTTATTTGGAGTACTTTTCTGGTGGTGTTCTTGGTCTATTTGTTATTCAAGTTGGTCATAAAGTAGTTTAGAGGAGAGAAAAACAGATGTGACAGTTAAGATGTCGGTCTTTTGATGGTAACTAGTACACCCCGCCCTAAGTTTTCTAGATGACCAGCGAAAATAAAAATATCTTTATAGAAATTTGGTGATGTGTTTTGTATTGGCCCAAATGGATAAGCGGATATCTTACATATTTTTACACGGATTAAAAGTCCAGATTGAAAACCTTTTACGAATTAGCTTTAAACGTTCAAAGCCCTTTTTATTTGATTTTTTGTTGTAATTTTCTCTTTTATCTAAACTAAACTATAACATTACTTCACATGTCTCAAAATAACGGACCATGAAAACAACGATGCACGGTTTTAAGAAAATTCTTATAGCAAAAGCTATCAGAAAATTTTGTTTAGACATAAAGCGTTTCTCCTCGAACTCACATTGAAAGCACTTTAAAAAGAACTAATCCATGAATTGTTTATTAACATATTATTGGAAAATTCTTAATTAGGTATTTTTCGTAAAAAATAAATAAAAAATGAGCTAACTTTTAGAATAATAGAATTGAATAAGGTAACCGAGATGCATGTGAACTACATTAAGTTTATACGTATTAGATACGATGTGTTTGCAAGGAAATTTTCGGTAATTAACAATACGTTTGTTTAAATAAGATATTATAAGATGTCTATAAAATATAAAATCAAATATTTCACAGTAGTTGACATTATAATAAGTATGAAAATGAGCCATTTTCCTAATGGGCATTGTTAATGTCTCTTTAATTTCAATACTCTCTTACTAATTTTTTTACACATACAACAATATAATACATATTTTTTTCACTTATTTTTTCTCTGCATTCAAGCCGTCAATTCTGACACTTGTCAAGATTCTGTGAGTAAAAGGATTAGTAGACACATCAACTAGGATGATTTATCATTTTCCTTTCCTAATTAATAGATTAACTACCCTATAATTATGCCATGTTATCTAACAATGACTATTCTAATCCAAGGTATAGTTGACAATTAGAGCTGGCAAATCGTTTTCTTAACAGGTCTTAAAAGGTTCGGAGCGTGCGAATAACATAAGTTTCAAACATGAAAATGATTCGTTTAACTCTTGGTTTTGGTGGTTTGAGTATGACAGTTATACGTTTTATGTATCAAAAAAGTTAAATATTGAACTCTAGAATACTAAAAATAATTATTTTAAAAAATAAAAAAATTGCATAGTACATTTTTTCCCTTAACATGTCTTAACAGGTCCTAACAGGTACCCAATTTGCCAGCTCTATTGACAATCACATTTCGAAAAATGGGTTATGAGGAATTGGTCTTCAAGTTATATAACTTTCGAAAGAGACAAACTACAAAGACTTGATTAAAAAATCAATCCTAGTCTACCAGAGAAGTTTATGCATGTGTGTTTCTATATATAGTAGCTAAATCATTGTATGTTTAGTGACAGATAATGAGCTTCAAGAGTTTTATGTTCATCGCGATTGTGCTTATCATCTCTTTTACGGGGATACTTCTGCAGGCACGCGCAAGAGGAAAAGTGGTTAACGTAACACCCCCATTCGGGGTTCCTCGCTGGGGCGGTAGTTGGAAGTGTTGGGGTAATGGTAGTAAATGCCGCAAATAGAAAAGGTGTTTCCACTCTAAACTAAAACTCTAAAAATCTGATTTATGTTTCTTAAAAATATTAATTTGAGCACTTAATTATTTTTCTTCCGAGTAGTATACCACTATACTACCAGAAAGTAATGACCCCTCCGAGTAGTCTAGCAATGTATGTTTCCAATTTCAATCAACAGGGTTGTTTGATTATCACTGTAATTTTGTAATGTTTATCTTCATCTTCGAATTTATCAATGTATGTTTATTTCCTTTGACACTTCACATTTTCAACCATTATTCTCCATTCCTACGTTTTCTTAAAAGTTAGAAAACTGTTCAAAATAAAGCCTCATTAATTTGGAAACAAATTCTATTAATATTTGAGTACCAAACTTTTTTTACATACAAAGGACCCCTTCATATATAATGGATGAGATTAATCCCAACAATTTAAAAAACCCACTTTCATCATTTTTTTTTTTCAAATATTAATATCTTTCAAACCGTTAATCGTTAAGCGAAAAAATATATACCGTTACGACGAGCATTTAATTATCTTTCTATAGATAGGCATTTTGATATATTTTCGACAATTTTTTTTCTTCGTTTTTTTCACGTTTTTTTTCGTGGCCGAAAAAAATCATATATGATATTACATATCATATATGATATATCATATATGATTTTTTCTGCCACGAAAAAAAACGTGAAAAAAACGATTTTTTTTTTGTCGAAAGTATATCAAAGTGCCCGTCTATAGAAAGATAATTAAATGCTTGTCGCGATGGTGTAATTATTTTCGCTTAACGATTAACGATTTAAGAGATATTTAAATTATAAAAAATTGGTAAAATATTAAAATGCTTTTAATCTCAACCATTGATTTCTTTTTAAATGGATGGTGGGGATGAGTCCCTTGGTATGTAAGAAAAGTTTGGTATTTAATATAACTCTCCTTATGATAAAAGATCATTTGAGGACCAAACTTTATCTACATATTAGGGATCAATCCCCGCCCTTCATCTTCATC
This sequence comes from Artemisia argyi, assembly GCA_030686995.1. Lineage (NCBI taxonomy): Eukaryota > Viridiplantae > Streptophyta > Magnoliopsida > Asterales > Asteraceae > Artemisia > Artemisia argyi. The sequence goes on along the minus strand of CM060678.1, from coordinate 143,970,086 downwards.
TCATCCAATGGATTAGATTAAATTCCCTCTTTAAACTAGAAGGGTATTTTTGTCTAATATATATATATTTTCTAATAACTTCCATTCAATCACACACACACCTGTGTGTTTTCTTCGTCTCATTATTTTCTCTCTCTACACCATTAATACAAAAACAAGACAACACAAATGGATCTAGATTCGATCGATCTTCACAAACAACACGAATTTATCTTCTTCGATTCATCAATCGATCATCTTATCATCTTGTTTTTCAATTTGTTAACATCAGGTTCATATTATTCTTGTTATATTCATCCATTTATTATTATTATTATTATTATTATTATTATTATTATTATTATTATTATTATTATTATTATTATTATTTTAATTCATGTGAATAAGCTTATGAATTAGAGGAAAGGAGAGTTGTATGAATAAGCGTGTGAATTAGATGAAATTTTGTATGAATAAGCTTATAAGTTAGAGGAGAGTTAAGAATAAGCTTATGAATTATTGTGACTTGAGTTTATTGTGATGAATTATAAGCTAACTTATTAGCTTATTTTCATCACATCTTGTTGTTTTATCATTTTTAGCCGATTCATGTGAATAAGCTTGTGAATTAGAGGAGAAGAGAGTTATATGAATAAGCTTATGAATTAGAGTAGAGTTAGTGTGAATAAGTTGTATTATTAGGTAGTTTTATGATCTGAAAAACTTATTATTTAGCATTTAATTGAATTAAGTTCCTGGTATAAGCTGATCTAAGCTGGTATGAACTATATCATATATGATTTTAGCTTGGGTTAATGTGTTTATAATCGAGGTTTTGTTTGATGTATCATATGTGATATCACATGTGATATTTCATTTTGTTAGATGTATCATATATGATATCACATACTATATCATACACTCTGTTTTATTTGATATATCATATGTGATTTTTACTTTTTGTCATGAAACAACTTATTTATGTTTTCATTTTTTGTTTTTTCTTACAGATATGTGCAAAAAATCTAATGACACTGACTTTAAAGAACGACAAGGTCTGGAGCAGCTTGTTGGAGTTGCAAAACCGCTTGTAGTTGTTGTTTAAGGAGAGGAAGAGTTGTTATTTAACATGATCATCACTAATTTATCAAACCATTATACTTGATGTTTTCTATTCTAATGCATTTATTTACAAGTGATTATGAATGTGTGAAATAAAACTTAAACAAAATAGATATAATATCGGAAATCACATTTGTAAATGTTTCGCCATTTTTATTTCAATATAAACATCATGACATAATACCAAAAAAGTTAAACCATATTAGCAAGACATTGTACCAATGGTTTACAAAATTGTCCGTAGACGTCAAAACTCCATACAGAGATTACAAGAAAAAACGAAGAATACATTTTAAACGTGAAATGAAAATTCATGAGCTTCTTCAATAAGCTTCTTGGGCCTTTGGATTCTTGTAATGTTCAAGATTCCTTGAAAACAGCATTCTCTATACAAATAAGAAGATTTGATTAATTTTTCAAGCACATAATCATATATGATATATTATAATGGTAAAGATGTTAACTTAGAAGCAGATTATCATATATGATATCATACACACAACTAACTTTTAATTACTCACCTACACACAATTAGCTTTTAATTACTCACTAGGAGATGACACACTTGCTTGTATTTTAGTTTTAAGCACATTATCATATATGATATATTACAGTGTTAAAAAAAGTTGGATTTCAAGCAGATTATCATATATGATATTATACACAAAACTAACTTTGTAGTACTCACTAGAAGATCAAAAACTGCTTGTATTTTATTTTCAAGCACATAATCATATATGATATAGTATAAATGCTTAAAACCTAGCTTATATCATATATGTTGCAGTACATAATTTTTTACAATTTTTTCAGGCAACTTATCATATATGATTTTTCACTAACAGGTCATCATCAACATTTTTCTTCATAAACATCAAAATACTCGATCTAAAGCTTACTTATCACTATAAAATCATCAAATATCAAAATATCATCAAAATATATTCTTTATAAACTGTATAAACACAATAACTTGAACAAAAATCACAATATGTTTATCACAAACAATATAAACAGTAACCTTCACCATTTATGCATAGATAACATTAAAATATGCAAATAAAGTGTTTTACACCTGAATTAGTGATGTTAAGCTTGTATTTCTTCTTTTTCTAACTCGAATCTTCATCTACAAGCTTAATTGTTAAGATTTGTTCTTCAACAACATCATCGACATCTTTTTCTTTAATTTTTTGATGCGATTTGTGGATGATTTTTTATGTGTGTGTATGTGTATCTTTTGATTTGTGTAAAAGTATGTGTTGTGTGTGTTTTTAGTGTGTGTGGATGGAAGTGGGGTGGGGAAGAAGAATGAATCTGGATGGAGAAAATGGTAGGTTCATTTTAGTTGGTTGAATTAGTGTGAGGTTGTTAATTTACAAAAGTGCCCCTCCGTGTTTTTGTTGTGTATTTTTAAGAAACGGTTCTTTTTATCTTGTCCGTTGGATGAGATGTAGATAGATGGTTGAGATGTGTCCTTTGGTATGTGAGCATTGTTTGGTTTGTAAACTAACCTCACTCCTCTCCTTATTCTATTAAAAAAAAAGAAGTTAAATACGCATATCAATATGGTCAATTTTTTGCATTGTTTTTTGCTTGTAAAATTATTGATGTATTTAGTGAATGCTTTCCAAATTGGTAATTCAACCTTATAACTTCATGCATTATAGAAAAAAGGTTTACAAACACCGGCCGCGTATCTTTCAAATAAATTTATTCATAACCTAATACTCGTGTGGGTTGTGGCTTTATTTTGATATTTATATTATCTAATTTCAAAGATGTGTATGCGTGACTTAAAATTATAAAAAGGAATAAAATTAGTCATTAAAACTTTTCGAATATCTTTATTTAATCTCATAAAAAGTTATTGAGTCGTTAATATATGTACAATCTTGTATATAAATTTAAATATCACTTTAACTCATGCTTTCATTTTTATATTTATACTTTCGTGCATATACATTAATTTAATACACATGGATTATAATTTAGGAATAACAACATATATGTTGTCTTTTTTTTAATTAGAATAACTCTAGGGGTATTTACTAAATTTATATAGTTATTAAAAAATAAAAACTGATAAGTTTATTTAAAGCTATATAATTTATTTAAAATTTAACAACCAAGGGGTTTTATTAATTACCCTATAATTTTTCTTCCTTAAAAAATCAGTACATGTATTTTTATACATATATATTTTGGTGGATGAAATTTTAATAAGATTAGTCAAATTGAAGCCGATTTTGACATTTATTGGTCAATCATAAGGCTCGATTTTAAATTTGAGTCTCTTATTGGTTAATAGAAAATCAATCTTCCCGTTTTGTATCTTTCTATTATTAGCAAAACCATTTTATAAAAGATAGTTAATTGCATTTTTGTTCTCTATGGTTTCGCCAAATTGCAGTTTTGGTCCTAAAAACTTTGAAAGTACAGCGATAGTCCTTATTTTTAAGTTTGGATTGTATTTTTGGTCCCTAGATAAAGTTAAATGACTAAAGTATCATTTGTTCCCTATCACTATACTTTCAAAGTTATTAGGACCAAAACTGCAATTTGGCCAAACCACAGGGACCAAAAATGCAATTAATTCTAAAATATATAAAAATATTATTAAGTGATGATGCTTCAACATGACTCACCTATTCCTTACCCGTAACCATCGTGTCAACGGGAAAAATCTGTCTTCCCGTTTTGTATCTTTCTCTTATTAGCAAAACCATTTTATAAAAGATATAACAAGATTATTAAGTGATGATGCTTTCACACAATGACTCACCTAGTCCTTAGAGCATAGGGAGTCATAACGCCTCCCGACGTTATTGCCTATGTGGCACGTTGTTATTTTGCTAACTTGAGTTATCACCATTTCCTGCATGCTACGTTACTCGCTTACTCCTGCGTTGTAATTTGAGTTGTAGTAACTCAAGTTATAACTTGGCAACTTGAGTTACAACCAATTCCCACCCGATGTTATTTGGTGTTAGGTTGATTTGCATTTTTTTAGTGGGTCCCAAAAAGTGGTGTTATTGGGTGTTATGATTTTCTGGTGTTTTTTGTGTTATGTTATTTGGTGTTGAAATGATGTGGCGCTGACGTAGCGCTGAGTTATGTCATAACTCAAGTTATGACTCCCTAGGCTCTTACCTGTAACCATGGGTCAACGGGAAAAATCAGTCTTCCCGTTTTGTATCTTTCTCTTATTAGCAAAACCATTTTATAAAAGATATAAAAAGATTATTAAGTGATGGTGCTTCCACCTCACATATTCCTTAATCCTTACCCATAACCATCGGGTCAACGGTTTACTTAAAAACTTGTTCAACAGTTATTTCATGTTTTCTAATCCCACTACAAAAGCAATGTTATAACGGTTCTATAGACTTCTAAGTCAAGTCTTATGTACTAAATTGTTAGTTTTATGAACATAAATTAATAGTCGTGTGTTAGGATCGAACTCGAGGTCACGGGATTGCACACTTTACGTATGAAAAGTAAATGAATAATAATTATATATAAAAGTTATATTAATTATTAGAACGTAAACACGTAATGATCGTTAACATTTAATGGAAAAGGCTAACGACCATTAGACGAATAAAAGGAAAAGGACTATATATGAAATTGGAATGTCAAGAAGGATCTAGAAACCCTTTGAGGGTGCTAGAACCGATTGGCTAAGGGTATCCCACATCGCTTGGTGAAGCTTTTGTTCCAAGATTTCTATCCTATATAAACACACAAGGTTTCATTGTTTTCATATAACTTGAACACCTAATCTTGTGTGTTTTCTCTTCTCTTCTCCTAGCAAAGATTTCGACACCCCAATAAAGTTTAAGGGAGTCGAATACTTTGTTATTCTTCTAGTGTTTGTGCTCGCTTTACTTGCATAAACGTTTACTTGAAGTAGTACGTGTGTACAAGATCGTGAATCAAACACATCATTGTTTGTTTCTTGGATTTGTTCACATAAACCCTAATTAGGGTTCTTGAGTTGAAGATTGCATTTGATTCTTGTTCGGGCTAGAATCACTACGGTACGTTTACTATTTATATTTGATTAATTAATTACATATTATATGATCTTGTTATAACGCTTCCGCATATGCTCTCTTGATGTGTTTGGTTTATTTTATATGATTGTCATGATATTATAATTCCAACAGTGGCATCATGAGCCGTTATAATGTGTAATTAATTATCGAAACACATAAAAATTGAATTTTGATTCATTTAATTACATGTTTTTAGGGTTTTCATATTCCTAACCCTAATTTTTTATTTGGGTTGATTGACCTATTAATTTGTTAGGGTTTTGGTTTTGTTTTTTTTAATATGATTAGAAACCCTAGGATGTCATGTTATTGGTTATGCGTTTTAGTAAACGTTCTTGGTGCAATATGTTAATTGTTAAGCATAATATATGAAAAATGCATATTTGCATGGATTTTATTGTGTGATATTTTAAATGGTTTAAATTGAATATTAATTAATTGTTAAGTTATATCGAAACATGTAAATTTATTAATAGATGTCGAATTGGGGACACTCCAATATTAAGTAATCAATTACGTGCTATGTGGTGTTTGTTTAGTTTTGGCTTACGCAATCGATTTATCGATGCATGTGGCTCTTTTTCCATTGAAGAAGAAAGCCTTAATTGAATAAATACATTATACACCTAGACTTGATTATTAATAGGATTATTGAATAAGATTTACATGTGGCTACATGTTTATACATATTTAATTGTTATGTTATGTATATGTTTATTTGTTGTTTATTTTTTATTACGTATTACTTGTTTTTTGTTTATTATTATGTGTGACATGTTTATAAACGAAAAAGGGTAATTTTGAATAGAAAAATAATATGGACTAAATAAATGGCGAAATTGTTTTGGTTTTAAGAGTTTAAATTTCAAATGATTGGTTGATTGATGTTTTTGTACGTAATGGTTAACTAGGCCCGACCGAAGTTTACACACTACAAGATGGGTATAAGGTTGGCTTCGCATTAAATTGTGGCCTTAGATAGACAACATTCTGTCTTAACGCTCGTTTGTGTGTAAATTAGACTTACCGAACAACCATTACATGTACACTGTCATCTTAAGGGTGAATTCACCACAATTCCACAATGATTATCCGAAACACTAAGCCTTAGGGCTTATGCAAAAGTACGATATAGTGGACGATAATTGTTAGTAATTCTTTAATTGGTGAACCCGATACCTCAATCAAAACTTTGCTATTTTACTCTTAGTGAATTGGTAATAAAATTGTTTTATAAAACCAATGTTATGAAGTTGTATGCATGCTTCTTCATATATTATTTTGATTACACGTCAAAATTAATACCCTTATAAAATTAAGTCGAATGCCATCTAATTAAGAACACTTGAACTTGTAGTTTACGTCATGTGAGAGCTTGGCTAGATTGCAATAGAGAGGTAAATTTCATAATTTCATTGCTAGCAGATCAACTGATGTAATGGATTTATGAGTTTGCAGTTTTTAAGTTAGACGACTTAAATTGAGTAGGAAGTGAGAGCTTGGACTCAAGGCATTATATGGGGATGAAACATGATTACATTACAAAGGTTTTGTGAATGTAAATCCCATAATGATCTAGGAATTGCAATATGATATTGGCAATTATTGTTCGACAATTACCTTGTTGAATACTATCATTACTAGCAGATCAACTGATGTAATGGTATTATGTCAATTAGGATCCTAGCTTTAAGAAAATACTACGGTTTATATGAATATTTACCAATGGGTATTTATTTTATTAAACACCTAATTATCGACAATACTGAAATTGAATTTTGTAATTCGTTTTAATATATTAATGCAACGTTCAAATCGTAAACGCAATTTGGGCTTTGGTAAATTGATATCGTTCTGTTTTCAAACAAATGTTTGATTAAGAATAATTTACTTAAAAGGCAAAAGAAGTCTCCTTTCTATGAAGAAGAGTGAGATGCAATCTTATTCCTTTTCATGAATGAGAAAGGATAATAGGAATATTAGATATGTTTAAATTCTAATATAACTCATAGAAATTTTTTTAATAGTTAAGATAATTGCATATTTTCCATAAGGATTTTATCATCCTCATTCGATGATTAAATTCTTAAGAACAAATATGATATTTGGTTAACAGAAAATTATGTATGACATTTTATGAGTTATTATAATTAGAAGCTAAACTAGTTACCGCAAAATGGTAAAAGACAAACTAGTTTATTCATCTAGTTGTTTTGGCTATTTAAAAGGTGCTACATACATTGTAGGATGGTAGACCTGTTAAGGAAGAAATTGCATGCCCAATTTTTCAAGTTAATAGCATTTGATAGATAGTCCATCATTTACGTAGTAAAATACACTCTTTAGTGCATAAGTAATTGTTACATATGTATATTCAAAGGTGTAGGAAAGTTAAAAGCACACTATTTTCTTTCACTGGATATGAAACATTTACAATGTTGTCAAATTCAGTGGGAGCATTGTGTACTTATTACTGAATAAGGAATTATTGTAATGATCTTCAATTCAATGGGAGTTACAAGCTTTGACATCTTGGTAGCTAAAGATAATTACTTTCCAAATATAGACACTCATACTTTTAAGGATAGTCTTGTACGTTTCTTACTAGACATTGGTGTTCTATAACTACTTGTTATGCTAAAATCTGTGACATAATCATATTGATCACATAAACAAATGCATGGCGTGTTGTTTATCAACTATATGAGGTTGTTCCATGCACAAGTGGGAGAAATGTTATCTTTAAATGTGTGCAAGAAACAACTCATAAAGATATGATTTAATGGATTCTCTTGACTGCAAGGTAAGAGAATAATGTTCTAATATGAATTATACTAATCTAATTCAAGAGACACTTTGTATTACAATTTATGTTATGTGAGAGTTTAGCTAGATTGCAACAACAAGGTGAATTTCATATTTTCATTACTAGCAGATCAACTGATGTAATGGAACTATGAGAATTTGCAGTTTCTAAATTAGATACCTATTAGAACATGTGTTAATATGAGATCAAGACTACTTTAATTTCTATATTTATGAATTCTTGAAATGACATAAATTAATAAAGTAATCTAATGCTACTTCAATCTGAATATTTATGTGTTCTTGGAATGACATAAATAAATGAAGAAATAATGTTATTTACATTATTGTGAAGTAATAAATTAACTTGAAATTACTATTGAAACCAAAAAGATGGTGTTCATAATTACTTTAGTTAAACATGTGTATGTTTCATTGTAAAGATATAAACATAAAGTCTTTTAATTGATTACAAGACTTATAATAAAGTAAGATGTTATCTTGTTATGTTTTTTAATTAAGACATATACATGAAGTTATTAAATTGTTAAATGACTTATAACGTATAGTGGGATTATAACAGTTTATGTTTTCTTGTAGAGACATGGACATGAAGTGACTTTGTCAAAAGTACTTGTGTTATAAAGCATGTAATTGGCTTGAAAGTACTATTATACCATTAAAATGACTTAGTTGGTAAATAGACAAGCCAAAAGGAATATGGTTATCTTAAATATTGTTAGATTGTCTTACAATATTAATCTTAATGAAATATCAAATGTTTATGGTATGTTTAGTTAGGAAAATCAAACTCTTGTTATATTGTTTGATTAAAGATAACTATGACTTCTTTTCTTCCAAAAGTTATCAAGGTTAGAATATTGAGTATGACTTGGACATACTTAATAAAACTCCAACATAGAAGATTAATAAGACATTATCATATGATCGAATGTGATGAATATGATGAATCACGTTTAGTTTTAAAATGAAGTTATGAATTTGTTAAACTACTTATGAGTAGGTTATTAACAAATAAAAGTCATGAACTATCATTGTGTTTTGTAATGTCCCAAAAGAGAATATTGTATTATTGCTTTATTTGCTAAGTATTTAAATATAGTCATTAAATTACTAAAAGCAAGTGGGAGTTTTGATCTTTAAAAGATAAAATTATAAGATACATAATCTTCTAAAATACACTAGTAAATATCATAATGAGGTTGACATTAAAATGTTAAACTCAAGATGATGTTATTCTCATTCATAGAATAATAAAATATCTCAGATATTTGATTAATATGCTGAGAGCTATGATTTACAGGATTATTGTAAACCTGATAATCATTATGATACATTACCAAATATGAAATTGGGTAAAGTATACATGATATGAATAATTAAGATGGTGTCCATAAAGATAATCAATTTTAGAAATGTGGTTTATCTTAATAGTTAGACTATAAAATGAAGATGAGTTTCTTCAAAGATAAGGTAACCCTTGTGGTTTAAATCTTAGTATAGAAATCATATGGACAATATTGTGCACGTATTTAATGCATGTCTTATGACAAGATTATTAATCACACTTAAGCAATTAACTGTGATTGAATATTCTTTTCTAAAGACATTAAATATATAAAGATTATGATTGTCATATTTATGAAATTGACAATGGAATATCAAAATTCTTTTTTGAGTGATTACTTGAGCGAGGACGATAAGTAATCAAAAGGAGTTTATGAATTCAAATAAATCTTTGAAAGTGTACAAAGTGCAATAATCCATGAATAGATAAATGCATGCATCTAGAAGATTACTCTTATGTTTAATTATTAAATCCATGTTTTGATTTATAATTAAAATAAGATAATTTCTAAGTATTCCTAAAAGCTAGTGGGAGTATTATGTTTAATTTCTTAAATCATATATGTTGTAGAACATATAAAAGGTAACATTCCATATAAGTTAAAAGTTAAGTCTTAGTTTGGAATGAAACTTTACTTATAAGATTTAGGAAATAAGACATACAACCTTGGAATGAATGTTTATTGTTGAAACATGTGCGGTAAATGAATCTAATATAACATGATATATCATTTAGAAAGTCTAAATGGATATGTAGTACATGAATACAATCTAAGTATGACTCAAAGATTTTTTATGAACATCATGTTTTGTTGTATCATGCTTGATTACAAGATGATTTGGCAATATTAATATCTAATTAAAAAGTTATTAGATAACTTGTGTAATATTCTAAAAGAATATGTTTGATTATAGAATCACATCCTAAATTTGGAACAGCTTCCAAATTCTATAGATGAACAATTTTTCAATTGTTGTGAAAATTGTCATAGTCAACAAACTTGAAAGTTTGAAGGGCATCAAAAATTACACAATAGATATTAATGTTTACGGAAGGTTTTAAGAGCATATTGTTGTTTGTATACAATGATTCTTATGAAATTGAGGTGACACTCAATACTAGTTATGGTAAGGACTTCATCTTTGGCTATTACTAGTTATGCTTACTAAAAACATAGTTGCATTATACATTAAGAGAATAAGAATACTTCAAACTTTAAAAAGTTTGGAAGTTTGATTATCATAAATTGGTGGTTAAGGATGTCACACATTTATGAAACATTTTATGGCATTATCAAAATAGTTGAGTATGCACATACAAGAACTTCACTAGTTGAATTCTTGAAATAAATATTCTTAAAATTCCAATAGATCAAAGTTGGATGATTTATGCCTTGTCAACAAGTATGAATGTCATTACTTGAGATATAATTCATCAACAATAGTTATTATGCATTGATCTATTTAGTATTTGGATAAGGGATGTTAAACAATTATTATAATAAATTTAAATACATGGTATGTTTAATTTATAATATATTGTATCGTGTTTTTTACATGTTTAATCTGAATAAATGTTATTCTAAATTGTCCGTTGTCAGTTAATAATATGAGAATATTATTAAATCAAGACAAATCTGAAGGTTGGTATAATATACTTAAAGTATATTGATGCGTAGTCATGCCATTTCAGATGATATTCAATGATACCGAATATATGACTTATCCCAACTACATGATGTTGCTTTATGGATTTTGTTATTAAGTAAATCATGAGAAGTTATCCTCAGACTTGAGATGCAAGATAAGTGTCATGAATGTAGTACATTTTTGTGGAACAACTTAACGCTATACGTAACTGATAGGCATAAGGGTTGTTTTCGGAAGTGTTACAAAGTTTGCGGGTTTTGCTTGTAGTCAAGATAGAATTTGTTCCTTCAAATTTAGTTTTGGAGTTTAATACTGCTGGGCCCCTCGTAGGGTTGGTAAGATGTATGTGCGGCCGCACCCAAGATCTCCCCTGAATATGTTCAGAAGATTTGGTAATCTTGATCAATCATAAACAACGAGAAACAGAATGGTTAATTAAGGAATGACTTTAATCCATATCCTTATTAACGTAGTATTAGAAATAAAAGGATAATAATAATGAGAAATCATTAAAAGGTTTGTTCAGGAGCCTTACTCGAGATCGTACTAGAGGCATCGACGTGTTGCAAGACGCTAACCGATGTGATCACACTATTAAGATATGTCCAAGTGGGAGCTGTTAGTTTATGAACATAAATTAATAGTTGTGTGTTAGGATCGAACTCGAGATTGTGGGATTGCACACTTTACGTATGAAGAGTAAAAGAATAATTATTTATAAATGTTATATATAATTATTAATAAACACAAAACTAGTAACGACCGTTAGTATTTAACGGAGAATGGCTAACGATCGTTAGACGAAGATTAGGAAAGTAATACTTATGAATAATTGGAAACAAGAGAAGGTTCTGGAATCCCCTTGGGGAGCCTATGACCAATCGGCCAAGGGAGGGTTTCCACCTCCTTTGTGCCTTGAGCTCCAAGTATTCACTAGTATATAAACACCTCATGGGATATTGTTTTCTCATAACTTGTACACACATAATAGGTGTTTTTCTCTCCTTCTCTTGTCCCTAAAAATCGATTCAACCTCTATCCCATCTTAGGGATTCGATTTTCATAACTAAAGTTTTTGTGTTTAATTTACTTGCATAAACTTTTACTTGAATTAGTACGTGTGTACAAGAACACGATTCAAACATACATTTGTTTGATTCTTGGATTGAATTACAAAAGAGGTAAGGGGTAATTCTTATAATCTACATAAACCCTAATTAGGGTTCTTGATTTGAAGATTGCAATTGATTCTTGTTCGGGCTATAATCACAAAGGTATGTTTACTATTTATTATTGATTAATTAATTACATGTTATATGAGTTTGCAGTTTTTAAGTTAGACGACTTAAATTGAGTAGGAAGTGAGATCTTGGACTCAAGGCATTAAGATGTCAAACATGCTTACATTACAAAAGTTTTGTGATTGTAAATCCCATAAATCTAGGAATTGCAATATGATATTAGCAATTATTGTTCGACAACTACCTTGTTGAATACTATCATTACTAGCAGATCAACTGATGTAATGGTACTATGTCAATTAGGATCCTAGCTTTAAGAAAGTACTATGGTTTATATGAATATTCACCAATGGGTATTTTATTTTCTTAAAGATCTAATTATCGAAAATACTGAAATTGAATTTTGTAATTCATTTTAATGTATTAATGCAACGTTCAAACCGTAAACGCACTTTGAGCTTTGGTAAATTGATTTCGTTCTGTTTTCAAACAAATGCTTGATTAATAATAATTTACTTAAAAGGAAAAATAAGTCTCCTTTCTATGAAAGAAGAGTGAGACACAATCCTATTCCTTTTCATGAATGAAAAAGGATAATAGGAATATTAGATATGTCTAAATCCTAATATAACTCATAGCAAATTTTTAATAGTTAAGAAAATTGCGAATATTTTTCATAGGGATTTTATCATCCTCATTCGGTGATTAAATTCTTAGTAACAAATATGATATTTGGTTAACAGAAAATTATGTATGACATTTTATGAGTTATTATAATTAGAAGCTAGACTAATTACCGCAAAATGGTAAAAGACAAACTAGTTTATTCATCTAGTTGTTTTGACTATTTAAAAGGTGCTACATACATTGTAGGATGATATATTAATTAATTATTAGAACGTAAACACGTAATGATCGTTAACATTTAATGGAAAAGGCTAACGACCATTAGACGAATAAAAGGAAAAGGACTATATATGAAATTGGAATGTCAAGAAGAATCTAGAAACCCTTTGAGGGTGCTAGAACCGATTGGCTAAGGGTATCCCACATCGCTTGGTGAAGCTTTTGTTTCAAGATTTCTATCCTATATAAACACACAATGTTTCATTGTTTTTATATAACTTGAACACCTAATCTTGTGTGTTTTCTCTTCTCTTCTCCTAGCAAAGATTTCGACACCCCATTAAAGTTTAAGGGAGTCGAATACTTTGTTATTCTTTTAGTGTTTGTGCTCGCTTTACTTGCATAAATGTTTACTTGAAGTAGTACGTGTGTACAAGATCGTGAATCAAACACATCATTGTTTGTTTCTTGGATTTGTTCACATAAACCCTAATTATGGTTCTTGAGTTGAAGATTGCATTTGATTCTTGTTCGGGATAGAATCATTACGGTACGTTTACTATTTATATTTGATTAATTAATTACATATTATAACGCTTCCGCATATGCTCTCTTGATGTGTTTCATTTATTTTATATGATTGTCATGATATTATAATTCAAACAAAAATTGCTAAAAAAATGTGAAAAAAAATTTGTTTCACGCCTAAAAAAGGTTAATTTCTCTTATTTCAATTTGTAACTATGTCATAAAGGATCACATGTTTCTTCTTTCTTGGTGATTTAACAGCAAAGTTATACATTTGTTTCTTAGCAATCATCACAATCCTTGGTGAGTTTGATTGTTGATCATACACCCACGCTTTAGCAGCTTGTGCGACGCCATGTGCAATAGCAAGCAGCTAAGCACCGGTCTAATTTTGGGGATAGGGGTGATTTGGTAGCAATGGGTGGCTGGTACGTACGAACTAGTAGCTTTGTTACATATTCCATTACGTACCACATATATGAAAGCTCATACAGATGGGAAATATCCAAATAAAGTTGCTAGAACCAGGTAAACTCGTATTAAATTGGCCAATGTATATCAAGTATTGGTTTAACGACCGCACAATATTTCTCTAAAAAAACGTGCTTTAAAAATGATTGTGATTATCCAATGCGTGTTCAAACGCATAACATGATGCTTCAAGAACTTATCAATTGTTCGTAAGTTATTAGCATCTTGAATTCTTGATCATGCCAATGCAAGTTTCAACTAAATGAAATGTGGGTTTTAATGACGATATTCTTCAATTGTACACTGACATATCACCGGCACTCTTGCACATCTGAACACAGTGCACGTAATTTCATATAAGGTGGAGCTAACTTGTAGGATAATGGATTTATATAAAGGTAACAAGCATGATACATGTGAACTACATTAACAATATATATTTTTACAACAAAGAATTTTCTGATTGAACAACCACCAATTATATGGGCAATTTCATTGTGGTGGCCGGCTTTATAATAAGAATGAAAATAAGTCATTTTCTTTGTCCACAGATCAATTATCCTTTAATCATGTTAAATTTCCAAGTCCGTCATCTATTGAGAATAATAAGGTTTACTTGACATCACATTTTGAATAAATGGTTTTTGAGGAATCGGTCTTCAAATAACCATTGAAAGAGATTAAAAAAATAAAAAAATAAATAAAAAACCTTTATTGAAAATTCTTTCCAAGTCTACCAAAGGGGCGTGTGTACTAATGTGTCTGTATATATATCTAATCTAACAAAGGCTAAATCTCATTGTATGTTTAGTGACCGAGCTGAAGATGAGCTTCAAAAGTGTTACGTTCATCGTAATTGTCCTGATCATCTCTTTCACAGGGATACTTCTGCAGGCACAAGTAGAAGCAAAAGCGAAACATAAGAATCATGCTTGGGGTGGTAATTGGAGGTGTTGGAATGATGACAGATGCGAGAAGAGGTGATCATAATCTCTCTAAAAACTGTGATTTAATTTGTTGTAAATAACTAAAAAGGTGATTCGTGCATGTTTCTTATATTCTATATCCATTATTAATCTAATAACTTATTTTTCTTTCAGGAAGAAAGGCGGCAGCGGCATAGTACATGCCTAAGGCCATATGTTAATGACCCCTATGCAGTTTATCAAGAGAAATACGTATTTTCAAGAAATTTTCTGTATGTGTTGCTATAATGTAAACACACATTCCTTATATATATTGAATACATTACTTTGGCTATGTATACTGTAACTATGTAAGTATCCGATTTAAATAAAAATGGGTGTCTGATTACGAGTATAAGGAGAATTACTTTTGTAATGGCCTAATGGGTATTGTTCATCTTCCAATTATCAAAGTATCTTTCTTTCCTTTGAGCTCATCTTTACATTTTCTTCCATCATCAATCTTCATTCCCAACTGTTCTCAAAACTAATCAGAAAAATGTAGCCTCATGCATCCAGAAACAACACCTATTGCCTAACAACATAAAAACGAATGTATCGGAATTGTACCTTTAAGTTTTAAAGTTTCCCTAGTCACTTGCTAGAGCTCTTTTATTAAAAATACATAAAATAAAGTAAATTGTTTTAGTCGAATAGTATAATCTCTTTGAATAATCTGTTAATCTCAAGCACCTTCAAGAACTACTCACAATTAAGAAGCAATAAGCAGTTTTAATAAGCGACCAAAACAACACCTTAAATAATAGAGGAAATTATGGTTCCAAAGAACTTACATAGAAAGCTGTTTTTAGCATCAAATAAAAGTATTTAGCACTATAGCATAAAAGATCACTTGTTTCTTTTCTTTATAGGTAATTTAACTGTAAAGTACACGTCACTTAGCAATCATCACAATTCTTGGTGATCAGATTGATTGTTGTTCAGACACGCTCTAGTAGCTAGCTAGTGCGATAGCAAGCACTGGCTTAATTTTGGGGGTATTGGTCGAGTAGGGGTGATTAAGGGGCCATGGGCGTTGGTAGTTTTTTTTTTTTTTTTTTTTTTTTTTTTTTTTTTTTTACATATTCCATTAGAAATCACATATTTAATTTGAAAGCTCATGAGAAATTGCCCGATAAAGTTGCTAGAACGTTAGTGCAAACACCTTCAATTGACCACGCCAACTTCCCCGAGAAAGAGGGCTTTACGCAGTTTGACTTGGTGTGTCGTAGATTAGAAGGTTAAAAATTTGGAAACCACGGTTAAAAAAAAAAAATAATCAATTATTCAAAAGTTAATTACTAATATCTTGATCATGATTTATCTAATATTGACCATGACTGCTCTCATGCCAATGTGAGTTCACAATGAATAAACTATGTGGGTTTTAGAAATTTTATTTCAAAATTTCAACCAACTAGTTGAATCATTCTACTTTGAAACTTATAAGAAAATCAATCAAATGACGATATTTTATAACCGTTTAGTGACATATCGCCGGTACTCTCTCAAATCCGATCACTAGTATCTTCTAGGAAACTTCAGCTAGCTTGTAGGATAGTGAATTTGAAATTAATAAGGTGAAAAGCATGATACATGTGAACTAAGTTAAACAATTTCACAAGGAAAAATTTTGGGCTAATGGCACTGTAATGTATCATATTTGTTACTTGCACCTTTTATATGAATCGAATATTTTTTTTACTATTCTATTTACTAAACTCGATTTTATTGTATTTTTTATGTACTTTATGACCAATTTGCACCTCATTTTTTCGCTACTATATGTATCATAGTTGTCATAAAGTATACAAAAAATACAATAAAATCAAGTTTAATACATAGACTATCAAAAGAATTTGTTCGATACATACAGAAGGTGTAAGTGACAAGTATGATACATTATAATGCCATTAGCCGAAGAATTTTCTGATTGAACACCTATCGATTGGAACATGTCTTACTAGATAGGACATCTGTTTTATATATATATATATATATATATATATATATATATATATATATATATATATATAATAATAATAATAATAATAATAATAATAATAATAATAATAATAATAATAAGGTACTAGTTATAATACCCGTGCACGCACGAGGTTTTTTCAGAAAAATTTAATTATATAGTATTATCGTTTAAAAACAGAAAATCTTATGTATATTTTAAAAAAGTTAGAGTATCAACATATGCGAAAGTAAGAAAAATAATTAGCAGGAATTGTAAATATAACCGTGGCATCGACCTTGTATTTGATTCTTGAGCTTGTCTCCTTATAATGTTATTGGGCAAAAGGTTCTTTGATCACATGGGTTTACAAATAAATCAAATTTATTTAAAATTTTTTGTTTACTATATTGATATATAAAAATTTACCCGTGAAAATTATGATATAAGTACAACTAATAAGTATGCACAAGTTTTTCAATATGTATTAATATCAATTAATATTTTGTAAAAATTTTATTGGATGAAATATTTAACTTTGTTTAGCTGACATAGATGTTAATGTTGAGGTTGATAGTGTTGTTTAACTTTAACTATTGATATCGTGTTGTACAAAATGTGCGAGTTTAGTAGCACATAATAAACGTTTATGGAGTTAAAATATACTTCGTAAAGTTTTTTAAAAATGTTTTTTCCGGATATCCGTATATAAACTTTAGAGTAAATTACATAGATGGTCCCTGTGGTTTGCCCAAAGTTTCACCCACAGTCCCTGAAAGTTAAAAGTTGCACGGATAGTCCCTATCTTCGAAAAGAATAACACTCATGGTCCCTCCACTTAACTGGTGTTAGTGGCTTCTGTTATCTTTTACACGTTAGTCCCTTTAAGTTAAATATCATTGCATCGTTAGTCCTTTATAATAACGGCCGTTTATAATTTGAAGTTTTTTGAATTTTTCTTACGTTTTCATCCGTTTTTATACGTTTTCATGCGTTTTAATCCGTTTTCGTCCGTTTTTATACGATTTTGTCCGTTTTTCTTATGATTTCATCCGTTCTCAGGCGTTTTTATACGTTTTCGCTCGTTTTTCTTACGTTATTGTTTGTTTTCCTACGTTTTCATCCGTTTTTATACGTTTTCGCTTGGTTTTATAAGTTTTCCTTTATTTTTCTTACATTTTCATACGTTTTAATCCGTTTTCGTCTATTTTTATCCGTATTCAAGCTTCGTATGACTATGCTCAAAACTTTGATCAAGGATCGGAATGGAGAAACGAGGTTGATATTTTGCCTAGATCATTTTCTGTTCGAATTTTATCCGTTTTTATAGGTTTTTATCCGGTTTTATCAGTTTTCGTCTATTTTTATCTGTTTTTGTCCGTAAGCCACCACCACCACCACCAATAAAAAAAATCAAATTTTTTTTCAAATTTTTTTTTTCTAAAAAATCAAAAAAAAAAAAAAATAAGAAAAAAAATTTGAAAAAATTGAAAAAAAAAATTCGAACAAAAAAACAATTTTTTTTTTAAATTTGATTTTTTTTTAGAAAATTCATACAAAAAAAAAATTTGAAAAAAAAAAATTTTAGAAATTTTTTTTAGAAAAATTTTCGAACAAAAATATTTTTTTTTTTGATTTTTTAGAAAAAAAAAATTTTGAAAAATTTGAAAAAAAAATCAAAAATATATTTTTTTTTAGAAATTTTTTTGATTTCTTTCAAATTTTTTTTTTGATTTTTTAGAAAAAAAAAATTGAAAAAAAAATTAATTTTTTTTATTGGTGGTGGTGGTGGCTTACGGATAAAAATAGACGAAAATGGATAAAACCAGATGAAAACCTATAAAAACGGATAAAAATTGAACAGAAAATGATCTAGGCAAAATATCAACCTCGTTTCTCCATTCCGATCCTTGATCAAAGTTTTGAGCATAGTCATACAAATCATACTAAGCTTGAATACGGATAAAAATGGACGAAAACGGATAAAAACGTATAAAAACGAATAAAAACATATGAAAATGTAAGAAAAATAAAGGAAAACGTATAAAACAAGCGAAAACGTATAAAAACGGATAAAACGGATGAAAACGTAGGAAAACAAACAATAACGTAAGAAAAACGAGCGAAAACGTATAAAAACGCATGAGAACGGATGAAAACGTAAGAAAAACGGACGAAATAGTATAAAAACGGACGAAAACGGATTAAAACGCATGAAAACGTATAAAAACGGATGAAAGCGTAAGAAAAATTCGAAAAACTTCAAATTATAAATGACTGTTATTATAAAGGACTAACGATGCAATGATATTTAACAAAAAGGGACTAACGTGTAAAAGATAACGGAAGCCACTAACACCAGTTAAGTGGAGGGACCATGAGTGTTATTCTTTTCAAAGATAGGGACTATCCGTGCAACTTTTAACTTTCAGGGACTGTGGGTGAAACTTTAGGCAAACCACAGGGACCATCTATGTAATTTACTCTAAACTTTAAATAACAAAAGCTGAACCCACATCAGCATCAGTAGTAACAGACCAGGGATCCTGTAAGATTTCGTGACCACTATTTCTACGCACACCCCTACTCTTACTTCGCATATCTAAATAGGAAATACAACAAACATCAAAAGACAACTAAACAACAAACAACGTACACGTATAACACGGCGCAACATGATTTACGAAAACACATAGATGCACAAAACACATAGACGACAACCAATAGATGCAAACACAAACACAATTCCAATAAAAGAAAGTAATAAAATGAAGATGAAGCAAAAGGCAACCTAGTTTTAGCTACAAGTAAGAAGATTCTGGCAGAAGGTAGAGAAAAGGCAGAGGAAGAAGATAAGTATAAGGAAAGCGGTGACCTCGTGAATATAAAAACCAAAAAGAAGAAGAAGGCTTAGATCATGGGCCTGGACAATATGGGGCAAGCCCAGAAACAGGAAACCTAAACGACATTGTGGAAAACTAGAAGGGGGGTTGAATAGTTTACCGCTTTTTTAATCCTTTTTAGCTTGAATATCCTTTAAAAACTTTTATGTTTGCTTAAAGATATAAACACAAAGTTATATGTTTGATTCTTTGAAAAGCTTTATATGTGAATAACAATTCTAACTTTACTTGTTTCATTCTTTGAAAAGCTTTACGTGTGATGATCCTAACTTTCCTTGTTTAGTTCTTTGAAAAGCTTTACATTAGTTTAAAGATATAAACATGACTTTACTTGTTTGATTCTTTGGAAAGCTTTATATGTGATTAGCAATTCTAACTAAAAGACAACATGTAATGAGCAAAGATAAAGAAAGAAACGATCAAACCACAATACGATTGTTTATCGTGGTTCGGCTACAAGGACTCTTTTTCCTTGCCCTACATCCACGCCCCGAGTTTCCAACTCGAGAGTTATAAGCACTAATCAACAAGCTCCTTTCCCGGTGGGGAAACCTTTACAACGTCGCTTATACTTTTACCGACACAAAGCTAGATGTCGAGTTCTTTTACAAGGGTACAACCACTCCCATTCGTCGCTTACTCTTTTACCGACACTAAGCTAAATGTCGAGTTCTTTTACATGGGCACAACCACTCCCGTACGTCGCTTACTCTTTTACCGACACTAAGCTAGATGTCGAGTTCTTTACCAAGGGTACAACCACTCCCGTTAGTTCTTTTACAAGGGTACAACAACTCCCGACACACTACGTATTTTGAGGCCTAAAATACTAACCAATCACTTCTACATATATGACACAAATGAAGTATAAACTACCAAAGCTTATACATGACCAAGCTAACAAGACTTGCAACTTTAGAGTTGAAGCTTGTAACTTCTTGAATGATCTTGTGAAGTCCCTTGCTACATAAGAGAATCACACAAGTCAAATGTTATTGAGTTAGTTGAGAGAGTATGTGAAAATATGTCCTAAAGGGGTGACTCAAAACTAACAAATGGTTTGGTATTTATAGCAAACCATTCTGCAGGTCTGGTGGATCAGGCGGAACCCTCAAATGGGTTCCGCCCGTGTACCCCCAGGGTTCCGTCAGGGCTGCAGTTGGTTTTGCAATAAATCTTCCAAACCAAACAAGGTCACATCTCATTATACCTAGTCAAACACAAAACTTGCAAGCAAACATATGGTTAGTCAAACACTCTTTCTTACCATAAATATATATTGACAAAGTTTGCCCTAAATGTGATGTGACATTACTATTTTAAGAAATAAATGTGATGTGACAAGACACTTTCTAATTTAAGAAATAAAAACAATGTTTTGTTTAAAAGGAAATGTAAACCTTAGTTTAAACAAGACTTAAACACTTAAAGTGATGATTTACTCCTAGCTAAAGTTCATACTTTGTCATTAACAAAACTTAGCAAAGATCGTAAAATATAAATAACGTTTTTAGGCGATATTTGTATTAACAATCTCCCCCTTTTTGTTGATGACAAAACATAAACTTTATTTATAAGTAAGTCACTAGTTTTAGTGTTAAGTCTTATAAAGTTAGTATAAAAACTTGTTTTTGCAAAGATGAGGTGATAAGCACAAAATTTTTTTTGAAGCAAGTTTATATATATATTCTCCCCCTTTTGTCGAAACAAAAAGAAGAGTAGCAAAGCGGAAGTATGCACTTGCTCCCCCTTGGACGATACTCCCCCTAAATGGAGTGTCAAGAGAGGAGACATGGATTTTGAACCTACAAGAAAAAGGTTAGTTGCCACACAAGACAAGTCATGAAAGCATTTCATGTCTAAAACACAACTAAGAGTTGTGAAGCGGAATAATGCAATACTCATGCTCCCCCTTGAATATTACTCCCCTAAATGGAGTATCAAGGAAAGAAAACATAGAAAATGATCCTACAAAAAGAAAGTTAGTTTCTAAAACACAAGATATACAAGTTACCATAACAAAGTATAGTGCAATCATAATACTTTAAATGGTCAACAAACAAAGCATATCTCATAGTAGGATAAAATTAATTTCATGTAAAATTTGACTTTTAGGAAGTCAAAGACAAGAAATGATGTGAATAACATCCTACTTCTAAAAATAAAAGACCAAATAAAAAGAAACTAAGAATATAAAAATCCTACATCTATAAAAAGGAAACCATCACTTTCCTTAATGAGAAACATTCTTCCAAAACAAGGGTAAGGTTGTTTGAGAATAAAAGTAGGTGGTGGAGGATGTATCGGGTTTCATTTTAAATGTTGTGGGGGTGACACGGTTTTGGTTTGTTTGTTTAAATGGTGAAACATTTTCCAAAAGAAACGGTTTTGTTTCATTTTGGAGACTCTAAACTTGAGGTGGTGTTGGTGCTCTAAACTTGGTTTGTTGGTTTTAATGAGCAACATTTTCCAAAAGAAACGGTTTTGTTTCATTTTGGAGACTCTAAACTTGAGACGACCCACAATGTGGTTTAGGATAAACCTCATTTCATTGTTTAGAGGATCATGGATGTCTTTGTAGATAAGGTGAGACAACAATGGTTTTGGGTGGTGATATTCTTGTTGTGGTGTTTGGTTGTGGTCAAAAGACTCATTTTGGTCAAGCAATGACCGTGGTTTTTCATTTGTGAAAGGTGGTAGTTTTGTTGGTCTTGATGGAAGATCATTGAGATGCTTCTATTTTCTTATACGAAGAAAATAGAGATTCAAAGTGTTGGGAAGGTTCATGTGGTGGTGGTAGTTGAACAAAGTGACGAAGGCTTGGTTTTTCGGAAGGATTACCATGAAGGTTTTTGTAAATGGGGTGAAACACAAATGATTGTAGGTGTGTATGACCTTGATCATTTGGAAAAATTTAGGGTCTAGCATAACGGTAAGCCAAACTCTCAAGCAATGACGGTGGATGAGGTGCATCATCCAATGACTCATTTGGTTGAAATATTAGTTGTTGTTGGGTTTCCGTTTCGGCAATGGTGTCAAAGAGTGACAATGATGGATGGCTTGATGGTTTAGGTGATAGGTTTTCAAAAGTTTCCAATAGTGGATGTGGTGATGTTGGTGGTGTATGGAAAAAGTTCCATTGGTGTAAATGTTGGTGATCGATGGTTGAAAAAGTTTTTGATGGTTGAAAAGTGTATATGTTTGTATTGCCATGTTTGGGAGAGGATGTTGGAGTAGCAAGATTGAGGAAATCTTGAATAGTGGTCATGTTGATGTTGCAAGGTATTGAATATGGTGTTGAGGTAGTAAGGTTAAGGAAGTCTTGGATAGGTGAAGAAATGTCAAGTGATGAGCTTGATTTAATGGTTTTGCTGAAGCAACAAGGTTTAACACTAATCCTAGTGGTTTTTACTTGATGATTCGGATGAGGTGTTTTGATTAAGTCATCTCAAATCTTTGGTTTGCAAGAGTTTTGAGATTGAGAGAGGTAATGGTGTTGGTGTGAGTTTTGGGGTATTCTAAAGTGATCAAACTTAAAAAGAATTGTGGGAAGGAGTGTTTGGATTTGATGTGTTCCATACCAAGATTGAAGTTTGAAATGATTTGATGTCAATCCAATGGAATTAGGTGGAGTGAAAGACCAACATATGCACTCAATGCTTTGTGATCATGGGATGTGATTTGATTGAAAATGTTTCAATGGTTTGAAGGATCCTTTAAAATGGTTCCTTGGGTTAGTTATGTTTGAATTTGAACTTTTGGCGGGAAGTGACTTCCTAATTGTTTTAGTGAGTGAGAGTTGTCCTAATATGGTTATTGGAGGTAAGGGAAGATGTTTCTCACTAAAAAAAATGGTTTGACACTTTACAAGTTTTGAACTTAAGAAAAATGACAAAAATTTTCTGCAGGTGACTGGCGGAACCCTCGCGATACACAGGCGGAACCCTGTTTTGGGTTCCGTCTGGTCCGTTGGGCGTTTTTCAAATTTTTCGAAAACTCCTAAAATCAAAAAGATAATGCATATCTGGTTAGGTAATGCAAAAATTGGACATGTAAACACACATACCATAGGACTTTGACCGGGGGGTTGAGAATTTCACTATACTTAGTGAAAATTTCATAAACATGAAAATTTGACAACTTGCCAAATGTTGTCTTCCTGCATCATTGTTAGTTCCTACAAGTTCCAAATAGTACCAAATATCTTACCAACACACAAATACATAACACGTAATATTTAAATGACCATATCGTTCAAATAACACCTAGTGCCAAACACTCCTACACACCCGCTCTCATAGACGGTCAATCTTCTTCTTGAGCATTTCAAGAAATCTCTCAATGTTTTTTTTGAACATCCCCTTTGTTTGCTTGAACTCCGTCGACTCATTTGGAATATCCGAAAGTTGGAAAATGTATTCTAGAGGTGGGAGCCTAGAGTTGGGCAAAGCCTAGAGTTGAAAAATGTTTACCTTGGGCTTTGTAGATTCTCCTATCACTTAGTGGGACAAAAGCGTGTGGAATAAGAGAGTAGTCTAGGTGAATACCTCTAGGAGTTGATGGAATGGGAGAGATGAACCTAAAGAGACGGGTTAAGAGCATTCTATATGGCATAGACGTTGTGCCTTGCACGGGAATGTCGGTCATTCTCTTGGTCATGTAGTAGGCAAGGTTGAAGGGTTGCCTAACGGACAAGGAGTAGAGCATGTAGCAAAGGCAAACATTGATGTGATCCTGGTTTCCTATGGTGCTAATTTCATTGGCTCTAAGGAATTCTTCCCATTCCATGAATTGGGGCTTGAGTTCATTGAATTCCATTCCATATGGGTCCTTGATGACCTCATTTCCGGTTCTAGTTCCCCTAGTGTTGGTGGTCCTAACAAAGAGGTGGTCACGAAGTTCATCTTTGGACACAAGAGGGGTATCATAGGGATAGATGCGGTCAAAGAGTGTGTCAAGAGTTGAGAGGGAGTGCAAGTCGGAATAGATGCAAGTACCATGGTTTGGGACACCTAGGATTTGAGCAAACTCCTCGAGAGTGAAGGAGTATTGATGACTACTAGCCCTAAAGTTAATAGACATGCGACCATACTCATCCTTGGAGAGGGTGACAGATGCATAGAATTCTAAAATGAACCTAGAACAAATAGGCTCGTCGATTTCTAAGAGACACTCAAAGTTGATTGTGGCAAATTCCGTGTAGAGGTTTGTACCTTCTAAGAAGGATGGATCAATGGTTCTACCCTTATGGACATATCGTTTTTCTAAGGCTTTGAAGACAACGATTTGAGTTTGAGTAAGACCTTTGGTTTTGTGGTGTTTGGGTAGGTACTTGATGGTGTCCTTGTGGTGGTAGTGAGTTAGAGGAGGCATGATGATTCCTAGAAAATCAAAATTTCACATTTTAGTCTAAGTAAAGACTATTGTAATGTGTATGTTCTAGTGTGTGCCTATATGAAAATAATGTGGAGGTGCGGTTAACTTGACTCATTTTGATGCTTAAAAACGTTTTATAATGCAAGTGATGTTTCAATGACGTTTTTCATTTATTTTAACAATGTGGTGAACGGTGGTAAAGTATGGTTGACGACCGAGAGTGGATATGTGAAATGAGGTGGTGATTGCTTGACAACACTTAACGCTTGGATATCTTCTTTGTGTTCTTCACTTGCTAGAAAGTGGAAGAGACGCATTTCATAATGAAATTAACTTGACTTTTGATGACATAGACAAATATGTTAATGAGAGTATGGATATGACAATTGCCCTTTGTTTCAAAGAGCGGCACAAGGGTGAACATAGGTTTATGTACCATGAAAGGTGGTTTAATCTTAATAGGTTAGGTTATAGTGGGGATGACACACTTGTTTGATTACATTGTGGAATCTTCTTGTGAAGATGACTAGGTGGAGTTATTGGTGAAGATGATATTGACTCTTGGTTTCTTTGAGGGCATGGAAATGGTGGATGACTCGATATTGATAGGACAAAGGATAACTCGGTTTCTCATTTCACATTGGTTGTTTGAGGTTTGAGTGATGAAAGGTTATGAGGAAGATGCTTGAAGTTTTGCTTATTTTGTGAATCTTATGGGCTGAGATATATCACATGGTGAATGTGATGAGATGATGGTGAAAGAACAAGTGAATGATTAAGTTAAGAGGGTGTTTGGTTTAGAAATTAAAAATAAAACATCCTGCAGATTTGGCGAACCAGGCGGAACCAAAAGGAGGGTTCCGCCCGTATGGTCTGAGGGTACCGTGGGAGCTGTAGGGAAAAATTCAAAAGGGATTGTCTTGATTTTTGTGGTTTTATCCTAATGTTTAAAACTAAGGTTTTAGGTCTTATGAGTCTTTGACTAAGCCTAGGAATGATGAATGCTTCACATTCAAGAGGTTTTGTGAAAACGTTGATAGAATGGTTAACGTAGAAGACTTTCTTAGTTAATACGTTCCTCAATGAACAATCTTACCAAGGCGATGATGATGGATCACAAGATGTCTATTAAGACCATAATGGATTGAATTATTTCCGAAGTCGATGATTCCTTTGTTGAAGGGATAACAATGTTGATAAAAGAATTCCGTTGTTGACACGAATTTGCTTGTTCAAGTGGAGCTTGTTGATGTGTTTCTCCATCCGAAACTAATTTGAGAACCTTACGTGT
Source organism: Artemisia argyi (assembly GCA_030686995.1). Lineage (NCBI taxonomy): Eukaryota > Viridiplantae > Streptophyta > Magnoliopsida > Asterales > Asteraceae > Artemisia > Artemisia argyi. Next base: position 143,943,517 of record CM060678.1, on the reverse strand, counting down.
TTTGGAGAATCATTGGGTAAATAAGTATAAAAGTCCAAGTACCACTTGTGCTTTTCTTATCAACTTATTACCGGCATAATTCCATTTGGCATGAACTATGGTTTCTATTCCCGTTCTTTTGGGATACCATAATCCTAGTTATGTAGTACCTAATGATGTATCCAAACAAGCTCAACTAAAGAGTTGTTTTAGGATCTTCTTTAACACGAGCACATAGACAAATGCTAAACATAATGTTGGATCTAATTGTTATGAGAACAAGTAGTCTTCCGAACATTTCTCTACGTTTAGTTTTACCTACGGATTTACTAATCTCATTCTTGATAAGTCATCAATAACTTAACCATTGAGAACAAAAGAGTAACTAGGAATGTCTTTAAGTTAAAATCCCTTGCTTTTGGAGCTTGCTTTTATTATCAAAAAGTCTTTCAAATATTGACACTTATAATCACATGATTACTTCGAAACATCTATTTTGTTTCACTAGTTGTTTTACTCTAAATTCCAAAAACTGTTTTTGTTGGATTTGTTTAGACACAACTATGACCTATAAATCAAGTTTTATAACTTATGTCAATTTTGCATGATTCAATGTTTGACTCAAGGTGAGAAGATGTTATTTTGTACTTTAATTCTTAATGTTTTTCACAATATACTTGTCTTGCCATCATTGGACTTTCGACTAAGTTATCATCTACCAAAGATGATATCTTAGAAGGAGGAGATCACTCGTTAAATGTTATATTCAACGACTCCTCGACTCTTTGGGTTTTCTTACTTAAGACACTATGAACTCTTATTTGTTTTGAGAAAGTCCAAGAGATACAACATCATGAGACTAAGTGTCACATTTGATGAGTAAATCCTAGATGTTAAAAACTCATTTTCTTTCACACATCCTAATGTATGCTAATGTGATTTATTTCACCTTGTGTGTTTTATGTGAGATTATCATAAAGGAGTGATTGAAGAAAAACACAATTTAAGACTCAAAGTATGGTGTTTGAGAATGTTGTTTAACAAAGGTTTGTTTTGCAAGCATCACAAAAGTGTTAGACATTTTAACACTTAGGAAATTCTTAGTTAGCTCACTTGTAAGCAAGAGTTGAGTGAGACTCACTCAAGAGTTTCTCGTGTTTATCTCTTGATGGTTAAAGAACCAAAACACCTTATATCTCCTACTAGTACTAATGACGAAATTCCTTGTTGCATAGAATCTAATCTTAGTTATTACTAATAGCAGGTAAACACTTTAGAGTATTACTAATAACACATATTCCAACACATAATGCTAGAAACAAGAGACAATCAAAGTCAAGTTGGAGTAAACACTACGCGTAAAATCTTGGTTTGACGACACGCTTTGAAACTCAATAACTCATGCATCCAAGAAGGTTAGATAATCATATAAAAACATAGAGCATGATAATCTTAATCCTTTTATCATGAGTTTCTATTAGAGATTGAATCATCTCTAAATCTCTCTTCTAGGTTTGACAAATTTTACTTGTTTTGTTTTACTAGTTGATGGTGCTTTTGAGTTAAATCCTAATCCGGTTTTATCTTTAAACAACCTTTGACTCCTCAACAATCTTTTCAAGAGATTTTGAGCTTTCATCAAATTTAACTAATATTTTTCCTTTCTCATTTTGCTTTTTAATCTTATGTTTGTAATCTAGACAAAATTTACATTCTAGATCAATTTCAACATTACTCTCAATTCTAGACATTTTATCTTCTAACAAGATTTCCTTTTCAAAGATATTCTTAAAAGATTTTGAAGACTCATTCTTGAAGATAGTTTTTAGGTTCATGTTGCATAAACGTTTAGACTCATTTTCTAGTTTAGAAAACTCTAGGATAAATTTGTCAAAGCAAAAAGTGTTTGGTTTCAAAATGTACCTTGCTTGATGTTTTATCTAGTAGAGAATCACAAACCGGATGGTTGGCTTCATCTTCATCCGTGTTATTCCATGAATCGTAAGCAAGTCCACTAAGAGCTCGCCATGAGTAATCATCTTCACTTACACCTTCATTTAAAACATTTAAACTAGTAGTACATGTATTTATCTCAACTAAATGTCTATTTATTAATATTTCTAAGACTTCTAATTCATATGTGATATCAAATTGATCATCTTTGACTTGACATATTTCTTGATGAAAGTTTAACATATTTTTCCAAATATCATTAGCCGTTTGACAAAAATACATTCTTTCATATTTGGTACTAAAGCTTTATAAATCATTGTTTTAGCTTTAGTATTTTTATCAAGTTTAAGATAGTTATCTTGGTTTTCAAAAACTTGTTTTCTTTGATTTGAAATCACCAAAAGAAATAATATGCCAAAGATCTTGATCAATTGATTTCACATAGTTTTCAAAATAACTTTTTCATTCAAGTAAGTTTTCTTATTCAAATAGCGTGGGTTTTGAATAGGTTGCCCTTCTTTGAGATTTTCAAAATCCATGGATCGATCCAAGTTTTAAAATACATTATATTTTAAAGATCTTGAGTAACGTAGCTCCTGATGCCAATTGTGGAAAACTAGAAGGGGGGGTTGAATACTTTACCGCTTTTTAAATCCTTTTTAGCTTGAATATCCTTTAAAAACTTTTACGTTTTCTTAAAGATATAAACACAAAGTTATATGTTTGATTCTTTGAAAAGCTTTATATGTGAATAACAATTCTAACTTTACTTGTTTCATTCTTTGAAAAGCTTTACGTGTGATGATCCTAACTTTGCCTGTTTAGTTCTTTGAAAAGCTTTACAATAGTTTAAAGATATAAACATGACTTTACTTGTTTGATTCTTTGGAAAGCTTTATACGTGATTAACAATTCTAACTAAAAGACAACATGTAATGAGCAAAGATAAAGAAAGAAACGATCAAACCACAACACGATTGTTTATCGTGGTTCGGCTACAAAGACTCTTTTTCCTTGCCCTACATCCACGCCCCGAGTTTCCAACTCGAGAGTTATAAGAACTAATCAACAAGCTCCTTTCCCGGTGGAGAAACCTTTACAACGTCGCTTATACTTTTACCGACACAAAGCTAGATGTCAAGTTCTTTTACAAGGGTACAACCACTCCCATTCGTCGCTTACTCTTTTACCGACACTAAGCTAAATGTCGAGTTCTTTTACATGTGCACAACCACTCCCGTACGTTGCTTACTCTTTTACCGAAACTAAGCTAGATGTCGAGTTCTTTACCAAGGGTACAACCACTCCCGTTAGTTCTTTTACAAGGGTACAACAACTCCCGACACACTACGTATTTTGAGGCCTAAAATACTAACCAATCACTTCTACATATATGCCACAAATGAAGTATAAACTACCAAAGCTTATACATGACAAAGATAACAAGACTTGCAACTTTAGAGTTGAAGCTTGTAACTTCTTGAATGATCTTGTGAAGTCCCTTGCTACATAAGAGAATCACACAAGTCAAATGTTACTGAGTTATTGAGAGAGTATGTGAAAATATGTCCTAAAGGGGTGACTCAAAACTAACAAATGGTTTGGTATTTATAGCAAACCATTCTGCAGGTCTGGCGGATCAGACGGAACCCTCAGATGGGTTCCACCCGTGTACCCCCAGGGTTCCGTCAGGGCTGCAGTTGGTTTTGCAATAAATCTTCCAAACCAAACAAGGTCACATCTCATTACACCTAGTTAAACACAAAACTTGCAAGCAAACATATGGTTAGTCAAACACTCTTTCTTACCATAAATGTATATTGACAAAACTTGCCCTAAATGTGATGTGACATTACTATTTTAAGAAATAAATGTGATGTGACAAGACACTTTCTAATTTAAGAAATAAAAACAATATTTTGTTTAAAAGGAAATATAAACCTTAGTTTAAACAAGACTTAAACACTTAAAGTGATGATTTACTCCTAGATAAAGTTCATACTTTGTCATTAACAAAACTTAGCAAAGATCGTAAAATATAAATAACATTTTTAGGCGATATTTGTATTAACAGACATGGTGTGCGTCGTTTTGCGACGCTGCGTTATATATATAGTAATAATTACATGAGTCGTTATAAGTACAATCGCGTATATTTATTTTTATATCACAGTAACTCGTACTTACCATTTGATATTTATATTACTGTTAATAATAATTTTACTGTATTTAATATTCAAACCCGTGTACGTATAGATTAAACTTTTAAATAGGATAACATGACTTCTTATTTATATTTAACGTACATAGTAAAAAGATATTTTAATAGATGAAAGTTTAAAACTAATATTTATTTTAAAAGTATTTAACGTATATTAAAACTAATTCGTACATTTATAAAATTTTGTAAGTTTAATAGATGAAATTCTCAAACCAATACTAATACTCATGTAATTGTAAACAAAGTTTATATTATAAAGTGTAGGGGGTATAAAGTGTAAAGGGTCATTTGTTTATTATCTAAAGTTATCAAAAAATATGGAGATTTATAATTTTACACTTAACTCCATATAATATATTTAAAATTCAATAACTAATGTTTTATTAATTACATCTTCTTTTTTTAAGTTTTTATTTTCATAAATTTGACACATATATTTTTATGTGTTTTTTTTCTTTAATCAAATTTTCTACTAAATTTATTAAAGTTTGACCAAAATCAATTCAATTTTGACTTTTTATTGGCCAATCATATTGCTCAATTTCGTCTATGTGTCAAAATCGAGCATTCTTATTGGTCTATTTTTTTTCCACTAAGATTGTTTTGCCAAAAAAACTTTGAAATGATGTAATTCCTTTATTATGTAAAAAATGATGGTAGAATATGTTTATTGTTAATTATATCATACCAACTGGATTATCCTTTACTTATGTTATATTTTTAAGTCAATGGTAAGTTTAATAGTTATATAGGTTTAGTGCACATCATCTATATATATATATATAAAATGAGTTCCCTATATTGAATGTGAGCATTTATGTTACAAGCAAAGAAACTCAAATATGAAGTTTAAGCTCATAAATTTCAGCCAGCTCGAGCTTATTTTGAAGCTTTTAAACTCAAATATTAATTTGGTCTTACATTAAAGTAAGTAAATTCGTTTTAGCAACCCATGGTTACAAACTGTACACACAACTCATTAATAGGTGAGGACCCTTGCCATGCTAATCATATGTACAGCCTCATACATTAAAAAACCAACGTCATTCCATCTTCTCTGCATTGAATGAGCCCATATTTCCTAACCTTGCTGTGGTTGTATAAATAGAACAAAGTCATTATCGAACAAACCCACAACATCACCAACAATACAGCAAGTCAGCAACCAACACCAACTCCAACTATCCTAGGTCGCATACCCATCACAATCTCATGAACTACAACAACATTCTATCCTAACTCATCTCCGAAAATCCACAAAGACTCGAATCTGACTTAAAAACTTAAATGTACGATCAAAGATGGTGTTTATTTCGTGTCTCATATGAGATTCAAAAGAACATTAAAGATCTTATCACAAAAAAACAACTCTTCATCGATCTATTTTTAAAGCAAAGCCTCAATTAATATCTCAAAAAAACAAAAACAATGTGTTTTCATCATTTCTTTCTTTCGCGCGGTTTAGACATGAGCACAAAATACAATCAAAGTCGACCCTACATGAGACCCTCCAAAGGATCTTGAAGCCATTTACAAGCTATCTTGATTTGGATTAAGCATCAATTGAATAAACCGGTTTAGGGTATGGATGTGTTTTTTGTTGTTCGATTGAAATAGGTTAGTAGCAGATTTAAAGGTATGTGGAGTGACAAGGAAGTATCAGTTGGAAATGATGAAGGGTTTGAGATAAATCTTGATGTATGAGTTTGGTAAGTGAGACGAGAGGTATTATCTGTGAGGGGGGCGGATGAAATAACACTAGGGTTGGAGGTGTGTGATCTATATCACTAATTTGGATCGAGTATAACACTTTTTGGGCTATAACGTGTATGGGGCTGGAACAATTATGGACTGGGCTCATGGTTGGGATGTTTATTAAGATCCCCTTATACACACCATTTACTAATTGATTATTGGTTGTATATATTACATGTAATGTATATAAGTGCTTAGATTAGTCTTACGGTATTTGCTATTTTGTGCTTATATATTTGCTATTTATTTGAGTTATTGTTAAGTTGCTGTCAAGAAAAAAGTTTCAATTGTATTTGGGGGTGTTTGGATGTGCATCTACACTGTGTGAGCTTTAATACTTTTTCATGGTTTTTAAGCTAATACTACCTATGAACTACTCTAATTATGTTTTATCTTTATACCATGTTAAAAAAGTTTGTAATGAGAAGGCATGTTTGTTATGTATTATAATTAATTTGCTAACAGCTTCGTGCATTTTATCATGTATAGGATACTTTGTTTAGACTTGGTATGTGATGCAATATAGCTTCTAAATATCATGTGATAAGGTGTTAATAACATTTGGTATTTTTGTATTACTCTTGCTAGCATTTGATAAATATTTAAGCTGTTAACTGATCATGGATTCATGAGTTTTGATACTTGAGTGTGGTTTGTGGTTTATGTGATTTATTTTAGTAACATATTTCATTTGTCTAAAAGATTAATCGTAGAAGAATATGCATATGTGTTAATTGTTTGAGTTAAGGAGTTTGGAGGTCTCGGTTACTCAACAAATTTGCTAAGGATTTGGTGTTTGGCATAAATACCTTTGAAGGATCCGCGTTGCTTAAAGATATTCAACTAAAGTTTAACTTTGACTAGATATTTAAAAGACTGTCCAGAGGAAATTTTTTTAGTGGATCAAGAAGGTTGGGTCTTGCTAGATGATACAATGTGAAGTTGGATGATCTGCTGCATCGATATGGGTTAATGTTGGGGGTGTTTGTTTCTGGGTATACGGGTATATGGTGAGTCCTGTGATGTACTTCTGAACTACCTCCATTTTAAGTACGGAGTATATACAAAACTTTTGTCTTCTTTGATTGCTTTATCTATGTTTTAGCTAGGTGAAGTTCACTAATAAACAATGTAATTATTTGCACAATTTTAGAGTCAAATCTGTTTTCTGTTAAGTATAGCTGCAATTTTTTCCGTTTCTATGGATATTGGTTGGTAACATAAATGCATTAAATTAAATTATGAAAGAGATTGAACCGATAATCAACAATGATCTCCTTATGTTGAACATTTTGCCGATCGCAATTGTCTCATACCTCTCTTACTTTACCATTTTTTTATCGTGTCTTTGTTTCAAGTAGTTGGTAGTTGTATTCACAAATTCGTGTATTGAACTGAATGATGAAATCAATAATGAATTTAATGAATTAGCAACAACTTTAAACAAACCAAAGTCCTACACTTATTACATATTTAGTTTCTTTTTATATTTTTATGTTTTTATCATTAAACGGATTAAAAACATACATGTACGAATTCAATGATTATTTTGAAATAAAACCAATGTTTTGAAACCCGAGTCGACCCGGCCTGGTTAACCGGTTGAACTGGTTCCGGCAAAAAAAGTGTTAAAAAAACCGGGTAAACCGGTTAGACACGTCGGGTTTTAAGTGACCCGGGCCAACCCGGTTCTTGAAACCCGGTTGAGTTTGGTTTTTTTCATTTTTTCAATATAAAACCGGGTTGACCCGATTTAAAAAAGTACTTTTTTTAATAGACAACCGGGTTGAACCGACCATCGAACTGGTGACCCGGTGACTTGACCTGGTCGATTAAAAACCCGGTTTCCAAAACATTGAATAAAACATATTGTAACTACTAATATTGATATTACATACTGGTACAAATTCCTAGATATGTCATGGAAGTCACAAGAATATTTCAGTGCTAACTTTTCTTAATTTATCATTCGGGTTGGAACATATGTTTTCATGAAAAACTGGAATGCTTTTCTTATACGCTCAAACTCATTATGATGCATTTCTTATACGCCTTTGATATACGTGTATTTAACTCAGGGTCGAATTTCAAGTGTAGTACCATTAAAAAAAAATAAAAAATAAATAAATGTATTTAATTGTATGTCGAGATGTAAACTACTTAACATATAATCAAGGAGTAAAAAAACATATAATCAAGACAATATTGGTCATTTAACTTTACCAAGCATAAATTTGTCATTAACTTTACCAATGAAGCATTTCAGAGTCAAACTAACGAAAATATTGGTAAAGGGACCAAACCCGTAATGGGTCAAAACTACATGAAAAGGATTCGCAAAAAAAGAGTCTAGAGACTAAATCTGTTAAACACGACAAACTACAGGGACCATTTATGTAACTAACTCTTATACTTAACTAATTTTACTTAATTTATAGTTAACTAATGTTTTTATATCATAGACCAGTAACCCCAATAAGAATCAAATATCTTTAAAACTTATATTAATACAATTAATTTTCAGACAATGTTCTATAAATATATCAGCTTTTTGATACTTGGTTACCAATTTTATTCATAGGCTGTCTAAATCAACCGATGCCACTTGAAGATATAACGACGCTGGTACATCAGTTTGGGTGTAAGAGACAAAAGAAAAGACCTGAGTTGTGTGTAGTATAAACCATTTGTTTGAATTAACATGTTTTGTGTTACGATGATGAAAGTAAGTCATGTGTTTGATACATTTTTCGTGAAATAATTCTATTTACAAAAGCTTACTTAAACAAACTTCGTTTATTTAGTCGAGTACCCCAATCAAAACTAAGCATATAATAACTAAATACGCATAACCCTTGCAAAACCGATGATTCTTTATGGTGAACAAAGCCCGTGCATCGCACGGGCCATGCTGCCTCGTATATGTATAAATAATGGGCTTTGAGGAACCGGTCTTCAATTAATTTTTGAATAGACATCATTAAGCAAATACTTAATTGTTACTATGTTCGTCCTAAAATTATTGCCCCCTATTGATTTTTTTCGGTCTTTCTTTCTCAACTTTGACTATAAATATTTTTGTTTGTGTTATACAATTTTTGATAAAAATTATACCAAATGAAAATACATTTAAAACTCAATCCGTACATATATTTTGTATCAAGTATTATGTAATATAAACAAAAATACTTAAGGTCAAAGTTGAAAAGTAAAGACCGAAAAAGTCAATAGGAGACAATAATTTTGGGACGGAGGGAGTATATATTATCCAAGTCCACCAAGGGGCCTGTGCGTGTGCCTATATATAACTAATCTAGCAAATGCTAAATCTCACCGGTGAGGAAGATGAGATTGAAGTGTGTTATGTTCTTCGCAATTGTCCTCATCATGCTCTCTTCCTTAGCGACAAATCTTCAGGCAGGACCTGCTACATGGGGTGGTAGCTGGAGTTCTTGGGGTGATAAAAAAGGCGGCAAACGAAAAGGTCATTCCCCTCCAAAGGGCCGTCGGGGCCGTCATATGTTGAAAATAGGTATAAACCTGATATATGCTTATGATGTATATATAATTTGATCACTTTTTTTCTTTTCAAGTAACGTTATCACATGATCGGAAACAATGTCTTACTAAAAACCATTATAACTTCCTGTATGATAATAGATTAGGACTTCTACCAGTTACATGCCATCGTCAAGAAGGATGAACCGAGGATAACGGGGACACCTGAAGTCGTGTCAATGATCTCTATGTTGGCTTACATTAAGAATCATACGTATTAGGCATTTTCAGTAAAAAGTATCACATGTGCGAGAAACACTTGTAAAAATATGTTGTTAATGTAAATACACGATATGTTACTTTGGCAATTTAAGCTTCCAATCTCAGACAGAAATGGTTGTTTGATTATTAATATCCTCATCATCAAATTATCGAAGTATTGTTAATTTCCTTTGACATTATATTAACATTACATTTCGACCGGTGATCTTCTTCTCAAATTGTTCTTAAAACTGTTCACTGATAATATAATGATACTTTGTCTAATATCAAATAACACCCTTTTTATAAAAATCTTTACTTATTAAATACGGAGTATCAATTAAATATACTATTTAGCAATTTTCATATAAAAGGTTATACATAAAGAGTTATTCGATCAAAATTTGATTAAAATTGTTAGACGATTAGTATTAGTTTGTTTAGCTGTGTATTTGGCCCATATTGTATCTTATATATTTTCCCATGTACCATACGTTTGAGGCATTCAATAATATTGATAAAAACATGAGTACAATGTTGGTCCTTGAAAAGTTTTGCATGTTTCTCACCCTAATGTTTTGCAAAGCAAGTAATAAGAGTAAAAGTGAGGCTATAAACTCACCTTAGAAATAAGTTGTTCGAAAAAATAAGTCGAGTAGCAATAGTGTGTGGCACCGACATGCGACCTAAGTTATTATGGAAATTCTTAATTTACAGTTTTATGTACTCATGACTCAAAAATGTTTAAATAAATTTAAGTGTTTTCAAGTGGTTGTGTTTAATGTTGCTTGTGTTGCAGTGTTTACCTTTAAATCACTTCAGAATATTTTGTAAGTATTGGTTCTTAGAAAAGTGGACAAGTAGACATATATACAACAGTATTCAAGATGGATAAATCTCTTGTTCAAGAATAACCAAAAGACTTAATACGGAAAGTATTCAAAATGAAAGTATTTGTGAAAGATTATATGTTGTTGGTCCAATAATAATAAATAATATAAGTTAGGTATTTAAACTAACAATGTTTCGTGGTACGATATAAAAATGTTTATATTTATCTAAAGTTAGTGGATGATAATTGATAAGTTAAAAAATATCTATGTAAGTTTTTGTTATAAATATTTTCTTAGTTTTAACATTTTTATTATGTGTGATAAAAATGTATTAGATTGGGTTCAGATATATTAGTCAAAACGGTAAAATAAAAATAATAACAAAAAGTGTCCAAGACAGGATTCAAACTCAAGTCTCTCGTACCTGGTGGGTCAAAGCCCTTATTCGTTTTAGTATTCCAACTGTTATGTGTATAACCTGTTATGGTCTGTTTGGTATGAGGTTTATGTGTTTTAAAAAAATTAAATCCGAAAGTGACACAAGGGGGATTCGTACCTGGGCCTGTTGAACAAGTATATGACACACCCAGTTGAGCCAATGGCTCTTCATGATTATTGCCTGCAACTAAAATATATATATATAAGGGATTGTTATGGTGTTACATTTAGTTATACTTATCACCGTATGTTACACGCATGCGTTTGTGTTTACTTTTTGGTTTTCAAAACAGTTTTGTGACCGTACTTCAAGTAGGCATTTCAAGTTGAAGAGTACTTGTTGTAAAAAGGTGGGTCGTATAAGCACAAAATAAGTCGCTTGACTTATTTTGCGTCTTTCAACTTCAAAATCCAAATGAAAGCCAACATACACTAACATGTATCTCAATCATTTTCTATGCATTGCATAAGTTAAAAATCAACTTTTCATAGATTTAGCGTATTATTATGCACTTGAGTTTCGTGTTGGGCCTTAAGGCCCGTTATGTGTTTCAAATGGTTTTACTGTTATATCCCGATAAGTAAATAAGCACAAAAGCTTGTATATCGATTTCATAACTCGAAATTAAGTAATACAAAGTCACAAATAAGCAAGCATAATACGTGTGAGTACTTGTCCAACGAGCCAAGACTTAAGGATTACGTTTCATTTATGTTTTCATAAGTTGTTTAAGTTTTCAAAAGCTAAAAATGAGTCCCAGGTGTGTCGACTAAAAACTGATAAGCATATGTGTACCAAGTAGTGACCAAACTTCAGTGACAGACATTTTATTTTGGTCACTATTTAGATGAAAATAGTGACGTCACAATGTTGCAAAAACCGTGAATCGGTCCTGAGACGGTCGAGGGCCGAGTAACGTTTTTTAGCCGATTAATCGGCCCTAAACCTTGTAATCGCCGATTAATCGGCCGTTTTCCTTGTAAATCTCTCCAAGTTCCATGGCCGTTTACCTTGTAATCGGCGATTACAAGGCCGAGTAAGCCGTTTTTTGCAACATTGAGTGACGATATAATTTTTCGTCATTACTTTTGGTCATCGGTAGAATGTCAGCAACGAAACTTATAAGTGGTCACTATTTAGTCACTAAATTACATGAATAATGACGAGAAATTATATCGTCACTATTTTCATCTAAATTTTGAGTTATGGGAAACTGAAAGGCTAAACCTCACCATAATATTAAAGGTTAAATGTGCTCGGCTAAGGTCTAATCTAGTTAGGTTTAGAAAAACAAGTCAAAATTTTAAAAAGGGCATAATTTTTTAAAATAAAATAGAAAAATGGGGCAACTAAAGTTCAAGTTATAATTTTACTCCCGTTCCCCCACTTAAAATGTACAAAATCCCTTTTGTAAGCAAATAAGCAATAAAATAATGGAGATAGGTAGAATTGGAACGAGAACTTCCCTGAAACTTGCTCTTGAAAATGATAGAAGGATGATGTTTGAGTAAACGTGCCTTCATGATTAGGCGAAAAATGAACCATTTTTAAGGGGTCATTTAAGCCCGGATTCGAATTTATTTAATCAGATATTGCCCTAAATCATTCCTTTTGTCATTTTAGGTACTTTTGGAGTGAATTCTGGAAAAGGAAGCATTTTGGACGTTTTTGGAGCATAAAAGTGAAGAAAACGGCAAAGTCTTAATTTTTCTTGCTGGGAACAGTACCTGACGGCGTCAGAATATCCTTAATGACGGCGTCAAGAGTAATACAAGAGGTGGAAGTGGATAAAGTTTGTGACGGTCCAGAACAGATTTGTAGTAAGGACATGACGGCGTCACCATAGGCCGTCATGGTCCAATTGTTAGTGACGGCCTAGAGTATATTTACACATGACGGCGTCAAAAGTGGATCTAAGCAATCCGATTCATTATGGGCGGCGAGTTGACGGCGTCAGAAATTTCTTCTTGACGTCGTCACCTTGGAAAATCTATATATAGTTTTGCAATTTTCATTCATTATGGTATAACTTTTAGGGAGTAACTTTAGAGAAACCCTAGTCCGAATTTTATCAGCTTTTTCAAGGGTTTTTACCCTTTGAATCCTTTATGTCAATTTGAGATAAGTACTCTTTCAATTCAATCAATATGTCTATGTGTTGCTTGAGTATATCTTACACTTGTCTTCAATTTAACATGCTCGGCTAGATTACTTTTGTGTTTGCTTAGATGTAGTGAAACCTAGATGTTGATTATGGGTTGATTGTTTGCTTATAGTTGTTACGGATGATTGTATTCGATGTTAGGCTTAAGAAAACTGGCAGACTTTCATTGGTAACATGCTTGAACGTCTTAAGAAACATGATCAAAGGTGTACTATGATTTTTGGTTATATTTAATGCGTAGGAGAATTCTAATGATCCCATGTTAGGAGCTTTTAACAGGATCGACATGGAGTGAAGTAGGATCCTATAGAATTAGGGAATATTGTACACGGCCCTACGACTAGTATTAAGAAATATAACTCGTCATCCATGCAATTGTAACAAACTATCAACCTGTAAAAGATATCTAGGGAGTAATGAAACCTAAGTAAACACTACTTCCCCATTTTTGTTTACACCACACTAGTAATTAGGTTCATTTTCATTTCTTTTATTTTATTTTGATTGCATCTTTAGTTATTGGGTTAGTTGACTAGCAACTAATTCCGCCCACTTTTCCAAAACCCGAGATTTTACTTGCCTTAATAAAATATAAAAAAAATACAAAAAGAATCATCCCTCACCCTTAGACTTAATTTAGGAGGCTTTCTAATCCTAGCGACACTATTACTAAGCTGAACGATCAATCCCCCGGTACTTGTCACTATATTATACTACAACGATCAGGTACACTGCCTGGTGGGGGTTGTAAGCTTCTCGAGATCCCTCGAGAGGTAAAGCCTGGTGCGATTCCCACGTATCACTTCACATTCGCCTAAGGAGCGAACTTCATATCCCTGAAATCACGTTACTACCACAAGCATAAAATCTAAAAAGAAAAATAAACGAAAAATAGAAAATCCTAACTCACTTTCATAGGAATCACGGTTGCATATAGAGTATGCAACAAGCCTTTTAAACCACTTGGTGTCCCGAGTGGACGAGTGGAGTCTCATGAGGGTTTACAGTGAACACACCCACAAAGTTCATTCAGAAACTAATACAATGTTAAAGTATGTTTGTTATAAAAATATTTAAAATTTATATGGTACAGGAGAAAGCTATGACGTTGTGATAATGAAGTACTACCCCGTAGGTAATGAAACCTGACAAATGTTTGACACCTGGAGGATGCTACGGCGTAGTCATGAATTAAACTACGCCGCAGATGCTTTCTGATGCGAATTTTTGGAGTGAAAACTCCAAATCCAGCTCCTCCACCATCTATCTTTCTCTATTACCTGCAGAAATTTACAACAAAACATACCAAACCAACTAACAAAAAGGGAAAGGAAAAATATAATTCGGGTTATCTCCTGGAAAAGCACTTTTGTTTATTATCATGTCTTTAAGTTAGACTTAGGGCCGCGGCGTTTCAAGGTTGCTTGTGGACTTTTCCTTACTCATCCATTTCCCTCATAAGGTTGTGCCTTACCCAAGCAACATTAATAGCGGTACGCCAATATTCCTTTCTTTCAATCCTCCGCACCTTAGAGAATCTTTCATCCGTTCCTAAATGGTATCTTGTCACTTCATAGGTTTCCGCAATGATTGGGGGAGGTCTTTTATACGATATTCCTAGGAGCTTACACTGGCTTTGCTCGTAGGCCTCATCATCCGGATCCATGAACCCATCATGCCCTTGCAAGTCAAGGTAGTCCATTATTCTATCGATATCATCCTCGTCGAAATCCATTCCTTTAAACCAATCGTCATGAAGCTTATCTTCAATAAGCTCTTTTTTGCAATGATCCTTTTCCTCTCCCCACTTGGTTTTGTAGTCATCGTCATTTTCTTCTCTTGTGTCATCTCAGGCCTTGCACTCGCTTGGGTTTTCTTTACTCATACACCCCTTCGAAATCTTTTCCTTGGTAGAAGCATCTACTTCTCCATACTTGATCTTGATCCAATCCTCAAAACCTAACCAATCAAGCCATGGTAGATCACTTCTTTGATCATCATTTGTCGAGGTCCATAAATATTCATCATCCCCAACTCGTGCCATGCTACTCCCTCCATTGTATGAATTCTCGTATAGATCACAAGATGCCCATAATTCCTCCCCAATGACATTATGGGTCTTAATCTTTTCACACCAATGTCTTTTTCCTTTAGAATCATCTTCCACTTCATATGATGCGCAATCATTGATTTCATGATCAATGTTTTCATCTTGCACAACTTTGTCGTCCATGGTGGTAGGTACATCATTACTGCAAGGACCATTCAACTCATCCCAAATTTTCCACTTTTCTTCTCTTTCAATCTTCCCGCAAACGATCCGAACCCAATCATCAAATGGTATAGTTCCTTTCCACTTAAGATTCCTTCGTTCACCGTCATTGGTAGAAGACCACAAGTTCCTATTGTCTTAAAACCTCCTTTGGTGGCCCCCACCATCACAACTATCGGCATTAGGATTGCAAGATGCCCACAAATCGTACCATTTGTCATTATCAACGGGTATTGCTTCACACTAATGGTACTTCTTTACGATCTTATTAGAGTTTCTATCCGTCTTCTTGTGATGTTGTGCTACTATCCCCATAAGACTTTTAGCTTCATTTTGAGTTAACGGGGCACTGATAGTAACCTTGAATTCATCATTTCCTTTGCTCAATGAGCTAATGGCATTGGGTTCCCCATCAGCATCATTGCTACGTCGTAGCCCATTTGAAGGGTTACGGCGTAACTCTTCTCTGTCGTGTATTTCCTGCAAAGTTTCACGAGGCAAACTTTCATGATTAGTACTCGGGTGCTTGTATGCAGCGGAATCATGGGTAATGCTATTTGTCACATTATGTCTAGCGTTTCCATTATTAATAACACAAACAGATTCTACTTTGTGACATTTCCCCCATCATCCATATTAAAAACGATTTTTGTATCATTAACCCTCAAAGAAATGAGTTTACTAAAAACATCGATAATAGCATGGGCTGTAGTGAGGAGTGGTAGTCCTAAAATTATAGGCAATTCATTATCTTCTTCCATTTCAATTATGACAAAATCAACTGGAAAGGTGAATTCATCAATTTTAACCAATACATTTTCAACTATTCGTTTAGGTATGCTAACTGTTCTATCGGCCATTTCAATAGTCATACAAATAGGTTTAATAGGCCCTAGACCTAGGCGTTTGTACATAGAGAATGTCATTATACTAATACTAGCCCCTAAATCAGCTAAAGCATTGCTAATAAACAAACTATCAATTGAACAAGGGAGAATAAAACTTCCTGGATTCTTCTCCTCTGGAGGTATATGATGTTAAATGACTGCTGAGCTCCTAGCATTTAGCTTTACCTCTTCGCTATGTCTAGTATCCATGGGGTAGAACTCTATTTCATCCACAAAAGCTCCGTCGTCATCAGAGTCCTGCTCATCCTGTTTAGCAAAATATTCAATCTCTTCATTAGAACACCTGAAAGGAGCATAAAGTGGTTGCCCATTATTAAAAAATATGGCTTTGCATGCTCCAGAATCCTTAGAACAGCTGCCCTTAGTTTCACTGGTTCGCTTCTGAACTTGATTAGTCAAAAGCCCTAATTTGTTCTCGAGGCTTCTAATAGTCTCGTCATGGCTTTTCAGGTTAAGTGTTGTTCCTTCTTGAAAACTTTTAAGCCACTCTTCGCGCTCGTTTTGCTTCTTTACCAACTCATCAAGGTATTTTTGAATGGAGTCTTCAAGACTAGATCTTCCGTATGAAGGTCGGTTGTCCATTCTAGAATGATAATTTGGAGGCCTCACATAATACCTTGTTCCTCCATTATAACTTCTTTAAAATGGTCTTCCTTCTCCATACTTAACCTCCTCAATTCTTTTATCATCCTCTTTTAAAGGACAATCCTTGTCTAGATGGGCCCATGCCTTAATAAATGTGAAAAATTAAATATTTTATTATAATGACATGTAATTGACATTTTAATAGTAATGTACAAATATAAGTAATATCTTTCAATTGAATGGGTTTCTCATGTTATTATTATAATAACACTAGTCAGTAATGCCCGTGCGTTGCACATGGGATGTATAGAAGTTTTCATAGCGTAAATTTTTGTTATTTTATATTTAAGTTGTAATGGTATCACACATTGTCTAAGCTTTACACGTATTTAATTTGGGACGTATTTTCGTTATTATATATATAAGTTGTCATGGTAGCATACATTTTCTAAGCATGATACGTATTTTAAACCCGTGTGTTGCACATGGGCTGAATATAAGTGTTAATAGCATAATCTTCGGCACTTATTTTCGTCATTATATATCTAAGTTGTGACGGTATCACACCTTTTCTACGAATGACACACATTTAAAATAGTTTTATTGCATGTAATTTTCGGCACTTATTTTCGTCATTAAATATCTTTATTGTGATGGTATCACACATTTTCTAAGCATAAGTAATTGAGATCCGTGCGTTGCACATGGGATGTATCTAAGTGATCATAAAGTAATGTTCAACACTAATTTTCATCATGTATTCATTGCGGGATCATGTCATTTCATTATTTGAATACACTTGCAAACATGAAATGTCTTTGAAATTTTATAAGGTACTTTTGTTACGTTAAGTTAATTGCTAGAACCAAATATATTTATCGTCTTATGAACATCATCATTATTTCAATAGACGGTCTAAGTAAATTAATATATGCAAAAGGTTTATTAACTCCACATTTAAGATGGTTACACAACACTTGCAAGAAACATGAATAGTCTCATGATCTCTTAGTTAGATTTTATTTCTGAATGATGAGACAAACTTGAAACAAAAAACCAAAAAATTAAAATACACACGAAAAGAAAACAAAAATGTCTTCATACACATACAAATAAGGATAGGATATGATACAATAAGTACATTGTGGAAAACTAGAAGGGGGGTTGAATAGTTTACCTCTTTTAAAAATCCTTTTCAACATAAAAATCCTTTAATAACTTTATGTTTGCTCAATAATATAAACACACCATTATATGCTTGTTTCTTTCAAAAGCTTTTAGTGTAAGTATCAATTCTAATTATACTTGTTTCTTACTTTGAAAAGCTTTACTTGTGATGATCCTAACTTTGCTTGTTTAGTTCTTTGAAAAGCTTTTACACTTGTTTGAAAACATAAAGATAACTTTAATTGGTTTACTTCTTTGAAAAGCTATATATGTGGTTAACGATTCTAACTAAACAATAACATGCAATAAGCAAAGATAGAGAAAGAAACGATCAAACCACAACACGATTGTTTATCGTGGTTCGGCTACAAGGACTCTTTTTCCTTGCCCTACATCCACGCCCCGAGTTTCCAACTCGAGAGTTATAAACACTAATCAACAAGCTCCTTTCACCGGCGGAGAAAACCTTACACGTCGCTTATACTTTTACCGACACAAAGCTAGATGTCGAGTTCTTTTTCAAGGGTACAACCACTCCCACTCGTCGCTTACACTTTTACCGACACAAAGCTAGATGTCGAGTTCTTTACCAAGGGTACAACCACTCCCAACACACTACGTATTTTGAGGCCTAAAATACTAACCAACAACTTCTACATACATGACACAAATGAAGTATAAACTACCAAAGCTTATACATGACCAAGCTACCAAGACTTGCAACTTTAGAGTTGAAGCTTGCAACTTCTTGAATGATCTTGTGGAATTCCTTGCTACATAAGAGAATCACACAAGTCAAGGGTTACTGAGTTAGTTTAGAGAATATGTGAAAATATGTCCTAAAGGGTTACACAAAACAAACAAATGGTTTGGTATTTATAGCAAACCAAACTGCAAGCTTGGCGGATCAGGCGGAACCCTCAGATGGGTTCCGCCCGTGTACCCCCAGGGTACCGCCGGGTCTGCAGTAGGTTTTTGCAATAACTTCCCAAACCAAACAATGTCTTGTCTCATAACTTCTAGCAACCAAACAATGTCACATCACTTAAAGTAAGTCAAACATGATACTTGCAAGCAACATGAAAGCAAGTCAAACACATAACTTGCCATAAATACATAATGACAAAACTTGCCATAAATGTGATGTGACTATTTCTAATTTAAGAAATAAAACCAATGTTTAG
The DNA here is from genome assembly GCA_030686995.1 of Artemisia argyi. Lineage (NCBI taxonomy): Eukaryota > Viridiplantae > Streptophyta > Magnoliopsida > Asterales > Asteraceae > Artemisia > Artemisia argyi. Next base: position 143,924,298 of record CM060678.1, on the reverse strand, counting down.
TTTAAAAGAAAATGTAAACATTAGTTAAACAAGACTTAAACACTCAAAGTGCTAATTTACTTTTAGCTAAAGTTCATACTTTGTTATTAACAAAACTTAGCAAAGATCGTAAAATATAAATAACGTTTTTAGGCGATATTTGTATTAACAATCTCCCCCTTTTTGTTGATGACAGAACATAAACTTTATTTAAAAGTAAGTCATAAGATTTAGTGTTAAGTCTTATAAAGTTAGTAATGAAACTTGTTTTTGCAAAGAGTTAGCTACGCGGAAGTTTAAAATAATAGAGCAAGTTTCATATAAATTCTCCCCCTTTTTGTCGAAACAAAAAGAAGAGTAGCGAAGCGGAATTATAGGCATGCTCCCCCTTGGTTGATACTCCCCCTAAATGGAGTGCCAAGAGAGGAGACATGGATTTTGAACCTACAAAAGAAAAGTTAGTTTCCGCACAAGATAAGTCATGAAAGCATTTCATGTTTAAAAACACAACTAAGAGTTGTGAAGCCGAATAAAGCAAGACTCATGCTCCCCCTTGAATGTTACTCCCCTAAATGGAGTTTCAAGGAAGGAAGACATGGATAATGAACCTACAAAAAAATTAGTTTCTAAAGCACAAGGTTTATGTATGTTACCATACCAAGATATAGTTCACTCATCATACCTAAATGGTCATCAAACAATTTAAACCTTGTAGTAGAATGACATTCATTAAATTGTAAAATTTTGACTCTTAGAGAGTCAAAGACACAAAATTAAGATGACAACATCCTACAAAGAAAAACTAAAAAATAAACTAAGAGCATAAAATGCTACAAGGAAATCATCATTTTCCTTAATGAGAAACATTATCCAAAAACAAGGATTGGGTTGTTTAGGGATGAAAATGTGGATTGAGGGTTGTAGCGGGTTTTATTTGGAGATGTGAGGAGGTGACTTGGTTTTGCTTTGTTGGTTAAAATGGGGACTTTTTCCAAAAGAAACGGTTTTGTTTCATTTTGGAGACTCTAAGGTTGTGGTGGATGAGACAAGGATTGTAGATGATCCAAAATGTGGTTTAGAATAAACCTCATTTCTTCGGTTAACTCGCGAAGTTCCGTTCGACATCTTTCACTAATGTGAGCGGTTCTTTCGCAATGTCCGCAATCATGGCGGGGAAAGTTTGGTGGAAGAGAGGTTTGATTTGTTGGTGGTGGATGGGTTGAACTTGAAGGAGCAAAGGTGGATGGTTGAGAAGTGTTTTTGCTTCCTTCACTTGTTGAGTGTAATGCCGTATTGAATTCCATAACATGGTTGATTTGAGAATCAACCATTCGTTTGAAGGCATTGAGGTGGCTTAAATGAGTGTTAATTTCCTCATTTGTGTTTGGAGGTTCTTGTGGTGATGGTTGTTGTTGTTGTTGTGGTTGAACTAGGTGATGGAAACTTGGTTCTCCGTAAGGATCACCATAAAGGTTTTTGTAAATTGGATGAAACACAAATGAATGTGATAACGGTAAGCCAACCGTTGTACCGTAGATGGGTAACGAGGTTCATCATTGAGTTACTCATTATGTTGTTGTGTTTCCATTTGAGCAATGGTGTCAAAAAGTGAGAAGGATGGTGGACTTGATGATAAATCATCAAAAGTTTCCAAATTGGGTGTTGGTGATGTTGTTGGTGTATGGAAAAGTTCTTGATTTAAAAGCTTGTTGGGAAGGTGAGGTTGACATACTCAAAAGTTTAGTTGGTGATGGATTAGAGGCTAGGTTTGAGTTGCAAAGTGGTGGAGAAGGTGGTGGAGTGGCAAGATTGAGCAAATCTTGAATGGTGATCACATTGGTATTACAAGGTGTTGAGGGTGTAGTTGAGGTAGTAAGGTTAAGAAAATCTTGGATAGGTGAAGAGATGGTTAGTGAGGCATCACTTGATGATGATGAGCTTGACTTGGTGGTTTTGTTGAAGCAACAAGTTTTCACACTAATCCTAGTGGTTTTAGCACATGATTTTGATGACTCGGATGAGGTGTTGGATTTGGTCATTTCAAAGGTTTTGGTTTTGGTGTTTGAGAGAAGAAGAGTTGATGGTGTGCTTTGAGAGAAGGATTGTTGCAAACCTTTCACATTTATAGGATGAGAAAAAGTGTTGAAATAAGTGTTTGGATTTGATGTTTTACTATTCAAAGATTGAAGTTTCACATGATTTTCATGACCATGTCACATCATGTAATGTCAATCCAATGAAATAGGATGGAGTGGAAGACCAAACTAAGCACTCAATGCTTTGTGATCATGGAAGTGGTTTGGTTGAAAATGTATCAAAGGTTTGAAGGATCCTTTAAAAGGGTTCCTTTGGTTGGTTATGTTTCGAATTTGAATTTTGGCGGGAAGTGTCTTACTAATTGTTTTAGTGATTGAGGTTTGTTCCAATATGGTTGTTGGTGTTAATGAAGAATGTTTCTCACTTAGGATAATGATTTGACACTAAATCAAGTTATGAATTTAAGAAAAATGGCAAAAATTTTCTGCAGATGACTGGCGGTACCCTGAGAATACACAGACGGAACCCAAATGAGGGTTCCGTCTGGTCCGTTGGGCCAAACCTGGGTTACCCAGATTTTGCACGGGCGGAACCCAAATTTGGGATCCGCCTGATCTGCCAGGACTGAAAAATCAAACAGTACGCGATTTAAACCCGCGAGACGATTTTCAAAATTTTCGAAAACTCTTGGAAATGAAAATTTACTATATGACTGATTAGGAAATGCAAAAATTAGGCATATAGACACTCATCTCTTAGGACTTTGACCGGGGGCTAACGATTTTCATATAACTTAGTGAATTTTACCATAAGCATGAAGTAGACAAATACCACCAATATTGTCATTAATCATAAAAGAGCATACCAAGCACAATTCATTAAACGTAATAAGTCATGAACATGAGAAGTAATACAAATCACATAATTCGACACATAAAAGGTTCTACACTCTCCATGTGCCAAACGCCCCTTTATCATTTATCTTACAACCTATCAATCTTCTTATTGAGCTTGTGGAGGTATCTTCCAAAGCACTTGAAAATTCCCTTTGTTTGTTTGAATTCCTCAGATGAATTCTTAATGACGGAGAGTTGTTGAAGGTATTCCAAAGGAGGTAGCTTCGAATTAGGAAGACTATCGTCATCGCTCATGTCGGATGATGATGATGAAGGTGAAGGTGAGCGAGTGCGTTTGCCCTTAGTTTTGAAGACTCGTTTATCACTTATAGGAACGAAGATGTGAGGGACAAGAGAATAGTCAAGGTATATTCCCTTGTCAGTTGGAGGAATGGGTGAAATTGCTCTAAAGAGGCGAGTAAGAAGCATTCCATATGGAAGGGCGGTTTTTCCAACTAAAGGTATGTCGGCCATTCGTCGGGCTAGGTAGTAGGCTAAGTTGAATGGTTGACCAATGGAAATGCTATAAAGCATGTAGCAAAGGCATGTGTTAACATGATCCCTATTTCCTATGGTACTTATGACATTGGCTCTAAGAATTTCTTCCCACTTCTTAAATTGTGGTTTAAGCTCATTGGTCTCCATACCAAATGGGTCCTTATCCACAATATTCCCCGAACGATTTTTCCTAGTGGTAGAGGCTCTAACAAAGAGATGTTCCTTAATTGTTTCCTTACAAACAAGAGGATTGTTGTATGGATGAAAACGCTCAATTGAGTCTAGGCTTGAAATAGGCCACTTATCCGTGTAAAGACAAGTACCTTCATTAGGAACACCAAGGATGATAGCTAAGTCTTTTAGGTCTATGAAATTTGGTATTTGATTTGTTTTGAAAGTTAATGATATCTTACCCGACTCATCGGTGGAGAGTTCTACGGTTGCATAGAATTCTAGTACGAACCTAGGGCAAATTGGCTCATTAATATCAAGAAGACAATCAAAGTTGATTGCGGCAAAGTTTTGGCGAATAGATGTTCCTTCTAGAAAGGATGATTCAATTGTTCTACCTTCGTGAACATAGCGTTTTTCTAGTGCCTTAAAGGTTTCTACTTGAACTTTGTTAAGACCTTTAGTCCTATGGTGTTTGGGCAAGTACTTAAGGGTTTCCACGTGATCAGATTGATTTGCGTTAGGCATGTTGATTCCTAGAAAACACAAGAATTATATGTTAATGACTTTTTAATCAATGTGCATGTTCTAATGTGTTCCTATATGCAAACAATGAGGAGACTTGGTTATATTGACTCATTTTGATGCCCAAATTGTTTTGTTTGAGAAGTAATGTTATGAAAACAAAAGATAACCAAAAACTCTCCTAATTGAATATATCTTCGATTGAATGTACCCGAAAATACATATTGGTTATGTATTCCCTTTAGCATTCAAGAGATAATATGCAAGTGATGTTTCAATGATGTTTTTCATTTGTTTTAACAATGTGGGATGAATTGTGTTCTAGTCTTGGATTGTATTTAAAAGATAATGCACTTGGTGTGTTTTGTAAATCAAAGTAAAAACAAAGAGGATGCAATACCTAACTAATGGAAGACATGATTAGTTGGCCACCAAGTTTTTCATGAATTAAGAGGTTTTATGCATAAACCCTAAGATTCTAGTTAATGAATGTAAATGAAAATGTTATTCTTGAATCAAAAATGCAATTATGATTAGAACACTTACAAAGTTTGTTGGATTTGAAGAGATTTGATTGAAAGCCCTAATTTCCGTATGGTTATGTGTTTTTGAGAGGGTAATGGCAGTTTGAAGGTGAATGACTAAATGAGGAGGGTGTTTGGTTTTGAAATTTAGAATAAAAAACAATCTGTGGAATCGGCGGACCAGGCGGAACCAAAAAATGGGTTCCGCCCGTATGGTCTGAGGGTGCCGTGGGTGTCTGCAGGAAAAATCAAAAAGGGATTGTCTTGATTTTTGTGGTTTTATCCTAATGTTCAAACCTAAGATTTTAAGTCTTATTGTGTATGACTAAGCCTAGGAATGATGAATGTTTCACATTCAAGGGGTTTAGTGAAAACGTTGATGGATTGATTAACGTAGAAAAACTTTCTTAGTTAAGATGTTCCTCAATGAACAATTTTAACAAGACGATGATGATGGATCACAATATGTCTGTAAAGACTGTGATGATTTAAATAGTTGCTGAAGTCGATGCATCCTTTGTTGACGAGATAACATTGTTGATGAAGAAATTCCTTTGTTGATAAGAATTAACTTGTTCAAGCGGAGCTTGTTGATGTGATTCTTCATTAAATTCTCAAATGAGATCCTTCAGCGTTTTGGAGAATCATTGGGTAAGTAAGTATTAAAAGTGCAAGTACCACTTGTGCTTTTCTTATCAACTTATTACCGATGCAATTCTATTTGGCATACACTATGGTTTCTAATCCCATTCTTTTGGGACACCATAATCCTAGTGGTGTAGTACTTCTAAATGAATCCAAGCAAGCTCTTTCGAAAGAGTTGTTTAAGGATCTTCTCTAACATCGAGCACATAGACAAGCACTAAACATAATGTTGGGTTACATTTGTTGTAAGAACAAGTATACTTCCAAACATATCTCTATGTTTAGCTCTACCTACGGATTTACTAATCTCATTCTTGATAAGTCATAAAGGACTTAATCATTGTGAACAAGTGAATAACTAGGAATGTTTTTGAGTGATTATCCCTTACTTTTGGAGCTTGCTTAGGTAAATAAATAGTCTTTCAAAGATTGACATTCTTTTCTATTTTGAAAGTCTATTTTGTTTTAGTAATTGCTTTACACTAATATTCAAAAACACTTTTTATTAATTTGTTTCAATTACTATTATGACCCATGTTTCAGGTTTTTATAACCTTGTTGATATTGCTTGACTCAATGTTTTATACAAGACGAAAGGATGTTGTTTTTCAATTTTTAATAGTCCATCTTCCTTGTTATTGATCTTGACATACTTGTCTTATCAATGTTGGGCTTTCGACTAAGTCATCATCTACCAAAGATGATATCTTAGAAGGAGGTGGTCTTTCATTGAATTTTAAACTCAATGATTCCTCGACTCTTTGGGTTTATTTTCTTAAGACCTCATAAGTGTAAATGTCTAAGATATGCAACATCATAAGACTATGGGTCGAATTTGATGTTCACATCCTAGAAGTTTAATAAATCATTTTCTCCCAATCATTCAAATAAAATTCAACTGATTTATTTTACTTTGTGTGTCTTTCGTGAAGCTTTTAGCAAAAGAATGATTGGACTTAGGATGCTATTGAAAATATAGGGTATAATACCAAAAGACTTTTGTACTACAAGTGTTTATGAAATGTTTTGGTTTTGCTAGATTTGCAAGCATCACAAAAGTGTTGGTTGTCTTATCACTTAAGAGGTTCTTAGTTCACTCACTTGTAGATAAGAATTAAGTGAGACTTACTCAAGAGTTACTCGTGTATTTTCCCGAAAGATTAAACGACGCAAGACACCTTATATCTCCTACTAGAAGTAGTATCAAACTACTTTACCTATGAAGGATCTAATCCTTATTGTTACTCACACAATCATAGACACCTTATAGTAAAGACTACTACTAATACTTATGACAAATCATACTGTTAATCAACAAGAAACATTTAAAAGGTAAGTTGAAGAGACGTGTACCTTTTAAGCTCCATAGATTAGCCATCAAGAAGAAAAACATAAAGCAAATAATCTTGATACGTAGAGAGGCTAAGCACAACTTCTTATAAATCCAAGAAAGTTAGAAAGACACATAAAAGTATTGACCATGATATTTTTATCCCTTTATCATGTGTTCCTATTAGAGCTAGAGTAACTTCTACAATACACTCTTAGGTTTCACAAACACAACATGTTTTGTTTTACTTGTTGATGATTTATTAGAGTTAAATCCTAATCCGGTTCTATCTCTAAATGACCTTTGATTCTTCAAACAACTTTCAAGAGTTTTTGAACTTTCTTCAAATTTAGGAAGCATTTTTCCTTTTTCATTTTGTTTTAGAATTTCATGTTTGTACTCTAGACATACTTTACATTCTAAATCAATTTCAACATGACTCTCAAGTCTAGACATCTTATCTTCTAACATGATTTCATTTTCAAAAGTGTTTACACAAGATCTTGAAGTTTCATTGTTAAAGATAGATTTTAGGTCCATGTTGCATGAAAGTTTAGACTCATTTTCTATTTTAGAAAGCTCTAGGATAAATGTGTCAAAGCAAAAATGTTTGGTTTCAAAATGTACCTTGCTTGGTGATTTAGCTAAGAGAGAATCACAAACCGGATGGTTGGCTTCATCTTCATCCGTGTTAGTCCATGAATCACAAGCAAGTCCACCAAAGAGCTTGACATGAGAATTCATCTTCACTTACACCTTCATTTAAAACATTTAAACTAGTAGTACATGTATTAATCTCAACTAATTGTTTATCAATTAATTTTTCTAAGACCTCTAACTTAAATGTGAGATCAAATTGATCATCTTGGTTTTCAAATTTACTTTTCCATTTAAGCATGCTTTCTTTTTCAAATAGTGGTGAGTTTTGAATAGGTTGCCCTTCTTTGAGATTTTCAAAATCCATGGATCGATCCAAGTTTTAAAATACAGTTTATTTTAAGGAACTTGGGTAACGTAGCTCCTGATGCCAATTGTGGAAAACTAGAAGGGGGGTTGAATAGTTTACCTCTTTTAAAAATCCTTTTCAACATAAAAATCCTTTAATAACTTTATGTTTGCTCAATAATATAAACACACCATTATATGTTTGTTTCTTTCAAAAGCTTTTAGTGTAAGTATCAATTCTAATTATACTTGTTTCTTACTTTGAAAAGCTTTACTTGTGATGATCCTAACTTTGCTTGTTTAGTTCTTTGAAAAGCTTTTACACTTGTTTGAAAACATAAAGATAACTTTAATTGTTTTACTTCTTTGAAAAGCTATATATGTGGTTAACGATTCTAACTAAACAATAACATGCAATAAGCAAAGATAGAGAAAGAAACGATCAAACCACAACACGATTGTTTATCGTGGTTCGGCTACAAGGACTCTTTTTCCTTGCCCTACATCCACGCCCCGAGTTTCCAACTCGAGAGTTATAAACACTAATCAACAAGCTCCTTTCACCGGCGGAGAAAACCTTACACGTCGCTTATACTTTTACCGACACAAAGCTAGATGTCGAGTTCTTTTACAAGGGTACAACCACTCCCACTCGTCGCTTACACTTTTACCGACACAAAGCTAGATGTCGAGTTCTTTACCAAGGGTACAACCACTCCCGACACACTACATATTTTGAGGCCTAAAATACTAACCAACAACTTCTACATACATGACACAAATGAAGTATAAACTACCAAAGCTTATACATGACCAAACTACCAAGACTTGCAACTTTAGAGTTGAAGCTTGCAACTTCTTGAATGATCTTGTGGAATTCCTTGCTACATAAGAGAATCACACAAGTCAAGGGTTACTGAGTTAGTTTAGAGAATATGTGAAAATATGTCCTAAAGGGTTACACAAAACAAACAAATGGTTTGGTATTTATAGCAAACCAAACTGCAAGCTTGGCGGATCAGGCGGAACCCTCAGATGGGTTCCGCCCGTGTACCCCCAGGGTACCGCCGGGTCTGCAGTAGGTTTTTGCAATAACTTCCCAAACCAAACAATGTCTTGTCTCATAACTTCTAGCAACCAAACAATGTCACATCACTTAAAGTAAGTCAAACATGATACTTGCAAGCAACATGAAAGCAAGTCAAACACATAACTTGCCATAAATACATAATGACAAAACTTGCCATAAATGTGATGTGACTATTTCTAATTTAAGAAATAAAACCAATGTTTAGTTTAAAAGGAAATGTAAACATTAGTTAAACAAGACTTAAACACTCAAAGTGATAATTTACTTTTAGCTAAAGTTCATACTTTGTTATTAACAAAACTTAGCAAAGATCGTAAAATATAAATAACGTTTTTAGGCGATATTTGTATTAACATACATGAAGCAATTTTCTCTAGTGACATGTTTGTAGTTCATTTTTAGTTTTTTAATTACACACATTAGGATACCTATCCTCCTTATATATTATACAATATAACAATCAGCAGGATCTTATGAACAGTACCAAGAAAGAAACAAATCTTCTTCGGACCACTGGGTACAACCCATATATGATCCTTTCTATCACAAAACCCGACCCACGATGCTTCTCTCATTATCACCTACACAAATATCTCTCTCTATCTCTCTCAATTCTTCCCAAATGCAACAACAATTTTCCAGAACACTCTTCCACCATTTTCATTAAACTTAAAACATTCGATCTTTATCACTAACCCATGTTCCAATAATCAAAATGCGAAACCACTAAAAAAAACGCCACCATCATCAATCCCACATACAAAACCAATAAATTTCCCAGATTCTATAGCCAAGCGTGAATCCACCTTCTTTCAAGAATCAAGAATCTTTTTTAAAGGTAATAAAAAAAACCTTTTTTAATCCTTGCTTAATTTATGTTTGATTTTACTAAAGTTCATGATATGGGTTTGTTGTAAATTGTGATTTGGGATGCGGGTTTTTGATTTTGTTAGTTTATATGATGAATTAATATATTAGTTATATTGTTTAGTATATATGCATACCAGGTGTTTGTTTCTATGAGTTAGTGAAAAAAATGCCAACTTTTTTTTTGTTACGTACTTAGAATTTGTATTAAAAGTTAGTTTGATTTTTTGTTAAAAAAATTTCGTTTTTGCATCAACTCCATGTATTACTACTTTTAGATGTGATTTAATTTATAACAATTGTTTCGTGGTTTTTTTTTTGGTAACATAAAACTATGTATCTGATTATGACTGTTATATGTTTCAGGAAATTAAGGCTTTGTTGGGAGGATTTTCATTCGTTTCAATGGAGGATTTGTCGCTTTCGAAGGATGATGTTTCCTTGGATTTGATAGTTCAACAAAGTAAGTTTGTTTCGTTATCTATGATACATAGTTTTATAAGTGAATGGTTCTTAGAAGAGTTTATACTTAGTTGTTTGCTCGAGTGAACTGATTGTTCTTTAAAGTCGAAATTGCTCAAAGTGTTTTAAAAGATTAAAATTTTTGAGAGTGTCAAAACAGCCTTTTGAGGGGTGTTTATACTAACGCAGCCACGCCATTTTTCATAAATCTTTATTCAAGCATCTTGAAAACCCACTGATGCGAGGGAATCGCAACAGGCTTTACCTCTCGAGGGATCTCGAGAAGCTTACAACCCCCACCAGGCAGTGTACCTGATCGTTGTAGTATAGTATAGTGACAAGTACCGGGGGATTGATCGTTCAGCTTGGGAATAGTGTCGCTAGGATTAGAAAGCCTAAATACTAGTTCTAAAGGTGAGGGATGATTATTTTTGTGTTTTTATAATTTATGGAAAGCAAGTTAAAATCTCGGGTTTGAAGGATTTGGGCGGAATTAGTTGCTATTCAACTAACCCAATACTAAGATGCAATCAAAATAAAATACTAAAAATGAAAATAACTAAATTAAACTAAAGTTGTGAGCAGTAATTGGAGAAAATGTGTTTACTTAGATTTCACTACTCCCTAGATATCTTTTACACGTTAATTACTTGTTATAATTGCATGGATGACGGATCGTATTCCTTAATACCATTCATGGGGTGGCACACATAACTCCCCAATTCTATGAGCTCTTATCTCCTCCTACACCATGCCCAGCACAACTATAGGGATTATAAACAGTGGCTCATGCATTAAATACAACCAATAAAGACCTAGTGCGCGTTGGTTCATGTTTCTTAAGACGTTCAAGCATGTTACCAATTGGAGATCTGCTAGTTTTCTTAAGCCTAACATATAAATCATTCATCCAAAACAAGAATAAACAAGTAATCAACACATAATCAATATCTAGGTTTCATTAGATCTAAGCAAACACAAGATAGATTTAGCCTAGCATGATAGAATTAAGACAAGAACAAGATATAGACAACCAACACATAGACATATTAATTGAATTAGAAGAACACTTATCTTGATTAATCATGCAAGGTATCAAGGGGTTGGAACCCTTGAAAAACCTGTAAAGTTACACCAAAATCGTACCTAGGGTTTCTCCCAAAACTTCTCTCTCTTTTGTGTGAAAATTAGAAAACTATATACAGAAAAATAGGTTTGATGGCGTCACGACAAACACTGTGACGCCGTCACCTCGCCGCCAAAACTCTCCTCGGACTGCCTAGATCTACTTCTGACGCCGTCAAGACTTGTACACTTCCAGGCCGTCATGACTCTTTTACTCTTGACGCCCTTCCTACGTGACGCCGTCAAATCTGTTCTGGGTCGTCATGGAAATTTATGAAATTTGCTCTTGACGCCGTCAAGGTTTTGCTCTTGACGCCGTCACCTACTGTTCCCAGCATGAAAAATTAAGACTTTGGCGTTTTCTTCACTTTTATGCTCCAAAAACGTCTGAATTGCTTCCTTTTCCAGATTTCACTCCCAAAGTACCTAAAATCACAAAAGGAACGATTTAGGGCAATATTTGATCAAATAAATTCGGATTCGGGCTTAAATGACCCCCTAAAAGTGGTTCATTTTTCGCCTCATCATATACCCTTACACTTGAGATTTGCTTGTCCTAAAGCAAATATGCTTTTATTCTAATCAAAAGACAAGTTAGAGGTCATTTAACACTAATATAAAAGTAATTACAACAAATAATCGTTCCACTAAAGACCAATAGACAAGCACGGTGGTCATACACAAGCACCTCATAAATAGTGTTTAGATACTCACATCTCTCGGGTGTAATAAAGTAATATAACATTATGGAAATGGAAGATATCTCTCACTACCTGTCATAGCAAAATAGATTACCATAGGCTTGGGAAAGGATCAAACCTCCACCACATGGCGTAAGCACCTAGGATAAACTATCAAAGAGGTCTTTTAAAGGGTTGTAATGTTAGGTGTAAGGATATGAAATACACGGTTTTGTTGGATAAAGGAAGTTTTTACTGGTGGCGAGCTAACAATCTTGGTCAATTACATGTACAATGTGGCGTTGCTAAACCAAGACTAGACTCGACTTAAGCTAATAAATGAAAAATAACAAAAACATAAAATGAACATAGAATGAAAAGGGATGGTAGTCCGTATGTTTTTTTTTTTTTTTTTTTTTTCTTTCTTTTTTTTTTTTTTCTTTCTTTTTTTCTTTCTTTTTTTTTATTATTATTTTTTTTTCGATTTTTTATTTATTTATTTTTTTTTATTATTTTTTTTATACACTCTTACCCTACCATCCAAAATAATATATCATAGGGAATGAACATTCCCCTTACACTTGAATCTTTACATACTTTACAATTAACTAATCTAATGACTCGAATTAAGAAAATCAAAACACTTGGAGCACTTTTAAGATAAACGTACATATGGGGGTAATAAAATGATATTCTTCCCCATTACTCCATAAAATAAGTACTTACCCATGAGTCCCAATCGTCCCAAAACAATATGTACATGGATATGACTCGACTTAGCAACCATGTAATCAATTAGAAAGTTAACTTGGGGTTTAACAAATAACAATAATGCACTAAAAATGAGCGCATACACGGAAGGCTAAGGCGATTTGGTTGTACATTTAAGTGGGGTGTAACCAATTCTTCCTTTAAGTAAAATGCTTAAAGTTAGAAACTAAAAGATAGGCTCGGAGGGGTGTACTAGGGGTTTCGTGTACTAAAAATGAGTACAACGCTAAGGGTGTGGGAAAAATTAGTTGACTTAACTAGCCAAGTAATATGACTTAAATGGTCAAATAATTATGATACGGGTTTAACACAAGGGTGATCCTAATGCCTCTTATCATGTAGTAAATCCTACTACACGAATGTAGTCTCACTAGCGGTCTTGGGATGCATCACTAACGCAAGTTCTAGAATCTAAATGCTACCGGTACACTCATAAGCACTAATAGTAAATCCTTTTCCTATCAAATCTAAAGGCGAACCTCACATATTTGGGTGGGAATTTTTTTTGAATATACGGTTATGTGCTAGTCATACAATCTCCTATCAATGAGACGCTTGCTAAGGCTAAAGTTTCACTCCTAAATGTTGTAAAAAATTTTAAATTTGGCGCTAAAATTACACTAACAAGTATTTCTCATAGTTTTATTACACATCTACTATCAAACAAACAAACTCAAGCGAAAGTGTATCTGTAAGGTATCATCTTTTTACCCTCCCCTTACACTTAAGATGAACATTGTCCCCAATGTTCAAGTAAAGAATGTAAAAGTGAAAAAAATAAAAAGAATGAAATCAAATACTCCCCTGATTCGCTCGGTATGGATAATAGGATGGCCAGGTTAAATCTTCCTCCAAGAAAATGAACAATCAAAGCTTCCCTTCTAGAATATAAATCATCTTCTTGTCCAACATAACCTGTAAAACCTGACAAAATAGACAAGGCAACCTCGCGTAAAATCGGCGGCATCCTATATAAGTTACTAAATCCTAGAAAACAAAATAAGATATAATGCTTGTGGAATGAAGTTTGCAGATCTCCTGGAGATTATAAAACTTAATAATTCACAAAAACCATAAGACTCCGTTAGAAAAACAAAACCGGTAAAATTTCCAGATTTTTACTCCTGACGCCGTCAAGAGTAAACTCCTGACGCCGTCAGAATTGACCTGCAGAAATTCTTATGTTAAGTTTCCGGAAAATTTCTGGAAAAACTTGGTTCTACTTCCTGGAAAATCCTGCAAAACTTCATTATGACTCAATACAAGCATTTGACTCTAACAAGTACTAATATACATGTTCATTTAATATTATGGAGAATCATGATCGTATGTTTTTTAAAAACATATTTGGAGTTTCCCCTTACACTTATCTTTTGCAAAAATACTTTTAGGTTGGAGTTAAGACAAGGCCAAACAACATAGTAAAGTATTTCCACTTTTTAATTTTGAAACATGATCTACCAACAATAAAAATGAAACATGCATACGGAAGCAAATCAAACAAATAAAATGAAAATCACACAAAACATGGGTTGCCTCCCAAGAAGCGCTTTTCTTTATTTACGAGTCTTGTAGCTAGACTAAAGGCCAAGGGTTACTACGTAATCTCATCGTTGGTTCCACTCTCTAGGTCATCTTCTAAACCAGTCTTGTATTCTGGACCTAGCTGCAAACATTCTTTATAGAAACCAAGCATCCTATTTCTCACATACTCCACTCCTCTACGTCTATCCTCCTCATTCCTATAGTAAGCCGCTTGCTTGTGTTCCTTTTCTAAATTAGAGAGGAGGCGATATTGCTCAATCTTGTAGGGCATTTGATAGGCAACCTCATCATTCTCTTCCTTAAATCTAACTATCCCTAGAGTCGGATCATAACTCATCCTAGTGGCCTCAACAAATGGTTTTCCGAATATTACTTAGCTTAGGCAAGCATCTATCACTGGACGAGTGTCTTCAACTATCACAAAATCTATCTCATAGGTGAGATTACCTATGATCACATGTAATCCCTTCACTCTCCCTACAAAATTGCTTATGAGGTTCCTATTGGGCATCTTCCTAAAATTAAGTTGCTTTTTCATTACCCAATTATAGTAGGTCCTAGTCATGATGTTTATAGGAGATCTAGGATCTACATATGCTTTCCATACATGCATATGCCCAATGTTGCATGGTATGTTGATGTTAGAGGGATCACCTACTTTAATAAGAGGTGAACCAAGGATATATGGTGTCTCGGGATCATCGAATAAATCTTTGTGATATTCCCGTTCTTCCTTGGTGGGCAACTTATCAAAGTATTTTTCTATAGGCTCTACTTCCTCTAATTCCTCTTCCTTTTTAACCTCAACTTTCTTAATTTCATCCTTAGGCTTGGTCTCTTTTCCAACTTCATCCTTGTCACTTTCTTCTCTATCCTCATCTTTTGATTTAATAGTGACAACATTGACAAAGTGGACTTGTTTGGATGGCGAGGGGTCCTTAATGTCCTTCCTAGGTGTGGTTAATGCTTGGTTGTTGAGAGCTTTCAACAAGTTGTCTATCTTGTTGGTCATCTCCGTTTGTTGTTGGTTGAATTCGGTTTCAAACCTAGCTATGCGAGCTTCTTGAGATGCCATGAACTTAGACATCAATCCTTCAAGATTATTGGTACTACCATAGTTGTTAGAAGGATTGTTGTTGAAAGTACGGTCGGAGGGTGGACCGTTTGGTTGGTAACGATTAGGTGGGTTGGAAGAATTGGGTTGATTTTGTTTCCACCTAAGGTTTGGGTGATTTTTCCATGAGGGGTTGTAGGAATCACCGTAAGGGTTTGGCTCGGGCTTGAAAGTATACCACTTATCTCCCGCTCCGTCGGTACGCGTGGATGCGTAGTCCGCAAAAGCTGTTCCGGGGAGTTCCACACAATCACGAGTGTCATGGGGACCACTACATAATTCGCATGAAGAAGTGATTTTGTTCACTTGGCTTGAAGGCTTAGGAGCTTCGTAGGATTTCATGAGAAACTTGACTTGATCCTCAAGTTCCATGATCCTACGGTCGGGAGTGCTAGAATTGTTCGAAGGCAAAGATATTGCCTTGACCGTTTTGTTCAAATCACGGGGATCATTCCAACTTTCGTTGTCATAGAGAGCAAGATCTTCTATGAGTTCCCATGATTGTTCCGCACTAAGATCACGTAGCTTACCACCGGCCGATTGGTCAATGGTTCGCCTCGTGGAAAGATCGATATGGTCATAAAAAATTTGGACTTGGAGCCAAAGATCTATGCCATGATGAGGAACTTTTTGGAGTAAGTCCTTGAAACGAGTCCATGCTTCATAAAGAGATTCACCTTGACGTTGTTGGAACATCAAGATGTCATTTCTAAGCTTAGTAGTTCTCCCCAGTGGGAAAAATTGAGCAAGGAAACGAGTGGTGAGATCATCCCATGTGGTGATGGATCCCGCGGGTAAACGCTCAAGCCATTGACTAGCTTGATCCCGTAGAGAGAATTGGAATAAGCGTAAACGGGTTGTCTCTCTAGTTGCAACATCTAGGTCTATGGAATCTAAGATTTTGAGAAAGTCCTTAAGATGTTGATTTGGATCTTCGGAACGAAGTCCATGGAATGCACATCCGCTTTGCACCAACCGGATGGTGTCGGATCGCAAGGGAGTCACATTGGCTCCGGTGAGCTCAATGGTGTTTCGATAGCCTTGGTGGCTAGGTCAGGAATACTCTCCTAAGGTTCGGGGTCTAAGGGGTTCTAATGGTGGGTTTTGTTGTGGTGGGATGACGGGTTCAAAGATGTTACCACCTTCCATGATGTCGGATGGTAAAGAGTTACGAACAAAGACACAAAGAAATGAGATAGACTAAAGAAAACCTAAAAATAAAAATAAAATCTTACTAGAAAGGAATCTAGCAAGTAGACCTAATAAAAAGAAATTCAAACCTAGACAATAACTACTCCCCAGGCAGCGGCGCCAAAAACTTGATGCGTGGGAATCGCAACAGGCTTTACCTCTCGAGGGATCTCGAGAAGCTTACAACCCCCACCAGGCAGTGTACCTGATCGTTGTAGTATAGTATAGTGACAAGTACCGGGGGATTGATCGTTCAGCTTGGGAATAGTGTCGCTAGGATTAGAAAGCCTAAATACTAGTTCTAAAGGTGAGGGATGATTATTTTTGTGTTTTTATAATTTATGGAAAGCAAGTTAAAATCTCGGGTTTGAAGGATTTGGGCGGAATTAGTTGCTATTCAACTAACCCAATACTAAGATGCAATCAAAATAAAATACTAAAAATGAAAATAACTAAATTAAACTAAAGTTGTGAGCAGTAATTGGAGAAA